>CAJQZJ010033609.1:2588720-2698203 GCA_907164525.1 Lophiomys imhausi | reverse complement strand
TTTTTGGTTTTTCGAGACAAGGTTTCTCTGTGTAGCCCTGGCTGTCCTGGACTCACTTTATAGACCAGGCTGGCCTCGAACTCACAAAGATCCACCTGCCTCTGCCTCCCAAGTGCTGGGATTAAAGGCGTGTGCCACCACCGCCTGGCGAGTAAATTACATTGTTATCAATTGACTTCCCCTCTGGTTGCTTCTTTTTGCTTGTTTCCTTGTACTATATTTGGTAGAGTTTGGACAGTTTTTGGTATATCTGGTATAGGGGGACAGTTTGAACCACCTTTTTTGTTTGTTTGTTTTTGAAGACAGGGTTTCTCTGTGTAGCCCTGGCTGTCCTGGAACTCACAGAGATCTACCTGCCTCTGCTTTCTGGGTGCTGGATCACCTTTTTCTATACTTAAAAAATTTTTTTTAAACATACTTGTGTGAGTGTTTTGCCTGCATGTATTATGTCTGTTGTACCATGTATGTGCTGGTGCCTGTGGGGGTCACAAGAGGGCGCTGGATCTTCAAGAACTGGAGTTAGAGGTGGTTGTGAGCCACCATGTTGGTACTGGGAACTGAACTCAGGTCCTCTGTAAGAATAAATGAATAAGTTCTCCTTCCAAAATATCAAAATAATTTCTTCTATAATCTCAATTGAAAGTTAATACTTTATATATTGTCAAAAAAACAAATTTGCTCCAGGAAAAATATTACCTGACCCCCCCCCAAATGGTGTGCCCCAGAGTTAGGAGTTGTAACTTATAAATTCTAGAGTTACAAGGAACAGGGTAGTGATGGTGCACACCCTTAATCCCATCATTTGAGAAGAATACACCCTTAATCCCAAAACACTAGAGACAGAAACAGGCAGATCTCAGAGCTCAAGGTCAGACTGATACAAAACAAGCTCTAAATAGAGAAAAACTCCAGGGGTGAGGGAGCACATCTTTAATCCCATCAGTTGGGAACCACATGTCTTTGATCCCAATACTTAGAATGCAGAGACAGGCACATAGGATTTGGAGGGATTTAAGTATAAAAGCTATTTACAAAAGGCATGCTGAAATTCAAACAAATTGTCCTTTGAGATTACAAAATATATACACTAAAGGTTTGTTTAGTTCCAAAATATCAAAAGAATAAGTTCTCTTAATCACTAAATCACCTCTCCCTCCCCTACACTTTCTTAAATGTTTGTTCATCCTTGGTTTAACTCAGGGATCAGTGGGAAAACTCTGGCCTCAAAAATGTGAGGACTGGAGTTTGATTTCCAGAACTCACCTAGAGCTGACATGGCCTGTAATCTCAACACTCAGGAGACAAAGATGGATCCCCAGAACAAACTGCTTTGCCAGACAAGTCAAAACTAGTGAGAGGCTCAGTGAATGAAGTGAAAGGAGAGTGACTGACCAAGGAAGACACTGAGCATCCACTTCGACTTTCCACATGCACGTGCGTGTACATGTACATTCACATACATGGACAGGAAGACAGGATTCAGTAATACACCTCAGATGCACAGAAACACAAAATTTTAAAATAAGAGGTATCCTGGTATCTAAAAAATCCAAAAACATATTATTAAGACTTCTAGTCAGGCCTGGTGGTGCACACCTGTCACCCCAGCACTTGGAGGTCGAGGCAGGCAGATCTTTGTGAGTTCAAGGCCAGCCTGGTCTACAGAGAGAGTTCCAGGACAGCCAGGGCTACACAGAGAAACCCTGTCTCGAAAAACAAACAAAAGACTTCTATGATACGAGTTCTTGACAATTTAAATTGTTCTGTTTTATTGGTCTAAAAAACAAACAAAAAAAAAAACCAGCCAGGTAGTGGCACACACCTTTAATCCCAGAATTTATGAGGCAGAGGCAGGTGGGTCTCTTGAGTTCAAGGCCAACCTGGTCTACAGAGCAAGTTTAGGACAGCCAGAGCTACACAGAGAAACCCTGTGTCTTAGGGTTTTATTGCTATGAAGAGACAATAACCATGGCAACTTTTATAAAGGAAAACATTTAATTGGGACTGGCTTACAGTTTCAGAGGTTTAGTCCATTATTGTTATGGCAGGAAGCATGGCCATACACAGGTAAACATGGTGCTGGAGAAGGAGCTGAGGGTTCTACACCTTGATGGCCAGGCAGCAGGAAGAGAGACATGGGGCCTGCCTTTGCATTTGAAACCCCAAAGCCCACTCCCAGTGACACACTTTGCTCCAACAAACCACACCTACTCCAGCAATAGTAAATATATATATATATATATTTTTTTTTTGGTTTTTCAAGATAGGGTTTCTCTGTGTATCTCTGGCTGTCCTGGACTCGCTTTGTAGACCAGGCTGTCCTCGAACTCACAGAGATCTGCCTGCCTCTGCTGCCCGAGTGCTGGGATTAAAGGCGTGTGCCACCACGCCTGGCTCCCAGCAATAGTATATTATTAGTATAACTCCTATTGCCGCTCCCTAAGCATTCAAATATGCATCTATAGGGGGCATTTTTATTCAAGCCACCACACCCTGTCTTAAAAAACAAATCAATGTTATCCTCTTTTCATTATCCATATGATTTTTCATCACTGAATACTGCACATGATATCCATGTCTGTTGTGTGTTTCTGAGTACATCTCAGCTTGAGAAGGAGCTGAAAGTTGTACACCCTGATGGCCAGGCAGCTCCAAGGCCAGCAGCAGAAACTCAGTTGTTAATGTGGATCCAGTAGATGAGGTGGACTAAATATGACAAGTTAACAACTTGTAAATATTGCGTCCCACTAAAAAGGAAATGACAACTATCTATATCTGCTCAATTAAGACCTTTTTTTTTTTTTGCCAGATCTCATTTTTGTAAAGAAACTGATAATTTGGATTTTTATGTAAATCTGTAGAGTTTTTAAGTTTGGACACTGATTTAAATTATTTTTAAAAATAATCCAAATTCATTATGTGTATGGGCTTCTGGCTTAAAATGATAACATCTAACTCAGTGCAGTGTGTCTTCATGTGGTATCTATGTCTTGGTATCTGTGAGTTGGGTTTTCATGTTTGAAAACGATGGAAATCTTCCAGTTGACATGGTAGACTGAGTGGCTACATCCACCTTCAGCCCTTCTTTGGAAAACAAAACAAGGGCTCAGAGATGACTCCTCCGCCATCCCAAGCACCACTGGCTGCTGTTCTAGAGGACCTGCCTTATGGGAGCTCACAACTGTCTTGTCTGTAATTCCAGTTCCAGGGATTGGATGCCCTCTTCTGGCCTCCACAGGCACTACATGCACATTATAGACACAGATTCAGGCAGAACACCCATAAACATAAAATAAAAATTAAAATCCTGGGCTGATGAGGTGTCTCAGCAGATAAAGATGTTTTCCTTGCAAGCCTGGCTATCTGAGTTTGTTATCCAGAACTCGTGTAAAGGTGTAAGGAGAGGACCAACCCCACACCTTTGTCCTCATGCATGCGTGCACATACACACCCACCCTAGAGGACACCCGCCCCCAGACAGGGTTTTTCTTCGTAACCCTGGCTATCTTGGAACTCCCTCTGTAGACCAGGCTGGCACTGAACTCACAAAGATCCGCCTGCCTCTGCCTCCCGAGTGCTGGGGTTAAAGGTGTTGAGGCACCACTCCCAAACATTACAGACAGTCTCAAATTGCCATGTTGGTGCTGGGATTTGAACCCCAGTCCTTTGGAAGAGCAGCCAGTGCTTTTAACTGCTGAGCCATCTCTCCAGCCCCCATAGAGGACTTTACTAAAAAAAAAAAAAATCCAAATCCACAAAAGTAAGAGCAGGAAAGGAGACTAGAAATGGATTTGGACTCTGGGAAGCACATGGAAGATAATCAAGTGACTGATCTGATACAGTGCATTGTGGTTAGCAGTAAAGACTGAAAGTCTAAGAAGCAAGTGTCCCAGACAGACTGTGTCATTGCATAAGGCTGAGCGAGTGCCTCCCACCTAGCCAAGACTGTGGGTGTGGAGAGGGGCTTATATACTGTACTGAGAACCAAAGCCTGAGGTTAACTGTGCTGGGTGCCTCCCCAATTCAGTTTCCAAAATACTCGCAGAAAAGACTTCAGTCTTCCAGGCTCCGATTAAAGAATCATTAGACTCCCCTTAATGGGAAAAACCTACAAACACAAGTATTGGATATTCTCGAAATGGCTTGCAGTCGGCAA
Source organism: Lophiomys imhausi (assembly GCA_907164525.1). Lineage (NCBI taxonomy): Eukaryota > Metazoa > Chordata > Mammalia > Rodentia > Muridae > Lophiomys > Lophiomys imhausi. The sequence continues at coordinate 2,694,047 of CAJQZJ010033609.1, read as the reverse complement.
GACTCGGTTATACATTTGGAGCTCTCTAGTCAGCGTTCAAGTGTTCCCACTTAAGATATGACTTAGAAGCTGTGGTGGCGCATGCCTTTAATCCCAGCACTTGGGAGGCAGAGGCAGGCAGATCTTTGTGAGTTCGAGGCCAGCCTGGTCTACAAAGTGAGTCCAGGACAGTCAGGGCTACACAGAGAAACCCTGTCTCGAAAAACCAAAAAAAGGCCGGGCGGTGGTGGCGCACGCCTTTAATCCCAGCACTTGGGAGGCAGAGGCAGGTGGATCTTTGCGAGTTCGAGGCCAGCCTGGTCTACAAAGCGAGTCCAGGACAGCCAGAGCTGTTAAACAGAGAAACCTTGTCTCGAAAAAAAACCAAAAAAAAAAAAAAAAGATATGACTTAGATAAGATGAACAAAAATAGAATCCTGTTTCTGTGTGTGGCAGGGTGGGAGGGAGGGATGTGCTGCAGATGTATAAAGGGGCCTGGACTTGATGTTGGGGGTCTCCTTCAGTCTTTCTCTCATCCTACACTTTATTGACTGCAGCAGGGTCTCCCCTAAATCTAGGACTCGACAGTTGCAGCTATCTAGCCAGGCAGCTTGCCCTGGGTGCTCTGACCATGCTAAGACTTGCGAGGCTTTCACACAGGTTCTGACACTTGGGTAAGCCCTTCATCATGAGCCACCACCCCAGCCCCTGAACTCAACAGACATCTAAAGGCAGTCTTAAATAGTTGACCCAAATTGTCCCCTGTCCCATAAGGAAATAAACAGTAAAGGGCAACTGGAGGAAGTCAGTGCACAGGGAGTAGAAACTTGGATAAGAATGTAATATATTCAAGTAAAAGAATGTGTTTTGTCGGGTGTGGTGGCGCACACCTTTAATCCCAGCACTTGGGAGGCAGAGGCAGGTGGATCATTGTGAGTTCAAGGCCAGCCTGGTCTACAAAGTGAGTCCAGGACAGCCAGAGCTGTTACACAGAGAAAGCCTGTCTCGAAAAACCAAAAAAGAAAAAAATAATAAAAGAATGTGTTTTGCTGGGGCAGGAGAGATGGCTCAGCGGTTAAGAGCACTAGCTGTTCTTCAAAGGCCCTGGGTTCAAATCCCAGCACAATATGGCAGTTCACAGCTGTCTGTAATGGCTGGGCACACGCCTTTCATCCCAGTACTCAGGAGGCAGAGGCAGAGGCAGGTGGATCTCTGTGAGTTTAAGGCCAGCCTGGTCTACAAAGTGAGTTTAGGACAGCCAAGGATGCACAGAGAAAGCCTGTCTTGAAACCGCCCCCCCAAAAAAAAACCCAAAACAAAAACAAAACCTGTGTTTTGCTCCATGTTCGTTTAAATTTTCCAAACTACTGTTCCAATCTTCATGTTCTCCATTAAAGGGGTGGTGCACACTTTCAATCCCAGCACTCAGGAGGCAGAGGCAGGTGGATCTCTGTGTGTTTGAGACCAGACCTTCATAGCAAGGTCTAGGAGAGCTACATAGAGAAATCCTGTCTCAAAAAAAGAAAAAAGGAGTCCCAACATACCTGAAAGAATCAGTGTAGAAATCCTCGTGTCTAAATTGTGAGAGTCACAGAAAGAAAAAGTGGCACGATAGAAGGATATCGTCAAGATAAACATTTGACAGCATTCCCAGAACTGAAGAATATTACTTTTCCTATTGAAAGAAAAGTCACTGAATATTCAGCACAACAGATAAAACTGATCCACCCAGAGATAAGCAGGAGATTTCAAAGAGAAGAGCCTGTGAGTTTGCAAAGAGGAAAAAAACGACTCCTACAAGAGTTGGAAACAGAACTGCAGTGTAAGCAATGGAGCAGTGCCTTCAGTGTGCTGCAGGAGAATTAATTCCAATCTAGTACTCAGCAGCCAACCAAATTATAAATTAAAGAAGGATGAGGGTAGAAGAGATATCTACAGACTACCAGATCTCAAAAAAAGTTACTTCTAGCCAGTTGTGGTGGTGCACACCTTTAATCCCAGCACTCAGGGAGGCAGAGGCAGGTGGATCTCTGTGAGGTCAAGGATACACAGAGAGACCCTGTCTCGAAAAACCAAAAAAAAAAAAAAGTTACTTCCTCCATACATGTACCTTTTTCAGAAGTTACTAGGAGATCTGTTCTGTCAAAACAAGGGACCAATAATGAATTGTGTAAGCAAGGGATACAAGAAACGAGCGCAGATAGGAAGGTGTGAAAGGGCCCCTGGAGAGTGTGAAGGAAAGCCCAAGGTAGATAGTCAGAGACATCTTTTGATACTCTAAATTCTGAATTTCCTGAGATTCAAGTAATTGGTAGACTCTGGGGATTGGATCAGTTGTGAGTAGTATATATAGAAGATTTAAACAAACAAGAGAATAAGACCATCTCCAGGGATGATAGAAAATGCCAAAGGGAAAAAAATGTTTCTTTTTAAAATTTATCTTTGTTACAGCCAGGTATGGTGATGTAGGTCTTTAATCCCAGCCCTCGGGAGGCAGAGGCAGGTGGATCACTGTGAGTTCGAGGCCAGCCTGGTCTACAAAGTGAGTCCAGGACAGCCAAGGGATATACTGAGAGACCCTGTCTTGAAAAAACAAAAAAAACAAGCAAACATTTATTTTTATTGTTTTTCAATTATGTGTACGTGTGTGCATGTGCACGCATGTCGTGCGTCGGAGTACAGTTGTCCACAGAGGCCAGAGGTGTCTTGATCCCCCTGGAACTGGAGTCACAGGTGCTTGTGACCCCTCTGATGTGTTTACTGGGACTGGGACTCCAACTTGGGACTTCTGGAAGAACACTATATGACCTTAACCACTGAGCTATCACTCCAGCTCCAAGAAAAAGGTTTTTATTCAACTTAGCTCTGATATATTTAGTTAAAATGATAGCCAGTATTAGGGTTTAACTCCTGGTAGGATAGGGGCTGCAAAGTGGGAGGTGACTGTTGGTTTGGAAAGGGATGGAGGTGGGGTTAGATGATGGAGTACTTTTAACTGCGCAGTGCATTGTACATAGACCATCTAGAGTGTTACCATGGAGGGTTGCCTTTCCAGTTTAGAGTAAGCAGTTAAAAACACAGACTAAGGGGCCGCAGAGATGGCTCAGCAGTAAAGAGCACTGACTGTGGGGTTCAGATCCCAGCACCCACATGGCAGTTTACAGCTGTCTGTAATTGCCAGGCGTGATGGCGCACGCCTTTAATCCCGGCACTCAGGGAGGCAGAGGCAGGCAGATCTCTGTGAGTTCGAGGCCAGCCTGGTCTACAGAGTGAGTCCAGGACAACCAGGACTACACAGAGAAACCCTGTCTCAGAATAAAAAGACAAAAACCCCAAACAAACAAAACCACAGACCGCCAGGCATGGCGTTATATGCCTGCAGTCCCAACACTTGGAAAATGAAGGCAGTAAGATTACTGCAAGCTTGAGGACAGCCTGGGCTGTATAGCAAGGTTCTGTCTCAAGAAAGTGAAGGGGCTGTAGAGTTAGTTTAGCATAAGAACACTGGCTTTTCTTCTAGAGGATTCATGGTCAATTCCCAGCACCCACATGGCAGCTCTCAACTGTCAGTAACTCACAGGGCTCCAACACTGTCTTCTGGTCCTGGCAGGCACCAGGCGCAGATGTATATATAGACATACAAGTAAAACACCCCCTCACACACCCAAAAACCAAGTTATTCAAAACAAAACAAAACAAAAAAACCCAAACCTTACAATTATTTGGAAAACAAAAAACAAAATGCATAAAATCAGAAGAATGGAAAAAATCTTAGCATTTGGATTTCTGACTCACAGGGTGATTCTGAGTGTCCTGGCCTAGTTGATTGAACATTTAGTATAGTTAGAAATGGCCAAGCCAGGTGTGGTAGGCACGCCTTCAATCCTAGCACTCGGGAGGCAGAGTCAGGCAAATCTCCGTGAGTTCAAGGCCAGCCTGGTCTACAGAGTGAGTCCAGGACATCCAGAGATACACAGAGAAACCTTTTCTTGAAAAACCAAAAACGAGAGAGAGAAACAGAGAGAGAGAGAGAAATGGCCTTGCCTGAATCATTGAATCATGAGTTTTCTACCTGCAGGTCTTTAGCAATTTTTTTTTGTTGATCTTTAACAAATTTAAAGAAGCTTGCTTGGTATTTCATCTTCACTGAGGAAAAAAATATGTTAAACAGAAAGAAAAACTAATGAAAGATGAGAAATAATAAAACCAAAACAAAAATCTCTTTTAAATGACAATGTCATTTCTTTTTTATGATTGATTGATTGATTTATGTATTTATTTATGAATATGAGTACCCTCCCTTCATGCATACCAGAAGAGGGGATCAGATTCCATTACAGATGGTTGTGAGCCACTATGTGATTGCTGGTAATTGAACTCAAGACCTCTCTGGAAGAACAGCCAGTGTTCTTAACCATTGAGGTCTCTTTCCAGCCCCAAAAATCTCTTTTCAGGAGTTGAGAAACTAGAACTCTTTTTGATTTCTGTCTCTTCTGACTCTGAGTTCTTTTTTTTTGTTTTTTGTTTTTTTGAGACAGAGTTTCTCTGTGTAACAGCCCTGGCTGTCCTGGACTCACTTTGTAGACCAGGCTGGCCTTGAACTCACAGAGATCTGCCTGCCTCTGCCTCCCGAGTGCTGGGAATAAAGGCGTGCACTACCACGCCCGGCCTGACTGAGTTCTTATATAAAGGAAGCACACCAACTTTTTCACCCTGCAGAGACCCCAGAATCGAACAACAGTGTTTATACTTCCTTCATGAAGTCTCATCGCTGCTATGACCTGATTCCTACAAGCTCCAAGTTGGTTGTGTTTGATACTTCCCTACAGGTGAGTAGAGCTCTTGTGCACTCTTCCACCCCAGCATGCCACTGTTCAGTGCCTGTCATAACTCTTCCCCATAAGCCAACCCCAGTCTTTCTTGCAGCTACCCTTCTATGGATTCTTCTTAGGATATTACTCTTTTGGCTGTAGGTAAAGAAAGCCTTCTTTGCCCTGGTGACTAATGGTGTTCGTGCCGCCCCTTTGTGGGACAGTAAGAAGCAGAGTTTTGTGGGTAAGTGGAAGTTTCTGGAACAGGCTTAGCCGCATCTTTTGCTGGTCAAGGAGAGAAGCTTTGGACTGTGCTGAGGGCTCTGTCCCTCTTGTCTTGTCTTCTAGGCATGCTGACCATCACTGACTTCATCAATATCCTGCACCGATACTATAAGTCAGCCCTGGTAAGGAACCTGAGTCTCCACACTTTCTACCTTTGAGTCCATGGAGCCTGGTTTTTCCCCTCCAAATAAAGCCACATGGGTTAGGAGAGGGGAGAGCAAGTGTCAGATCTGCTGCTTGTGCTTCTAGGTACAGATCTATGAACTGGAGGAACACAAGATAGAGACTTGGAGAGGTCCGTACAGAACCGGAGGTGGTGGGAGAGGAAGGGATGGAGGGTTTCCTGGGAAAAAGTGGGAAACACTTTTATGTGGCAGTGTTTTGCAAACTACCCCCTTTCTCTTCAGAGGTGTACCTACAGGACTCCTTTAAGCCACTTGTCTGCATTTCTCCAAATGCCAGGTAAATTCTGGTTTTGTGTTTATCCCTAAACACCTGAAGACCCGGGGGCAGGGACATGCAGGAATCCACTCCTCCCATGCAACCATAGCCAAGACTGGCCTTGATCTTACTACAGAACTAGCTCAGGCTGGCCTGAACTTAGGATTCTTCTACTCACCCTAGTGCTGGAATTAGTACTTCACAACACCCAGCCATATATGCAGCACTTTAAATCTGTTTGAGCGCTGCTCCTTCCCTGACTGTGAGATTTCCCTGCCTATAAACACATTTTGAGAAACTGTGCAACTTGGCATTAGACCCGAGGAATGTCTAACTGTGACCTTCTACCTTTTCTCAGCTTGTTTGATGCTGTCTCTTCCTTAATTCGAAATAAGATCCACAGACTTCCGGTTATTGACCCAGAGTCAGGCAACACCTTGTACATCCTGACTCACAAGCGCATCCTCAAGTTTCTCAAATTGTTTGTAAGTACCTGAACCTAGTCCTTATGTCTTATATGTTGGATTGGAGACATACACTCAGTGGTTTGGGGACCTTGAAAGTCAAGCTGACAGGTCAGCATTTTTGTTACTGAGGATTGAATGTAGCACTTCATGCTCTACCATGGAAGCTCCTGAAAGCTAATGATTCTTTCTTCAGATCACTGAGTTCCCTAAGCCAGAATTCATGTCTAAGTCTCTGGAAGATCTACAGATTGGCACCTATGCCAATATTGCTATGGTTCGTACTACCACACCTGTCTATGTGGCTCTAGGCATCTTTGTACAGCACCGAGTCTCCGCCTTGCCTGTGGTGGATGAGAAAGGTGAGAGATTGGGAAAAGGGGGGAGTGGTGCCAGGGGTCAGGGGGTGAGCTGGCTCGGGAAAAACCTGTTTTCCCCTCAGCTCAGCCAGGAAGGTGATCCTGTGGGTAATGAAAGCTCTGGCTACCATTTTTTTTTTTCTGAGCTGCCTCTCTCTCCCTAGGGCGTGTGGTGGACATCTACTCCAAGTTTGATGTGATCGTGAGTGACAGTGGATAGGCTGGGAGGTAGGGAGGGGGAGCAGAAGGGGGTCTTCTCTGTGTTGGCTGCTTCTACACTTTGAATCCTACCTGAATAGTAGCTGACTGACGAGGCTTGCAAGCAGAGCTAACTAGTGCCCTCAGCCCTCTACTGAGGTTGGGTTGGTCCAGGGTTTGGGAACTAACTCTCTTACAAGGCCACCCCACCCCCAACCTCCAGAATTTGGCTGCTGAAAAGACCTACAACAACCTAGATGTGTCTGTAACAAAAGCTCTACAACATCGGTCACACTACTTTGAGGGTGTTCTCAAGTGCTACCTGCATGAGACCCTGGAAACCATCATCAACAGGCTGGTAGAAGCAGAGGTAGGAAGCCAGCCATCCCAGAGCAAATTGTGGGGAGCAAGTGGCCTTGAGAGTGGTATTTCCAGAGGGGAGGAACTGAGGCGCTTCCCCTAACTGAAGTTGGCACTGACTAACTAATGTCACTTCTTGTTGCTCTGTGCCAGGTTCACCGTCTGGTGGTGGTGGATGAGGATGATGTGGTCAAGGGCATTGTATCGCTGTCTGACATCCTGCAGGCTCTGGTGCTCACAGGTGGAGACAAGCCGTGAGCATGGGGAGGGACAGGCACTGCCTGGGAAGATGGTCCCCTTGCTGCTTGCTAGAAGCTGTGGGGAATCAGATGGAATCCTGGGAGAACTGAGTCTGTTCCCTCAGGAGCTCCCGCCCACTATCTGGAACTAGAAGAGATGGGGAAGGAGAAGGGACTCTTAGCTTCCTTTACCATCATGTGTACACTTGAGAAGACTTCCAGCCAAGCCAGTCCCAGCCCCTTAGCCTTTGTGCTCCTCAGGCAGACTCTGGTCTCTAAGAGATCTCTAGACCTCAGTGTGGCCCTCTGTCTCTGCCCTTCCTCCACCTAAGATAATTAGTTCCTCAGAAGTCTGCATAAAGTGTTTTTATTCATCCTGCTTCATTCTATGTGGAGGAGGCTGAGTCCACTTAATGTTGTTCCTTCCCATGAGTCTTGTGGGGAGGTGCATGTCTGGGTCCCTGTGCTGTGTGCATGTGAAGGCAGATGGTTATGTGGAGGAGGGCAGTGGGCAAGGAGCCAAGATTAACGCTTTTTGTGGCAAATCTAATTAAATGACAAGATTTTCATCACGGTATTGCAGTGTTTGGTTTCTGAGTTTGATAGACACTATTTCGCTAACCTGCCTACCTCATAAAGCTGCTTCAACTCATTAATAACAGCATTAATGACACACATGAGAGCACCAGACATTGTCTGCTTTACACAGACTTGTGCATCCCTCATCCAACATGTGTGGGACTCTTAAGTGTTTTGGGGAGAATTTATGAATTTTTTTTTGAGACAAGGTTTTGTTCCATATGTAGATCAGGCTGGCCTCAGATTTGCAGCAGTCCTCCTGCCTCGGCTTCCTAAGTACTGGGTTTATAAGTATATGCTACTCACCCAGGATTATGTGTGTATATAGGCATATGGAACCAAGAGGACAACCTTGGGGTGACAGTTCTCAGCTTATACCTTGTTTTTCTTTTTTTCCAGACAGGGTTTCTCTTTATAGCCCTGGCTGTCCTAGAACTTGCTTTGTAGACCAGGCTGGCCTTGAACTCAGAGATCAGCTTGTCTCTGTCTCATAAGTGCTGGAATTAAAGGCATGCACCACCACTACCCAACTGTACAACAGTTTTTTTTTTGAGATAAGAGTCTCATGTGTGTGTAACCCTTACTGGCTTAAGCTCACTATTTAGACCAGGCTGACCTCAAACTCATGGTGATCAGTGTGCCTCTTTCTCATCAGTGTGGATATTGATGACATGTACCACCACACTCAGCCTATGGATTGTTTTAGATTTATTTTTAAGTATGTATGTGTGTGCATGTGAGTGCAATTACCCAAGGAGGCCAGAGGCAGCAGATCTGAAACAGGAGTTACAGGCAACTGTGAGCCCCTGACTGCTGAGAACTGAACCCACAAATCCCCTGCCATTCCTCTAGATCAGAGGAAAAGCAGAGCTGTTGTCAGACCACCAGACCCATTATCTGTGCTGAAGCCACCCAGACAGAGTCACACCAGATGCCAGAGGACTGGCAGGCTGGGTTCTCTTCTGCCACAGCTCCGCTGATGGGACAGTTTGCACCGGAGTCAGGAGTAAATTCTGAGTAATTCTTGGCTCTCCTCTGTGCCTATCCTTTAGAGGAACCTCTGCCATACTATTCTTGTTCTTCCAAAGCAGGCTTCCTGATGGAACACAGGGAAAACATCAAGGCACTTGTTAGAGGTCAGCTTTCAGTGATCCAAGGTGGTTGAGCCCCTGCCTCTGCAGTCACATCTCCTGCTCTCAGCACATTCCTAAACTTGGGGGAGGGAGGTTTCCAAATTATTACAATTAGAGATTGTTTTTGTGTGTGGGCTGCATGGTAGAAAGGACAAATGTCTCCTTGTGTCACATTCCTTCATCAGGGAGGACTTGTCTCGGGAGGAGGGGAGGCTTTAAAAACTGTGGAACTCTGGTGGGACCAGGAGGGAAGCAGTACCTGCAAGCGGTCTTCAATGCAGCTGGTAGGTGCATGAAGTCATTGTGTGTGTGTGTGTGTGTGTGTGTGTGTGACAGCAGAACAGGATGGGTTTTACTTGGGCTGTTCTCAGTGAGTCCTGTAACAATCCTTTTGGTCCCTGTCCCATTAAGAAGGATCTGTACCCAAATGTTCCATGTACTTTATGAAAAACCAACTGGGATCCCTTGTTTCTCCCACTTAACCCCTAAGACCCCAGCAAGTCTCAGCCTGAGGATGGAGCTGAAGAAGCCAAAGGGTGCAACTGGGAAGTTCACTGGCTGCTGTTCCTAAAGTCAGGAGAAGCAAATGGTCCCTCCTTCCCCGAGTCATTGCCACCCTCCCCCCCCCTTCTCTGCACCCCTCCCCTCCAGTGAGCTGCTGCCATGGTTGCCAGGCATGGTTGCTAAGTCTGCATGGAAGGGTTGGCGTGGGCTGTGCTGCCACTAACATTACCATGGTGAATCAGGGGACACCTGGTACAGGCTTAGGGGGAGGGATCATGAGGATGCAAGCCGCACCCCCCCCCCCAGAACAGAGAGAGTCCAAAAGGTGAGGTGAACTTGAGGGTGGCATCATGGCATTAGTGGGTGGGACCCCTTTCCTGGGAAAGAAAGGCCATTTTTATCCTTTCCCGTTGCTAGGGGATTTGGCTGTGCCCCAGAAGCACACTCTTCCTCCTCCACCCCCTTCTGTTAGGGTACAAGTGTGTATAGGTACTCTATCTGCACCCCATATGAGGCTTGGGAGCCAGCCTGCTGCTGCTGCTGGGGGGCTCTGGGTGCGCAAGGACACCCACCATAGAGTAAGAGTTGTCCTGCTGCTTAGGTGGCCAGGACAGACTTGAGTTCTGCCTTACACGCCAGTCGGGAAAGGGTGAGAAGTTAAGGGTGCAGGGGCCACCTTTTGGAGGGTGTGGGGGAGCAGCTGTACCCGAGTCTCACAAAATCTTCCTGAAAGCGGCTTCTCTCCACTGCTTAGGGACTGGTTACTCATCTCAGCTGCACCCGAATGCCACTGTTGCTAAAAATAGCCCGCCCCCCCAGCTGCGGGCCAGCCTCTCCTGCACCCCAACCCCATGGAAATGAGCAGAGAGTGGTAGGCAGAGACCTTGAGTTCTATTCTCACCACTCCTGTCGGAGAAAGTCCAGGCAAGCAGTCAGGCAAGCAAGGATAGACCACTGGTGGTCAGGCAACCTGACAAGCAGGAAAGCAAAGGGTTAAAACTTCGGGAAGGGTGAAGAAATGGGGACTGGGGACAAGGGCACTAGACGCTTGGCAAGAATCAGACGTCTCTCGCCACCCACTCTCGGGTCCTGTTAGGCTTGTGGGACCTAAGCAGTGGGAAGGGGCGTCCAAGCCCAGGCCCCAGGGGGCGGCCGTGCACTTGGGGGAGGTAGCAACGCGGAGCCGTCCACGCCGGCGTGTCACATGCGCGCTCGCTCGCGCGAGCGCGCGCACACACACACACACACACACACAGACAGACAGGCACACACGTGTGCCCGGGTATATATAGTTGCCAGTCCTTGGGCCTGCCGCTCTGCAGTGGGCGCCGGCTCCCTGGGTTGGGAGGGGGCTCACGGGGCGGGTGGGAGGGTGGGGGGCCGGGGTGGGGTGGGGCAGGATGCTGGATGGCCCGTTATTCTCCGAGGGGCCTGACAGCCCCCGGGAGCTCCAGGATGAGGAGTCAGGCAGCTGCCTCTGGGTGCAGAAGTCCAAGCTGTTGGTGATTGAAGTCAAGACTATTTCCTGTCATTATAGTCGTCGCTCCCCTTCTCGACAGTCCATGGACATCCTGGCCAACCACTGGGCTCGTGGGCCCCAGAGCCGCATGTGAGTGAAGGAGGGGTGAGGGGCAGCGAGTGGTGGGGCGGGAAGTGGGGTCCAGACTTCCCCGCTGGCACCAGTGATTACTACTGGCCCTTCTCTTTCCCGCGCCTCCTCCCCCCACTCGTCGAAAACTGAGGCCTGTCACTCGGCGGGCGAGGGAGTGAGAAAGGGCAGGAGGTGGGATGGGGCAGTGGCTGCTAAAGTGTGCACGGAGAGATGGCGAGGAGTCTCATTTCGACTTCAGCCCTAACGTACACGCACGTGCACTCGCACACACGCTCACACCTGCCCGCCCACACGGCCGCCCCAAGCGGTCTTCAGCGCCCCCAGCTCCCCGGACCCCGGCTCTCTTTCCCCACAAACCGCTCACCTGGGTTCCTGCTCATTGTCCCAGGTGTAGGCTGCGCCCGGGATCCCCTGAACCGCCACCCCGCCGACCCTGGGCCTCCAGGGTGCTGCAGGAGGCGACCAACTGGCGGGCGGCGGGGCCCCCAGCCGAGGTCCGAACCCGGGAGCAAGAGAAAAGGAAGGCAGCATCGCAGGAGCGGGAGGCCAAGGAGACCGAGAGAAAAAGGCGCAAGGCTGGCGGGGCCCGGCGGAGTCCCCTAGGTCAGCCCCGCCCGGAGCCCCGGAACGCCCTTCGGGCGGCCCAACCTACAGGGCTCCCAGTTTTCTCCAGACCAGAGCGCTTCGGGCAGGTGGGGCGGGCGCCCCGTCCATCCGCGCTCCCGCAGAGTGACCCAGGAGTGGCGTGGGCAGGGCCATGGGGAGGTAGACGGCCAGGGCCCCCCAGCTACGAGGCTCACCTGCTGCTGAGGGGCGCTGCGGGCACAGCCCCGAGACGCCGCTGGGACCGGCCGCCACCCTATGTGGCCCCACCTTCTTACGAAGGCCCCCACAGGACCCTGGGGACTAAGCGAGGCCCGGAGCTCTCTCGGGCGCCCGCCTCATCAGCCCCAGTTCCAGCCACTACCAGGACAGAGGGAGGGCGCACGAAGAGGCTGGATCCTCGAATCTACCGGGATGTCCTCGGGGCTTGGGGTCTCAGACAGGGACGGGGACTCTTAGGAGGGGCTCCGGGCTGCGCAGCAGGCAGAGCCAGGCCGGAGTCTTGCAAAGGGGTGGCAGAGAAAAGCTCAGGCCTAGCTGCCGCTGGCCTGGTCATTGATGGCGAAGCCAGAGCCACTGTCAGTCCACGCACGGAGAGAGCTCCTTCTGGGTCCACGATCAGCAGCCCCCCACGTCCGGCTCCCAGGTCCACGCAGCATCTCAGGGGCTCGAGGAAAGGGAAAGAAGGAAGTGAGCAGATCTGGCTGCCCAAGTGTTGGCTCTCCTCCCCTAAAAAGCCTCCAGTTAGGCGTAGCCAGACTCTCCCCAGACCATGGGCTCCCGGAGGCACCGGGTGGAGAGAGTGCCTGGGGCAAAGAGAGGGAACCGAACAGGAGACCCTGGAAGTTTGGAAGGCGACCCGCCGCGCCCACACCCTGCCCCGCAGTTCCCGCGGCCCGGCTCGTAGAGAAGGCATCTTTGTCATTGACGCCACGTGCGTAGTGATAAAGTCCCAGTACGTTCCGACCCCTCGAACCCAGCCGGTGCAGCTCTTGCCCTCTGGGGAGCCGCGCGCCGTGAGCGACAGCTCCGGGCAACCCAAGCCCCGCCAGGACGAGAAGGGCGAGGGGGCCGCTGCTAGTCCGTCAGCTCGCCAAAAGCGACCGTTGAGCGGCCGCCTCTTAAGCCAGCCGGGCGGGGGTCGGGAGTGCGGAGCTGGGGAGGGCGGAGGGCAGGGGCCTTCTTTCCCGGAGGACAGCACCTCCCGCGTTTTAGGGCTTGCCGTCGGCGAAGCGAACCTGCGAGACGCCTCCTCGCAGCCAGGTAGCCCAGAGCACCGGACCGTAGAAGGCCCAGCGGCTCCGGGATGCGCGGGCCGCGGGAAGGGCTCGGAAGCGGCTGGGCTCCCGCGGCGCGCGGGCGGGGGCTGGGTGCGGACTCCCGGGCCCTACACCGGGGCCTTGCGGGAAGCCGTGTCCCGCATCCGTCGCCACACTGCCCCAGATTCGGACTCGGACGAAGCCGAGGAGCTCAGCGCCCACAGCAGTTCCTCGGATGGAAGCGATACAGACGCCCCGGGCGCCTCCTGGTGGAGAGAGAGGACCCTGCCTGCGGCTGGGGACACCGGGCCCGGGGAAAGCGGGGAGACAGCGGAGCTGAGCGACGGCGTCCGGTAGAGTCTAGACGCCATCAGTCAAACCGGGGACGGCCTCTTCGGAGAGGACACCAGGAAAGCTCCACGGAGAAACAGAGAGAGGGAGTGAGCGCTGCCCCTTTTGGTTCTCCAGTGGCTCAGCCATCCTTGGGCTCACCGCTGTCCTTTACTCTCTTCTGGCTTTATTTCTTCCCCGTTCTTCTCTCCCCACCTATGCCTGTTCCCACGCTTGAGACCGAGGAAAGGAAAGAGGGAAGGCAGCACTCGCCAACCCAAGGGTTGGCTTCGGGGAAAGTGAGGGTGGGACTCAACTCCAGCAACATTTGTCGCGCGCGCAGAGATTGAGCAGAGAGACAAGCCCACGGGCAGGGATGGTGGGAGTCGCAAGAAAGCGATGGGCAGGGCAAGGGTCCCTGACAGGAGAGGGAAAAGTAATAGAGAGGCTTTGAACCTAGGGTCTGAGTGATGATGTGACAGAGGGACTGTTGGCAGAGGAGGTAAATACACAAAGCCAGCAAACTGGGAGGAGGGCTCTTTTCGGACGTTACAATTCAAGCTTCAATCCCAACTCTGCCACTGACTTGCTGGTGGGACTTAGGATAACTATTTTTTTGTACCCAGACATCTCGGACTCCTGTAAATGTAAAATTTCTGCCACCCGTTCTTTGGTCCCGTGGATTCTGTGAATGAGCGAATAGAAATTGAGGGTTCTTATCAGCTTCGCTTCGGTCATCCTCAGCTTGGAAAACTGTCAAGGCTTTCGGATTTAAATGAACAAAGAGTTTCTACCCAAACTTCCCAAGTGTAGGTGAGTGCTCCCCAAGACAGAGCAGGATAACTAGGTCCTATCGCTGCCTCTGGCCTGTGGTGGTGGCCCAAGCTGGAGAGGGACGGCAGCCAATGAATCAGCTTGGGACATTTTTAGGCCTTTCCCTTTTCCTCCATCTCCGTGTCCTTAGTGAAGCTCTGACGTGTTACCGGGATTTCCCACGTAGACGGTATCGCCCACCGGATGGGACCCTGACAATGTCTGCATCTCTTCTAGAAAACAGTCAGGCAAGGAGGAAGGCTGATGATTTCAGCAGTCGGTGTGGGCGTGATACTCGTTGTAGCCACTACGGGGCGCGCGCAGGTCGCGGATCCCCCGGTTGCTGGTGCTCGAGTGCCCCAACACCAGCGCTGCCAGTTATCTGGATCCCTAGTTACCGGGCGCCAGTTTCCTTCCCATCCTGACACCTTCAAGCCGCGCGCAGGACCGGGAGCAGGCCTCCGGTCTCCCAGACCTCTGGGGGCGCGCTGAGCCCTTCTTTGTATTGATCCACGCCATCCGGTTTGAGACTGGCGTTTAAGTCTTTTATTTTTCTTTCTTTCCTTCCAACCCTGGGCACTTCCTCTGTGTCTGCTATATACTAGCCATGTGACCTTGGCAGATTCACTTCGCCTCCCTGAGCCTCAGTTTCCTCATCTGTCAAATGGGGGTTTATAAACACCTACCTCGCAGGGTTGTTGTGAGGATTTAATGGGGTAATGTATATAAGGCGTCTTGCACAGTGCCTGGCACACAGTAGGCGCCCAATAAACCTACTCCTCCCTTTATGCAACTCTGGAGCCTCTCTTTCGCTGACCTATCGCCACCGTGTCCCTCCCTCCGGACTTAACTTCTTCGCGCTCCTTGTGAGGGGGAGGAGGACTCCTCTCTGGTGGAAACTTCTGGCCCACCCTGCCTCTCTGGCTGGGACTGTCCCTTCCTTGCCCCCCGCCCCACCCCTGCCGGCTCTTCCCTCTGCTCTGGTGCACCCCCCCCCCCACGTCCCCCATTCCGGGCAAGGGCTGAGTCAGCCTAGGTAAATTTAGCCGCCCGCAGGGCAGGAGCGGGGGCTTCGCCCAGACTCAGTCCCTAGGTCGAACCAGTCCCCTGGCCCCACCTCTGTCCCTACACCCACCGAACCCAACCCCACTAACCCTAACTCCCGCAACTCATTAGACCGTTCTCAAAGCACTTAGGCTTTTAGTCTCCAATTAGCTCAAAAAGGCAGGAGGCAGAGGAGGCAGGGCTCCCAGACCACAGAGAAGGCTGGCTTTGATTCAGTGGAGGAGGGGTCTCCGGCTCGGGTTTCCCAACTCAGGGGCGGTCACTGGTCGGAGCTCCCCAGGAATATTCACCTGCAATCTTGTCTGTAACCTACACATTTCCTGTTGCTCTTGGTGGAGGAGGTCAAGGAAGCCAGATCACCTTGGGCGAAGATCAAAGGTCTTACCACGGTCCACTGCAGTTCTTACTGCTACCGAGTGCTTCCTAGGAACAAGACTCTGGGCTTGGCTCAAGGGTAGAAATGGCAAGGCCTGCCTGACAGGGAGATAAAGATGAAAACATGAAGTATTGGGCACCTATGTTAAATTCTGGAAAGAATCCATTAGGGGAGATCCTAATTTTAAGAGATCCAGGGAGAGTCCATGGAAGAGGTGACATTTAGATAAAAATTAGTGAAAGGAGTTGGGGTGGTGGCGCATGCCTAAATCCCAGAACTCAGGAGGCAGAGGCAAGTGGATCTCTGGGTGTTCAAGGCCAGCCGGGCGTACATAATGAGTTCCAGGCCATCCAGGGAAAAATAAACATATATTTTAAAAAGAAAGAGAAAGAAACCAGGCAGGCATGGTGGCACTTTCCTGTAAATTGGAGGCAGAGGTAGGAGGATGGTTACAAGTTTGAGCCCTACCTGGTTTACATAGCAAATTCCAGCCCAGTCCAGCCAGCAAGATTCTGTCTCCAAAAAAGAAGGGGCATGGGGGGGGGGTGCAATCCTTTGGGGAATGGTGGTGGAGGGTGACTTGTAACCGAACTTTTAAATTATTATTTAACATTTATTTATTTATTACTAAATTCACTTATAACAAACACCAACAATTTCTTAACTATTAATCCTATAAAATCCTACAACCCCTTTAACCTATCCACTAAACCTACTGATAATTATAACAACTATTTTTATAACTTTTTAGAATGATACAGTCTCTGGGGCAGGTCCTCAGTCGTCAGGAACACAGTCTTTGTTGTAGATTCTTTTTTTTTTTTTTTTTTTGGTTTTTTCGAGACAGGGTTTCTCTGTGTAGCCCTGGCTGTGCTGGACTCACGTTGTAGACCAGGCTGGCCTCGAACTCGCAAAGATCCACCTGCCTCTGCCTCCCAAGTGCTGGGATTAAAGGCGTGCGCCACCACCGCCCGGCTTTTGTTGTAGATTCTTTAACACACTTAGCAGTCCTTTTTTTTGGATCTCTCAGATGTAGGTTTGTCAGGGTAGTTGGTTATTGCAGTCTCACCTTAAATAAGGCTTCATGTTTTTTTTTTTCTGTGGGAGACCCCAGCCGTCTGCAGGCCAACTTACTTCTTTTGAATCAGGAACTCAGCTGTTCTGCCTCAGTCCTTAAAGCCAGACATCGTTTCTTTTAGGCCACTGTTTGGACAGATCAAACTCCTCTAGGCAAAAGCTGAGCCACAGGGTCAAGTCCTTGGCCTTTTGGTGTCTTGCTCAGGCTTTCTTTGCTCACCGGCTTCTTTCTGCTTCAGGGAGAGAGCTGGCTATCAATGGCCAGCCCTTTCTTCAGCAGGACTCTTGGAGCTCTCTAGCATCAGGGGCCTCTTCTCTTCTCGGCTCCACGCACTGTCCTCAGATAGGAGGAACTCTGTTTCAGCTTAATTTGGGCTCCGCCCACTTAGCAGCTGAAAACAATGTCAGGCCAATGTTTTTGTATCTTTGTTTCAAGTCTATTGAGTCCTTCCTGTTTTTCCTGACTTCAACCTTGTTATTCAGTCTGTTTTTCCTGACTTCATGCTGATAATGTTCTTCAGGCCCCGAATTAAGAAACAGTATCAGAGCCTGGCGGTGGTGGCGCACGCCTTTAATCCCAGCACTTGGGAAGCAGAGGCAGGCGGATCTTTGCGAGTTCGAGGCCAGCCTGGTCTACAAAGTGAGTCCAGGACAGCCAAGGATACACAGAGAAACCCTGTCTCGAAAAACCAAAAAAAAAAAAAAAAAAAAGAAACAGTATCAGAAACTCCTATATATTTTTTAAATCTAATTTATCTAACCCCTACAGTGACTCAGTGGTAGTATGGTTGACTACAATGAACTAAGTCCTGAGTTTGGTTCCCTTCCCAGCCCTGAAAAAGACAAACCCTAGGTTAGATAACCACCTCCTTTGTGCAAGGAACATTTGGGTATTTAGGGTGTCAGGGCAACACGTGCCTTCTTCCAGAGCTTGCCAAGGACCATCTGCCAAAGTTCTGGGAGAGAAGAAGAGAGAGATGGGGGAGGGAGAGAGAGAGGAGAATAACTGCAGCTTGCAGGGCCAGATCCTGGTAAGTGGTATCTTGGGCCTCATGGAGCCCTGTGGGTGGCAGGTTAGAGATTCCCCGCTGTGAAAATGACTTCTAAATCTAGCTGTGTCTGCCACCCACCCAGACTCCTGAAGGAGGCCACAACCACCCGCCTCCCTGGAACTGCCTCCTTGATCAGGAGAAAAGACAGCAGGTATAGGATGATTGCTTTGTTGTGGGCAATAGATTTTAGGTTTAGAGGGGACCCCATGACTCTCCCAATAGCTGAGTTCTTCCTGGAAGCCTTATCTGCCCCACAGTTCTGTCATATTTGATAAGACATTAGGGAAGTCAGCAACCCTGTCCTTTTCAGACTTGGGAGAGCTCTGAGGTGTCCTGAAGCCAGCTACAAATGGGTAAGGAAACCAATACACAGGCTGTAGCTGCAACATCATAGATGTGGATGTGTTTCCAAGAGAGGAAGACAGAAGAAACTGCAGAAAACAGGACTTAGGATGTATGCATAGTGTATCCATGGAGGACAAGGCAACATTCTCTCAGTAATTACCCATTTGTCCACCTGCCCATTGACTGTGTGTGCCAGGGACAGAGAAGAGACTCAGGCATACCTTCTACCTCTAGGGAACTTCCACATATACTAAAACTGGAGTGACAGAGAGAAGATTAGAATGGTGCCTGTGCAAGGATGGCATTCAAACTGGCAAACCTGTCCATATTTTAAAAAAGAAAAAGAAGACGGGGGAGGAGAAAGAAGACAGGTGTGCACAAAAGAGGGACCGTTTCTTGACTTGGACTTACAGGGAATGGGAACATATCCATGGACACCTCTGGGAGACAAGTTGCCAGGGATGCACATATTAGTGAGGAAATCTTTTTTTTTTTGGTTTTTCGAGACAGGGTTTCTCTGAATATCTCTGGCTGTCCTGGACTCGCTTTGTAGACCAGGCTGGCCTCGAACTCACAAAGATCCGCCTGCCTCTGCCTCCCAAGTGCTGGGATTAAAGGCGTGCGCCACCACCGCCCGGCTTAGTGAGGAAATCTTAAGCTAGGTGCTGTTTCTGCCTCTGCATGGCATGACACGGGATAGGTTCCTTTCCTTGAATCTCTTTATATTAACTACAGTGTGCAAGTAATTTTGAGGATGGATGCTCGTTCCATCCACCCATCCACCATCCATCCATCCACTATCCATCATCCATCCACCATCCATCCATTCATCCACCATCCATTCATCATCCATCCATCCACCATCCATCCATCCATCATCCATCCACCATCCATCTATCCATCATCCATCCATCCACCATCCATCCATCATCCATCCACCATCCATCCACCATCCATCCATCCATCCACCATGCACCATCCATCCGTCCATCATCCATTCACCATCCATCATCCATCCACCATCCATCCATCATCCATCCATCCCTCCACCATCCATCCACCATCCTCCATCCATCCATCCATCCATCCATCATCCATCCACCATCCATCCATATCCATCCACCATCCATCCACCCACCATCCATCCATCCATCATCCATCCATCCATCCACCATCCATCCATCCATCTGAGTGCTTCTCCATAGCCATGCATCTATTTCTTCATCCATGACTCCACCTATTCATCATTCAATAAGAGCACATGGTGTCCCTACCTCAGTGTTGGGAAGGGTGATAAGATGTGGAGGCCACCCAGCCTGTGTCCTCAGGCAGGTGGAAGCCAGGTCTACCACACATACAGAAGGCCTGTGAGTGTTGTGAAAGAAAGCTCTGCCAGCAAAGCATTTCAAGAACACAGGCAGACAGCGTCAACCTGCCAAGGGAAAGCTGAAGAGCCTCAAGGGGCAGGGATGCAGCTGCAGTTCTCATGGAGAAGTTGAGGGAAGGGGTGTGGCCAGAATGCAGGGAGAAGTATGGTTTCCTCAAGGGAATGAGGCCCTGGAAAAGAAAGAGGAATAGATCATGACTCTCCATGACTGAAGGCAAGAACAAAGTATTTGACCTTTACTAGGGGCAGCAACATGCACCTATCGTCCCAGTTACTTGGGAGGCTGGGGGCAGGGGATCCCTTGAGTCCAGGAATTCCAGGCCAACATGGGAAAAGCAATGAGGCTCTGCCTCTGACTACTGGAACACAGGAGCTTTTGTGAGAGGAATTGAAAGAGAGATGACAGATACTTTTGCGCTGGAATATCTTATTGTATTTCAATACCATTTTCCTCCAGAAAGGACTGCGTAAAAAAGGGGAAAACTAGGCCTGGGATGTAACCCAGTTGATAGAGTACTATTCTAACATTCACAAAGCCCTACATCCCCAGGACTCTATAAACTGGACAGGGTAGCCCCACAAATCCTAGCACTCAGGAGGTGCCAGCGAAAGGATCAGGTATTCACTGTTATCCTTAGCACATGGAAACCTTATTTCAAAAAACGGAGAGATGATTTAAAATAAAAACTGTGACGGCAACACTACCGGGGACAATCAATGTAGTATAAAGGAGAGTGGCAGCTGCTTTACTTTCTTAGCTAGTGTCTCCGGAAGCCCTCCCAACACATACCACGAGGTGGCGCTGTTCGAATTTTGGCTCTGGGCTCTCCCAGGATCCCTAGTGTTTCAGCAAGGGACTGCTCAGGAACGATCTAGACATCTCTTTCTACCAAGTACTAGGTAAATGAAGAGCCCGAGGACAGATGTTTAAGAGAAGAACAGACAGACTTCAACTTCTATGCAAGTACAAGCCTTATCTTTCCTGTCACTGTAGGTAGAATGTTAGGATTTTGTAAAAATAACAGTCACCAAAACATAATTTTTGTCCTCAAGGATCTCACAATCTTAAAACACACACACACAAACATCACACACATGAGTGTGCACAAACACAGACACATACCCACATACCCACACACCTGCTCCTAGGAACAATCCCCTTGACCCAGAAAGCCATCTTCATGTTTGATGACATCTATCTTTCTTTCCTCCCTCCCTCCCTCCCTCCTTCCTTTTTCAAGACAAGGTTTCTCTGTGTATCCCTGGCTGTCCTGGACTCACTTTGTAGACCAGGCTGGCCTTGAACTCACAGAGATCAGCTTGTCTCTGCCTCCCAAGTACTGGGATTAAAGGCGTGTGCCACCATGCTGGGCAACAGCTACTCTTTGAGATTACTCACATATCTAAATTGGGTTTTTCTCGAGCTTGCTGCATGACACTAATTAAAGGTCATGTTGGTGTGGCCCCTGGGGAATGTTCTGACTCTGGAGAGCTCTTCACTCTGCCTTTCTGCTCCCAGACACACCATTTCCTGTTCCTTCTAACCTTTTCCAACATACCCACAGCCACTCTGTCAGCTCTGGTAGCTTCCAGGACCTCTTCAGAGAGCACACCTAGTAGGGAATAGTATGTCCTCTAACATTCCAGAGTCCTGTAGGCTACAGGGACATATGAAAGGCCCCATGAGACCTTGGTACCATTTACCCCAGAAATGGGGAGAGCTAGCCTGGCTGTGGCTTGAGGGCTCTGCTGGACACACCTGTCTGCTTCCTTTTCTCACCTACTTTAGGAGAACTGGGTGTCCCCTCAACACAACTCCACAGTGGTGATGGCTTTGGGAGACACTGTTTGAAGATGGGACACTGCGGAACACTGTCCACTTTCCCAACATGCTCCAGGGCCCATCTTAGCCCTTGGCGCGTTTTGGAGAGGAAGGGAGGGAGGGTTGGTGCCGAGAGTGGGAGCCAGGCCCATCGAGGTCTCCGGAGTGAATGCCGCATTGTTGGCCAGGCTAGAGTCACAGATAATTACCTCAATTAGTGACAATGGGAGAGTAATAAATACAGGCTTAGTGTCTCCTACCCCACCAGGGCTCCGAAGATTAATCCAGGCTGACGGGCGGGCCCTGAAAGGCGTGATGGACAATTCATTAAACTCCCCAAATGCCGCACAACCTGGGCGTGAAGGCTGAGTTAGCCCCCTGGGGGCTGTGCCTTTGTCCTGATTGTGTGTCTCCGCCACAGCAGAGCCGAGCAGCCCCCGGAGAGCCGGGAGGTGAGTGGGGCTCCGTGAGCTCGGCCAGGCGGAGGGGGGATTAGGCCTTGGTCTGGCCCTGGTTGCCCTGGCTCACTGGCCCGGCCTGACTGGAATGTCCGTGGGGGGAGCGGACCGAGCGGAGGGGCGGGGCCGACAAGGTGGAGTAAGGGGGGCACACAAAACCAGGGGCAGGAGGAGTTAATTAGACGCCAGCCGAGGAGGGCGAGGGGCCACAATAGGGCTGAAGGGCCGCCAGGGACGGCCCCTTCACTTCCGAGGATTAATAGGGAGGAGGGAGGAGGGAGGAGGCAGGAGGGAGGGGTTCGGCCCTAGAAGAGGAGGGCTGCCCCTCTTGCCTAGACGGGCACCTACTTAGCAAGTGTCTGAGAGGCAGGAGGCTCTAGCAATCTGAGTCAGTCCCCTCAGCATCCCACAGAATGACTCTCTCTTCCTAAGTGTTGGTACACAGCGGTCATGGAGAGGATGGTTGGAAAGAGAGTAAAGGGGGTAGCATATTCAGGGGTCACATTTTCAGCCCCTCATATGACCTACTCTGAGACAGGGTTACTGCCTACCTTCCCTTAGGAGGTGGAAGACACAGCATCCCTAGCCAGGAGAGGCTGGAGCTGATGTTAACACACAGGGATGGGGTGTGCATACGCTTGTGGTTGCAGGCGTGCGTGTGCGTGTGCGCGTGCGCGTGTGCGCACACCTCAGTATGCCTGCTCAGTGAGTGAGTGAATGAAGAAACTATTCCCATAAGTGTGTAAGGAGGGAAAGACTCGGCCCAGGGCTGCGCTTTGACACTGAGTCCCTTTCATGCTGGACTTATGGCCACACCAGGGAGGGTGGGGGACCCCGTGCGTGAGATAAACAAATGCCCAGGGCACCTGTATCAGCGGTTCATTCACTTGGGAAAGGTTAAAAAAATATAAATATTGCAGCAGCTGGTTGGAAGCCCCACCTCCTCATGGGCCTCAGGGTATAGAGCAGGCTCCTCCTTAGGTGCCACCCCACCCTACCCCCTCCCAGGGGATGACAGGGAGAGAGTTGGC
Organism: Lophiomys imhausi; assembly: GCA_907164525.1. Classification (NCBI taxonomy): domain Eukaryota; kingdom Metazoa; phylum Chordata; class Mammalia; order Rodentia; family Muridae; genus Lophiomys; species Lophiomys imhausi. The sequence continues at coordinate 2,671,465 of CAJQZJ010033609.1, read as the reverse complement.
GGCAGTTCCCTGGGCATATTTATAACCTGCTTCTCTCACCAACCCAGTGTGTCTGCTTTTAGCCCAGACGGGGGAGGGGGCAAGGGGGTGGTCTGTCTCATGCCGGGCCCTGGCTGGGTGTGGAAAGAGTGAGTAAGGGAGAGTGGTGGGTAGCTCTGCATGGATATTCCTGCTCACACCACAGCCAAACAGCTTATTTTCTGCTCATTTTGTTATTTTTCTCCCTCTGGCCTGGAGTAGAGGACTGAGCCGTCCTGGGGCCATAGGGAAGGTGGGCTGGACCCTAGGGTATTTGCAGCCCCACTGACAGGGTTTTTCCAGGGTGCCAGTGGCAGGGTGTCTGTGGAGTCAGCTTGCTGACCCCCCAGGGACTGTGTAGCCTGCTGTCTCAGTCCTCTCAGCTTTTCCGCCATCCCTGGGATATTTCGGGACTAGTCCCTGCAGCACTGACCGTTAGCCCCTTGTCCAGGGTCCCTGCCAGCCCCCTGGTATGCACTTGTGTGGCACCCAAAGATCAGAAGTGCAGCAGGCTGCATCATGTACATTTCTGATGACATTGTCTCATGGCCACCACCCTTTTGAGCAATGAGACTCTTTCCAGGTACAGCACTCCCTCACCCCCAGTCTACTACCTATTGACTCCAGTACAGAGAGAATATCATAGATAACACAGGTAATCATGATAAGAATGCACTCAGCTCCTAGACTCTTGAGTAGATCCCATGGCTTCTTTGCCTCACCTCCACCAAGTGCTGAGGATCTATCCCAGATCTTTACACATGCTCTGCCATCAAATGACCCTTCCAACCCCTTTCCTTGAGATTTTTCATTTTATTTGTGCATGCTCTGTTAGGGCCTAGCCTTATTCTGTATTTTCCTAAGGCACCCTTCTTCCAAGTTCCAGCCTCTGAGAGAGAAGGGCAGTTGCCCTGCTTTCCTGTGCATGAAGAGGGCCTTCCCCAGCATGCCCCTGTTATGCTGATAGTATTTGTTAGCATGGTTGATTCCCTGCTGGACCCTTGACTTGCTTGTCACTGCACTGCCAGCACAGAAAAGGTGTCAATAAGTGTCCACATGACCCAAGCTATCACGAGCACTATCTCATTTCAACCTTATCATCTCCTTAAAGGACAATGACAACCATTCTCTGTTAATGGTCAAGGCAAAGGAGACTGAGAAAGCAAGAGATGTATTGAATACCTACTTAGGGATAAAAGGGGGGGGGGTGTTCTTTTTCCAACTCCCGAAAGTTAGCTCAACTCAGCACCCCAGTTTTCAGGTCCATAAGCTTCAATTATTGGAGTTAGGATCTAGGTGAGAGTGATTGGAGATGGCTTGGGTTCCCCTATCCTGCTGCTTCTCCCTAACACTGAGCATTGTGCAACAGTGGCCCAAGTGCACACATGTGTGTGCACACGTTCATGCACACGTGTGTGTGCACACGTGTGTGTACACACGCAACCTGGGACATCCAAATAACTTCTTACTTTGGGAGATCTGGGGAACTAATAGCTCTCCTTGAGTTAGGAGTGACTATTCTCTGCTGGACAATCTTCACTGAAACCCAGGGCCTTTGGGATGTCCACTATCCAAAGTTGGATCCATGCATCAGAACTGAGATGGTGCTGGTTTTGCCAATGGGGGGGGGAATGTCACTGCAAGGTTGAGCAGGCCTTGAGTATATTTCCCTACTCACTCACAGAGCCGGGAAGACCACAGAGGTTAGAGTTCACACCCTCCAGAGAGAGGGGATAGCCTGCAAAGACAACAAGAAATTCTGAGGGAAGAGGAAGACACTCTCAAGTTGATTGAGACCCCTTAGGGTTCTTGCAAAGGTACTCAGCAGCTTCCATTGCTGCTTTTCCATTGCTCTCCTCTCTTGTGGGGAGGGGCTATGATGATGGACAGGCATTAGAATTTAGGAAGGGTTAATGTTCCATGAGTCAGGGATAAGGATATTGTTGGACAAGGGAGAGAGGAAGAAAGGATTGGAGTCAGGTTTAGTACCCTGAGCAGGATTCTTATCCTATTGACTGGTGACTGTAGGACAGAGGTGGCCCGTGGGTACTATTAATGGAATCCTCATCCTGGTTCTTTGTGGGAGTGGCTAGCTTAATGATTTGGTTGTGGACCAATCACTCTTGGGTTTCTTTTTGGTTGAGCTCCTCTAAACCTCACCCTGTTTGGATGCTAAGCATTCTGGCTCCTTCCTTCTTTCCTACTAGCTTCTTTAAGCTTTCTGGTCCAGGGCTAGGCCCCATTGTTAACAGGACCTTCCTTATCTCAAGGCTAGAGTTGGAGGGCTAATAAATTATTTCCAAGTCTTGTTCATGAACATGGGAGACAGTCCTTCCTACTGCCTAAAGCCCAGACCCCAGCAAAGGAGGACCTCAGGGGTGATGGCACCCTTTCTGCTTGGACTTCTTAGGACACAGCTATCATTCCACTGTAGCTATTTCGCCGACTCTTTCAGTAGGAGTAGACTCCTTCTATAGTTCATTTCCATCAGGTCGCCATGTGCCATGTTTGTCCTTATAACACCACCAGCTGCTGCTAGAATAGGAGGAAGAACCCTTCAGGAGCTCCTGGCCTGTATCTCTAGTGGCCTCATTTAGAGATATCTAAGGGTCAGTATCTCAGGGTCCTCTTTCAGAGCCAGGGAAAGAGTTCTTCACCAATTATATCTCTTCTGTTTGGTTAAGAGAAATAAGTACAGGGGGGGGGGGTGGAAAGAGGACACTGTAAACCATGCTGTGTTCTGGATTCAAGGACCACAGTAATTGATAAAAATAGTGATTTTATTCCTCAGAGGAAGATACTACACTGGTGGGGGCGAAGAGCCACTAATAGCCACAGTGGAAGGAAATACTGATCTGGTGGGCATCTTGGGTAAGAGAAAAAAAGGTCAGATAACAAAAAAAAAAAAAGATTAGAGAGCAGAACAGAGATGAGTTATAGGGAAGCTGGTCTCTGCAAGCCATGCTGGAACCCAGCACAATAAATAGTTTTATTTACATAACCAAACGCGTGGCTTTGAATGGGTGGTCCAGTGCAAATTATTTACACACTGATGAGGAGGCAGGACAGGAAGGGGTGGGAGGTGGCCGAGGGAGGTATGGTTCACAGCTGTTCAGTGGCTCCATGACAGAGACATGGAGAATGAAGGGTTTTCTGCTGGGTTCTCACATCATCACGGCTGCCCCTGCTCTTTCACCTTGGAAACTCCTACTTCAGCTACAGGGGGGAGGGGAAAGGCCCTGATTTGCCCCGTGTGTCGGTGAGAGAATAGAAGGGGCCTGTAGGGATCCCGAGAGAATGGAAGGCAAGGGGGAAAGTGATAGAGAGGTCACCGGCACCATACGTAAGGGACATCTCCACGAGCTGACACTCTCCCCCCACCCACCCCCAAGAGAAGAAGGATCCTTCTCTCACCCCCCTGGCCAAATAGGGGGCAGTGCAACAAGGGGTCTCCCGCGAAGAGGGAGGTAGGTAGGTTGGGGCAAGGCCCTCAGGGTGGATGGCAAAAGGGCTGGTTCTGCCTCTGGCAAGTGGTTTGAGGAGTCCCCAGGTAGGAGGCGGGAGAGATGGGACACCTTGGACCTCGGGGACGTGGCTGGGCATGCTAGGGCGGGCCAATTTCAGGGTCTCGCGTGCCAGCGAAGTTCGTCTGGGGGGTGGGGGAGGGAGAGCACTCCCGGAGGCGCCGCGCCTCATAGACACTCGTGCAGTACGCGCGTGTGCGTGCAGTTGCGGCAGCTGACGTGGCAGCACCAGTGGAAGGTGCAGTTGCAGCGCTCCGTGACGCGCTGCGTGCGCGTGCGGTGGCCGCGGCCGCAGCACAGCAGCTCGCAGCCGTCCAGCGCGGGAGACGAGCTGTTGCAAGCCCGCCCCGCTGTGCCGGCCGTGCCCAGGCGTCCGCTGTACGTACAGAAGTTGGGCGACTTCTCGAAGTAGACGAGGTCGTGAGGGGAGGGTGGCTTGTGCGCGGGGTCTTCGGGCTCCAGGCGCAGCAGCTCGGCCCGCGAAGCGCGGTTGCTGCCCCGGTTGCCGTAGAGGACGCGGGAGGCGCCGTCGAAGCGGTCGCGCAGCACGTCGCCCACGGCGCGCAGCGTGGGCAGCCGCATCCAACACGTGCGCACCGTGCACGAGCCGGACATCCCGTGGCATTTGCACTCCTGGCGCATCTCAGAGAACACGGTCTAGGGGAGGAGGGGGGAACGGAAGGAGGGAAGGAGAGGTGTCGCCGGGCAGGGCCAACGTCCCACAAACCAGCACCTGCACCTCCCCATCCCGACGTGGGTGCTCCGTCAAGGTCCAAGTGTGGCTGAGCCCAGGAGGGGAGTCGTGTAAAATGGCCCGCTGAGATTTTGTTTTTCAAAAGTGTGCAACGGAGCCACAGCGATACACCCTATGGGTTGATAGCCTGTTAACGCCCTCTGCTCTGCCCTCTCCTCCGTCCTCCGTCCTAGACTCCCACTCCTTCAGGAGGCTCCCTCCCGGGGCCTCTGTCCTCGTGGACCGTTCCTTCTCCCCGCCCCGACCGACCTACCGTGCGCCCTGCCTCGTTGTTGTGGAGGTTCATGAGGAAGCGCAAGTCCCGCCCCTTCTCCCCAGAATCCACGAACTCCCGGCCGAAGAGGCGGCCGAAATCGATGTTGTCGCTGCAGCCCCCCCAGTGCCAGTCGGGGCCCCCGGGGCCGCGCCGCCGGTAGTCGCAGGTGCAGGACTCGATGGAGCCCTCGGAGCAGGAGCGCGCCACCGAGTGCGTGACCCCGGCGGAGGTGATGGCGAAGATAAACGCGGTTTCCCGGCAGCCTGTGGGCGAAACGACCCCGCGCCAGTCGAGAAGACGCGCGGGGCCAGGTCAGCACCTCTTGGGAAGGCTTGGTGCCCTACAGTCCAACACCCTGGGAGTCCTCACCACCCTACAGGCCAAAGGGCTGGGAAGCAGGTCTCCAGGTCTCATGGAGAAGGCAGGTGCTTGTGCGCGAGCCCGAGAATGCGCTTTCCTGAGACTCCGGATCCTAAGTGGGACAACCCTGAGAAAAATTTCAGAGTGGAACGACTCTGCATAGCCAAGACCACTAAACTTGCGCCCGGTGTTTGCAGTGCAAACTTTGCTGCCTGGGCCCTAAGGGAGCACTTTTTCCGGGCACCTCTCAGGGAGGTTGGGGAAAGGCAGCTGTCGCCAGCGCCCACGGTCCGGAATTCCCTTTCTGTGGGTCAGGGGCTGAGAAAAAGTTAAAGGCCAGGCTCAAAATGCATGGCTGGAAAAGAACCTGGTGCTGGCCCACGCTGGCTAGCGCTGGGCACCGGGCGGCCCGCGGGTTGATCGCGGAGCCCTGCGGCGTCTGGGACACCTTCCCTGCTCTCGCCCGCCCATGCCCCAAAGCTGACCCCTGCATTTCCCCTAATCCCGGAAGCGTCGCTTTCCTGGGCACCCACCTCGGTTGACGATCTTGCCGAAGAGGTGGGGCCCGGGAGCAGTGGGGCAGTTCCAGCGGCGGTTTCGGAATTGCCACTTGCACTCTCGCACCGCGCTCTGCAGCCCTCCACTCACGCTGTGCAGGATCCCCGGGTTCTGCCGGATCAGTCGCCGCTGCTTGCGGCTCAGTAGTTGCAGACTCGGCTCCAGCACCAGCTGCAGGCTCTTGGAATCCGTCAGCAGGTTCGTGGAGGAAGCTATGTTCACGATGCCCCTGGCGGTACGCATAGGGGCTCAGTCTGGGGCAGGGGGCTTGCACCTTAATCACACAGGCTGTCCCACCCTGTCCCTGCCTGGGCCTATGTGCCCAGAGGGTGGATACTACCTCCCCAGCTCTTGATTCTGGTAGAACTGAGCTCCAGGAGCCCTGGGTCTAGTGAGTGGACAGAAAATGAACTTTGAGTTTATGGATCATTGTCTTAGTTCTTCTGTCCCCCTTCAAGTCACCCCTGAGAAGAAATCCCAGCCTGCAGCCTTGCCCATCGTGAGATGCATAGGGATCCCACCCTTATCTCTCCTCTTTCCCAAGCTGATATCAGGTTCTTCGGTTCAAGACCTGAGTGACACCTGAGTACCCACCACAGTGAGGCTGGAGCCGGTGCTCAGTGGGAAAGGGTTATGTTAGAGGGGGGGGGGGGGGGGCCCTGAGTCTGGTGTATCTGGGCTTCTGCCTGCAAATGATTCGCCCCCCTTCAGCAGAGCTGGAATCTTTGGCTTAGTTCTAGGTGAGAGCACCCTGGATGTGGTGAAGTCACAGTGCGGGAGTCTGTGGGTTGGTGATCCCCACAGCGTGGGAGCCGGGTAGGGCCGGTTCCTGGCTGTGTGCTCCAGGACAAGTGGTGACCCCACGCTCGCTCACTTACCACCATCGGCCACTGCTGTTGGCGGCCAGGGCTGCAGGCAGAGCGGTCAGTGCCAGTAGCAACGTAGCAGAAACCCAGCTGGGCAGCAGCGCCCAGAGCCCCATGACCTGCCTGGCCCTGCCGGTTCTAGGCTGCAGATCTGGTGGCTTTGGTTGCTGCCCGCGACGGTGGGACTGCACGCGGCGGTGAGGGCAGTGGTGAGAGTTCTCAGGCTGGCTCTAGCAACTCTGGAGGCGGGCCGCAGGCAGCATGGTTCGCTGTCCTGTCCCGGCTGGTGGGCTGAAGCAGCCCCTGAGGGAGGCGCCGCCTCTTATAGTTGCGGCGCTGACTGCAATGAGAAGAGGCTGCCCCTCCGGGCCGCCGCACTGTGGCACCAGGGCCGCCAGAGACAATGAGTGGCGAACAGAGCTGTGGCTCTAGCCGGTCTGAGCAAAGAGCTGACGGGCTAGCCGTCGGGGCTCACCCCCGCCCCCTGCATGGTGGCCCCCGCCTCCAGGTCTGCACTGGCCTCCGACCCCTCCCCTTGGGATGGCCTCCCACGCGCGCTGGCCTCACTTTTCTGCGCGTCCGGAGCCCCGTCGGGGACCAGCATCCGCCAGGGGGCGCGGAGACAATGTGCTAGGAACAACCTGTTTGCAGCCTGGATTGCCTTCCCACGCGCGGTGGGGCTGCCCTCTCAAGGTCAACCCCCTCACACTCTGTGGTCCCTTCTTTTCCCTAGCCTGAATGGCGGAATGAAAGCTGTGGTTCTGGCCAGAGACTCCGTGGAGACGCTTCCTCACCCAGGAACCCCGACAGTTGGACAGAGAAGGAAAAGAAGGAGACAGAGCATGGGTGGAGCTGTGGTCAGGGATTCCCGGGCGTGGGGTGTGGGGGTAGGCTAACCAAACTGAGCCAGTGGCAGAGAGAAGCTCATAACCGTGTATCAGTTAGCGTATGTGGGCTAGGAGAGCGCAAGTATATGTATCAAAAGTGAGGTCAGCTGAAGATGTACCCGTGTTCTGAGGGCACATGCTTTTGTGTATTGGTGGATCTAGAAACTCCTAAAGAAGGATGTTTTGAGCCCTTTCCAAATAATTGTGTAATTTGGCTCAGGACAGGGAGATCGTGAGGTCATTTTGTTATAGTCACCACTTAAAGCAGTGTATCAGGAAGGAGGTGGGAGCTATGACAGGAGAGGTCCCAAAGCCTGACAGAAGAACAGAGTGTCTAGAATTGTGTTTGCAGGTGGGTGGATGAGTGAGTGTGTGTGTGTGTGTGTGTGTGTGTGTGTGTGTGTGTGTGTTAGATTAACTATGTGCATGTATGGGTCATTCTGTCACTCTGGGTACCTTGTGTCATCCTATGGTGTGACCTTTGTATGTCACTAGTGGAGGGAGTCATGATGATGAGCCAGGCCTGCTTCTCTGGCAGCTAGGCTCAGAAAGGATGAGACAGTGGAGTAGTTGTCAGGTAGTGATGGGGTCTGGGAAGAGAGAATGTTTGCTGGGAACCTGCATCAGCAGGTTTGTCTTGTTTTTGCTGTTGCTGGGTTTGTGATGGATCTGGCTGTGTAACTCTGCCTAACACAGGGTTTTCATATATAGAACCCATGATGGTCACTTGACTGCTGGGATCACAGGCCTGCGCCACCACACCTGCCCAGCTCAGGGTTAATAAACTTGGGTGTCTGGAGAGATGAGTCCATGGTTAAGAGCACTGGCTGCTTTCCCAGAGGCCCTGGATTCTGTTCTCAGCACCAACGTGGTGACTCACAGCCACCTGTAACTCCAGTTCCAGTGAATCACATGCTACACACTGGCACCAAACATGCACAGGTATACATACATACATGCAGGCAAAACACTACACACACGTAAAATAAAGATTTTTTTAAAAAAGGATTTTTAAAACATATTAACAAATTCGTGCCTCCATGTGTTCTCTGCTTTTCATTGGATTCTCTCCCAAGTTTTTGCAGTACCCCCAAAACCCTGTTGTCCCCGACTCTCACTCCAGTGCTTGCAACTCTTTCATTGTTAGGCCCATGGTAGCCTTGGATTATCAGGCTACTGTTCTCTATGTGGGATACAGGGGGCACTGCCAGCTTGGTTATCCAGGTGCCACCACCACACAGGAAGCCCCCCTTCAAGGATCTTAATATTTCTCATCTCTTCCATTTTACAGAGGAAACAATTGGTGAGTTAGTAGATTCAGGTTCTAGGTCCCAGTTAATAAATGAATCAATGTTAAAGCTATTTCTCCAGGGAATGGGGTAGTGCATTTGCCTAGCATGCATAAAGCCCTGGTTTGGATCCTCAGTACTGCAGAAACCAGGAATGGTGGCACATGGCTGTAACTCAGGAGGCAGGGAGGTCAGAAGTTCAAGGTTACCCTCCCACTCCTGGGATTCTGGAGATCTTCTCAAAAGACAAATGCAGGACTTGTGGTGGTACAGGCCTTTAATCCCGGCACTTGGGAGGCAGAGGCAGGTGGATTTCTGTGAGTTCAAGGCCAGTCTGGTCTACAGAGTGAGTTCCAGGACAGCCAGGGCTGTTACATGGAGAAACCCTGTCTCAAAAACAAAACAAAAACAAACCTTATAAATAAATAGACAAATAAATAAGAAAATGAAATAAAAATGTAGGCTGGAGAGATGGTTCATTGGTTAAGAGTACGTGCTGCTCTTCCAGAGGACCTGAGTGTGTTTCCTCACACCCAGGTCAGACAGCAGGAGCCTGTAACTCCTGCTCCAGCTTCCTCCTTTTGACTGCAAGATATGCAAATGTGCATGCATATACAAGCACATACACATATATACATAAATAAAAATCAATAAAATAAATCTTTTAAAAATTTTAATGTGTGAAGAAACAAACAAACAAAAGCAACCCCCCCTCCAAAAACACCAAAATAGACAAAGCTAGTGAAAGTGCTTGCTGGCAAGCTGAGTGACTAGAGTTCAATACGTGGGACCACTTACTTGATAAAAGGAGAGAAGTGGCTCTAGAAAGTTGTCTTTTGATCTCGGCAAGCATGCCCGCACACACATTCCAAATAAATAAATAGATGTAAACAAATGAACAAGCTAAAAGATCAGACTGGTCCGGCATGGTGGAGCATTCCAACAATCCTGCCACTTAGAAGGCTGATATAAGTTTGCTCCCCATGTGAGATAACCTTGAGGTAGGGAGCACAGTCCCATCTCAAACAAAGCCAATTAATAATTAATGAAAAAATATAATAAATAAATCCCAGACCAGCTTTGCAGGGTGGTAGGCACATGTCTGCCAGTTCCAGAACTTGGAAGGTGGAGGCAGGAGCCTTGGGGAGGCCAGGTGTGGGGGCACCTTCCTTTAACCCAGCACTTGGGAGTTAGAGGCAGGTGGTCATCTCTGTGAGTTTCCAGCTCGCCTGGTCTGCATAGTGAGTTCTAGCATAGCCAGCCTGGGGTACATAGTAAAATCCTATCTCAAAACCAAAACCAGTGATTATTTTTTGCTCTTTTGATTTTTGGGGGGATGGAGAGTCTTTTTTGTTTGTTCGTTTATTTATTTGGTTTTCTGAGACATGGTTTCTCTGTGTAACCCTAGCTGTCCTGGAACTTGCTGTGTAGACCAGGCTGGCCTCAAACTCAGAGATCCACCTGCCTCTGCCTCCTGAGTGCTGGGATTAAAGTGTGTGTCACTACTGCTAGTCTTAAATGATTTCTTTTTTATGTGTTTTGAGTATTTTGTCTGCGTGTATGCTATGTATCATGTGCTTGCAGTGCCTGCAGTGGACAGAAGAGGGCATCAGATTCCCTGGAACTGCAGTTACAGATGGTTGTGAGCCACTATGTGTGTGCTGGGAATCAGGCCCTGTTCCTCTGCAAGGGCTCTTAAATGCTGAGCCATCTTTCTAGCCTCTGTTTTGTTTTATTATTTGTTTATTTGTTGAGATAAGGGTCTTTCGTAGCCTAGGCTGACCTCAAATTCAAGATATAGTCTTAGCTGGCTTTGAATTTCTGATCTCACTGCTTCCACCTCTCCAATGGAGATTAGAGGCATTCCCCACCAGACCTGACAGCCCCCAGGATTTGAACTCAAAGCCTATGCAGACTCTTTCTATGTTATCAGTGACTCAGTGGCTTGCCGGTATGCAACAGAGCCTAATGGGGTTCCTTTTCAAAATTAACATAGAAAATGATTTTTAGGTCTTGTCTGCCACCTTTTTGGGACCTCCTGTTTCCATCTCTTCTGCTTTTAAAGTATGATATCTGACTAAATTATCCAGGTCTGACCCTAAAGTGTGATTCTCAGAATGGATCAGGCTTTCCCACTAAAGTGTAAGTCACTCAAAGGAAGAAATGACATAAACATAGGGTTACTGTTCCTGAGGCACTTGTGTTTAATTTAAAATTTTAATCACATTTATTGTGTGTGCCTGTGAGAGAGAGAGAGTGAGGTCCTAGGGATGGAATAACTCAGGTCATTAAACTTGGTGGCAAGTCCCTTTACTCAGTGAGTCACCTCACTAGGTATGAACGTGTTTAAAATATAATGTATGTTAACCCAAGTGAAGCTTGATGGAAATAAAAAAGGGCAGGAGGAAACGTCTTTCCAAGGCCCTCTCTTAGTCTAGAATACCTGCTTTCTCCAAAGATCAATTCCTGAGGTAAAATGTGGAATGGTCCAGGATCCTACACAGGTGTACAAGCCAGGAGTTCCTCCTGTAACTAGTGCCCCACATAGTTGGCTCCAGGGAATGAACAGTATACATGGGTAACCTGACTTTGTCCCTGAGAAATTTCTCACCACTGAGACCTGGGTCCCACACACCTTTCTTGATCTGGTATACTGGTGTAATTCTATGAGCCTGGAATGCATACTGGAAGCCGGAAATCCTGTCATCTGTGGCCCACCAACGCTAACATGGGAAGAGTGAACCGGCATCTCACAACTATCCCTGACTGCCACGTGCTCACCATGATGCACACTCAACACCCCTCACACTGATAGTAAATAAAATGCAAATTTAAAATAATATAAATATATATCTATATAAAGCAGAGAGAAATAGAGGAAGAAATCCCCTCTTGACCTCTGGCCTTGTGTGCACACACATATGTATGTGTACATGCAAACACACACCACATACACACAGATGACTTACCTAGCATAATATGAGTCCTAAGCTTGACCATGGGTATGGTAAAAAAAAATAAAGAAAAGATAAAGCCAGGTATACTACCACACATCTGTAATCCTACCACTTGAGAAGTAGAAGTAGGAGTTCAAAGACATTTAACACATATTGAATTTGAAGCTAGCCTGGGCTACATGTGACTCAACAAACAACAGCCAAAAAAAAAAAAAAAAAGGGAAGCAAACACGGATACTAAAGTACCCAGTTTAACCTGTCCTTCTTGGTCTATTCAAACTCACGTGGCAAACTATGTGGCTTTCTGCTTCCTGTTTTACTTATTTAATGTATATAGATATGTGTCTGCTGCCCATGGAGTCCAGAAGAGGCTGTTAGATCCCTGCGACTGAAGTTACAGGTGGTTGTGAGCACCATGTGGGTGCTGGGAATTGAACCAGGGTCCTCTAGAAGAGCAGCCAGTGCTCTTAACCACTGAGTCAACTCTGCAGCCCTCATACTTCCTTATTATAACTTCAGTTATGAACTCTAGTTGTATACAACACGTAAGTGCCTCAAAATCCACACGTCCTCCACTAAATTCTTAATCCTGCCCATTGCTTAATTTGCTCTTTCTTCAGTCATTTTCGTCTCAGTAAGTGACAACTCCGGCCTTCATCTTCAGGGCGAAAAATCTTCAAATCTGGACCAGGCACACATGTGGTGCATAGACAAATACACAGGTAGAGCGTCCTTACACACGTATATATTTCTATATGTTTGGATACACACACACACAGACACACACACACAGACACACACACACAGACACAGACACACAGACACACACACACAGACACATACACACACACAGACACACAGACACACACACACAGACACACACACAGACACACACACACAGACACACACACACACAGACACACACACAGACACACACACATACAGACACACACACATACAGACACAGACACACAGACACACACACACAGACACACACACAGACACACACGTACACACAGACACAGACACACACACAGACACACACACACAGACACACACACACACATACAGACACACACACAGACACACACACACAAACACAGACACACACACAGACACACACACACAGACACACACACACATTTGTGTGTCTTTGAGACAGGGTTTCTCTGTGTAGCCCTGGCTGTCCTGGAACTCACTCTGTAGACCAGGCTGGCCTTGAACTCAGAGATCCACCAGCCTCTGCCTCCTGAATGCTGTGATTAAAGGCGTAGCCACCATCACTCAGCTTTTTTCATTTTAAATTTTGAATCAACCTTGGCTTATGGGTTTTACATTTCATGTTAGGCTCCCAGTAAAACCTGACCCTCAGCCTGTAAAGTACAGGTGGAGGGAGTGTGATCCCTGCCAGTGGTGGGAGCCTCCACCATCTCTTACTTGTTAACACTTCTCCACACTTTTTCCTTCAACCCCACAGTCTGCTCTCCAACTGCAGTCAAGACCATCATCTCTGAAAATGGAGTTGGGGCTGGAGAGATGTCTCACTGGTTAGAAGCATATATTGTTCTTGCAGAGGACCTAAGTTGAATTCCCTGCACCCACATTAGGCAGCTCACCCTGTACTCCAGCACCTCTGGCTTCCGAGGACACACATATGAATAGTCACAACTTAAAATGTAAATAAATAAACATTAATGTCCCTGATCAAATCTTTCCAATGATTCCTTACCTCTCTCAAAAGTCAAAATATTTACAGTGACCTACAAGGCCTCACCAGCTCTGAACTTGTTCTTCCTAGTTCTTCAGTTTCATGGCTAGCCAGTTTTTCCCTTGTGAATTACTCCTCCATGAAAGGTCTTTCTGATCCTTCGAGCATACCAAGCATAATCCTGTCTCATGGTCTGTGTGCCTTTCTGTCTTTTGGTTTATGTTCCTCTTTAGATATCTTGGAGTTTTGCTGTTGTTCTGTTTTGAGGCAGTCTGGCTATGTAGCCCTTACTGCCTGGAATTCACTGTGTACACCAGGGTAGCTTTGTAGCCTCAAACTCACAGAGATCCACTTGCCTTTCCTGTATTCAAGCTAAAGGCGTGGCCTATGAACTGCCACTCCTAGCTCAGGCCTTGAATTCTTTTTTCTTTATTTATTAGATTTATTTATTTTTCTTTATAGTATGAATGTTTTGCCTGCGTGCATGTATGTGCACCACACTCATGCCTGTTGGATCCCATGGCACTAGGGTTATGAGTAGTTGTGAGCCACTATCTGGGTGCTGGGGAATTGAACTAGAGTCTTCACTGCTGATCTCTCTAGCCCCCAACCTTGAATTCTTGATCTTCTCCACTCAGCTTCCTTATTATGGGTGTGTGTGACCTGGAGCTCTCTATTGCTTCTGGCTACAGCTAACTTTAAAAGATAGATGTAGAACTCCTGTAGCAAAATAGGACCCTTGGAATACATATAGGAGAGAGGTGGCCTGGTGGAGGAAAGGAGACTTGCATAGACCTTGGGTTGGGGAAAGAGCAAGGGACCAGGGCAGGCAGCAGGCACTAAGCCTCAGGCTGGGAAGGTGTAGCCCATCCATTAGCCTCTAGTGGACAAGGGGATAGCATTCTGTCTAGGGTGATTCAGAAAACTCTTGGGGGGCTAACTGCTGAAAGTGGGGGCTTCCCTGAAGTCCAGCAGTTTATCTGCAACATCTCTGGCGCCTCAGGGTGGTGGCCTTCGGTGCTGCAATGGAAGACCGGTGAGCTGGAGCGAGGCAGCGCAGCTGAGCTCACCGCCCCGCGGGCGGGCGCATCCATCCCTCCCGGGCCTATAATTTGGGTTCCCTGGGCTGGCCACCCCTATCAGCGGCTTAGCAACAGATGAGTCACCCAAGACCCCAGCCAAGGCAAACATCAGGGGAAGGGGAGGAGGAGGAGATCCCCGAGTGTAGCCTGGCTTTAGCCACCGCCTCAGTTGCTCGATTCCCCCATCTCCAGGGGCCCCCCGCTGTTTTATTTGACACTGTCCTACCCTTCCCGACCTCAACGTTCTTCCCACGGTGTTTTGCTACACCCTTCATCCAGAGTAGCGTTGTACTTTTCTCATCAAAAGGAAGGTGGGCCTGTTAGCCTGTTCGCTCCCATTTCCTCCCTGACGTGATGGCGGCCCCCTTTTCTTCCCCCTCTTGTCTTGGTCCCAACCCTTGTCAAGGTCTCTCTGGTTCCCGCCCCTCCCCTTTCTTGGAGCTGGCTGCGTGCTTGGGGTATTAGGCAATGGGTGTGCACCCACAGTCCTCTCCAGGCCCCGCCTGTCCCACCGCCCTCTAGCTGCCTGTGGGTCAGTGCTCAGGCCAGACGGTCGACAGGAGGGCACCCTCGGCCAGCTCAGGCCACCCACTGCCTGCCTATGGCCTCTTATCACGAGGAAGAGCGAGACTTCAGAAAGGAGAGAGAACAGCAGTCTGAGTTCTTAGGTTTGGGACAGTCCAACTTGGGGAGGCCCCATGCCACTGAGAAGTTGAACCTCTGGCTGCTAATCTTCCTTAGCCCCATTATTATTATTAGTGTTGTTGTTTATTGTTTTTTTTAGACAGGGTCTCTCTACATAACATAGCCTGGCTGTCCTGGACTCACTTTGTAGACCAGGCTGGCCTTGAACTCACACAGATCCACCTGCCTCTGCCTCCTGAGTGCTGGGATTAAAGGTGTGGGCCACAACCTTGGCTCCTTCTTGACATCCGACTGAATCCTGGAGCCAGATGAAGATAGCATCAGAGAGGGGACAAATAGAAACAAGACAAAATAAAATCCAACATGTGAGTGGGACCACAGTCACAGTCACGTGGAGAAACACAAATGTCCATGAGATGGTGACAGAGAAATAGTGTCTGTGAGATACCCTATCAGGGCCTGGGTGAGTCCCAGGCTGATAGGCAAGGAAAAGATGGGGATCCTGGATTCTGGAGCAAGGGTGGAAGCTACTGAGCTAGCTCTCGCCCACCTCAGAAGTCATACATGGCTTGTCCCTCTTCCTCTAAATGGGAAGAAGGTTCATGATCTCTTGGGCTGCCTTTCCATACTCCGGAGGTGGAGGTGTCAGAAAGAGAACCCCACTGTGGCCCAGGCTGTCTAGCACAGGGCTCCAGCACCCTTGCCCTCCCAGCACGCAGTGAATAACCCCAGCCGCCTAACTTCCTCTGTACAGACACCTAGCCATTGATATCCCTACAGCACAGGGCAAGACTTGCAAGAATGCGGACCAGGGGCTGACTGCCCAGCATTTCTGCTTGCCACCACCAGTGAAGACATGGTTGTGGCTGTGGGTACCAGCCCTGTGCTTCTGTTTCCTGGGGGGTCGTCCCTGAGTCAGTGAGCCTTGGGTGCGCTGGACCAGCCGTGCTGTGCTTGGGGCTGCGGTCTGGCAGGGGCTGGGGGTGGTTGGGAAGCCTTGAGGCCCCTCTCTGGCAAAAATAGTCCGCAGTGGTTAGAGCAAGGAGGGTGAGTCAGGCGGGAGAGCGGTGACGCCTAACCCTTTCGCTGCCGCTAGAGCTCGGAAAGGCGTTTATGGCTCCGCCTGTGCGCACCCAGTTCAGGTACCTTTCTCACTGTTCTGGAGTTGAGCTCATTTTGGGATCCCAAGGCCTTCCTCAGCCCCTGAAGCAAATGTGCGAGCATGGAGCATGAATCTGAGTCATCTCAAGCGTTCATCTCGGAATTCCGGAAAGGAGACCCCTGGAGAGGATGCCTACCACAGAAGGGAAGCATAGGGGCTGACTGGAGATCTTTGGGGTTACCAGAGCTTTCGATCGAGGCCAAATTCTGAGGCCAAAGCTGACCCCTCCCAAGGGGCAGGCGTATGGTTCCGAGGTGGGCGGGAGCCAAGCCACACAGTGGCTCCTCACTTGCAGGCTGAGTGCCCTGTTGCGCACGGGCTTGAGGGCTCTACAGGAGAGTCAGAAACCCGAAGGTCGTCCAGCTCCGTCCTCAGCGTGTCAAAGGAGCTCTCCAGTGACCCACTCTCGATGGACAAACGGAAGCAGAGAAAAAACGATGAAAGATATTGCCACTGGGAGCCGGTCCTGGCTCCTTCGTCAGGGTCACAGCACTCTCCCTACAGCCTCCGGGACCCCGACCCCGGCGCAGGTGAGAGGAGCTTCGATCACCCTGGAGTGGGGCTCATCGTGATCCCGGGCGTCGGGGGAGAGGGTGTGTGTGTGTGTGTGTGTGTGTGTGTGTGTGTGTACACGCTTTGGGGGGGGAGCGGCTGCGTTCCCCTGGTCAAGACAAGGGGGTGGGGTGCGGGTGGGGTGGGGATGCCCCGGGCTCTGGGAGGGGCCGCAGCTCCGTCAGCTGCAGCAGAACCACCCGTGAGTTAGGTTGAGCAGAGCCAAAGCCCCGGTACTTGGTCGCGGGTTCTCGATCACTCCCTCCCTTCTACCCTCCCTTCCTGCCGGCGGCCGCGGCGTCGCTGGGGAAGCGGCAAAAAGGAGTGGCCGGGCCCTGGAAGAATGCTGCTTTGCCGACGGGGCCGAACCCGACACAGTCTTCCTACGGTTTAAGCCCCACCAGCCGAGCTCAAGAGACCCAACCGCGGGCGGCGTTGTGAATCTTGCACCTGAACCGCTGGAGGTAATGGGGCGGGAAAGAGCAGGGAGGGCAGAGACTAGACAGGCAGCGGACAGACAGACAGACAAGCGTCCACCCTCAAGAGCACAGACACACCGGGAGACCCAGAGATTTAGCTAGAGAGACCTACAGAATAAAGAAGTGCCTCCGGACTTACAGAGCAATGGACACCAGCAGAGGAGTGGGACCCTTGGGGACCAGACCGGAGGCGTACTGCCGGGACAGAGCGGAGTCAGGAAAGAGGGGTGGATGGGAGAGTGGGCTCAGCTAGCGCCACCCGCATTTGCTGAGGGCACCCGGTTTCCCTTGTGGCCTTTGCTGCCCCGGGACCTCTCCCCCTGATAGGCACGGGTGTCGGAGAGTGGGTCTGACAGCCGGGTCTCTTCTAACCTAGCTTGCCCGCAGTTGCCAGAACGAGGAGGCAACGCCCCTCCAGGTGGCGGGGAACCCCCTTCTAATCCCTCCCTCCAACCCTGGAAGGGCGGGTAAATCAGTCGTGGGGCCCTCAGAGAGGGATGGGGGTCTGAGAGGGACTGTCTCAAATAGGCGTGTGAGTGTCTCAGGACCCTGGATTGTGTCTGACTGGGTTGGACCCCGGGGGCGCTCCGGAGACCTCCCTCCCCGCGACGCTTGGAGCCTCCCTCTTTGACGGGCCCCAGGACTCAGACCCTGGAAGTCAAGGGGTGACTATTGTTTAGTTTGCGAAAGGGTGAGGAAAGTCAGTGGGGCCACCTTGGTGGCTTAAGGAACCGAAACAGAGCACCCTTCGCTTCCAGGGAGCCGCTCTATTCCTTATTAAATGTCCCCGTCCCCCAGGCGCTGATTGATTCGCCCACCGGAGCCTCCGGGCTTCGACATGCTGGGGGAGCCCCGGTCTCGGCCTCCGCCCCTGGGCCTCGCGTGTCTCCTGTTCTTGGCTTTCTTGAGTCGGTGAGCATTTTTCCAGCTATGGGAAAAAGCACCGACCTGGGCTGGGTGGGGGGCGGCGCGAGGAGTCGGAGGGCGCGCGACCAGATCACAGACCCTTGTCCCCCTTTCTCAGGGCTCTAAGCAATGAGATTCTGGGCCTAAAACTTCCCGGTGAGCCGCCGCTGACGGCCAACGCCGTGTGCTTGGCCCTGTCCGGCCTGAGTAAGCGGCAGCTGGGCTTGTGCCTGCGCAGCCCCGACGTGACAGCGTCCGCGCTCCAGGGGCTGCACATCGCGGTTCACGAGTGTCAGCACCAGCTCCGTGACCAGCGCTGGAACTGCTCGGCACTGGAGGGCGGCGGCCGGCTGCCGCACCACAGCGCCATCCTCAAGCGCGGTGAGCGGGACGCGGCGGCTGTCTGTCTGTCTGTCTGTGCTGCGCCCAGGGGTCTGGGGGCAGGCCGAGGAGAGGCGCGCGCGGAGGCGGGAAGGGACCGGCGCACGGCTTCGGGAGGGGCCGCTCCGGGAATTTCCCCGGGAGCTGCGCTCAGCTGGGTCTGGTCACCCGCCTGGGCCCCTGCCCGCCTGCCTTCCACCTGCGTTGCTGGCGGATGCAGCTGGGTCCCTGCTCCCCTACCCTAGGGCCTTCCTTTTCTGCCTCGATCTGGGATGCACCTGTGAATGAGAGATGCCCCCGGCCCAAGAAGCTTCAAACACCCCCCTCCACCCCCTTATTTTTCTCTCCCCTCCCTCTCCACCCAGACAAGCCCAGGCTGGTGTCCCCAGAGTCTCAGCGGGGGTGGGGTGACGCCCCCAACCGTTTAAGGGTTAAACCTGCTCCC
Source organism: Lophiomys imhausi (assembly GCA_907164525.1). Taxonomy (NCBI): domain Eukaryota; kingdom Metazoa; phylum Chordata; class Mammalia; order Rodentia; family Muridae; genus Lophiomys; species Lophiomys imhausi. Next base: position 2,652,636 of record CAJQZJ010033609.1, on the reverse strand, counting down.
CTAATTGCTGGGGTTCCCAGGAACCAAAGCTGGGAACAAAGACCCTGATGGCTTTGAAGCTGGGGAGCAGCCCCCTCCTCTGTGCTGTGGGGGCCCCAGGTGTCCTTCACCTGAACAGGTGAGCAATGGCTGGAGGGCCACAAAACAGGTCACTGCTGGCCTGCTCTAGAAGGAATGGTCTGGGAGGCTCCATTGCCTCTCCCTACGATCAACAGATCAACAGGAATTTACTCCCCGAGGAGTAAAGATCCACGGGGGGCACAAGTCCAGGGGTAGGGTAGTGCTTTGGGGACTATGGGGTTAATAGGCAGCTGCCATCTGCAGGGGAATTCCCAGGACGTGTGCAAACAGCTTCACCCTTGGATGGTTGGGGGATCTTGAGGCTGGCCCTGGAGCCCTAGATTCCCTGGTGGAGGGGCCTGGCCTCCAACTGTCTTTCATCTTCCTGGTACTCAGTACTCCAAAGTGCCCTTGCTTAAACGAAGTGAGGAACCCCCTCCTTCTCTGCAAGGGCTGATACATAGTGGAAGGTTTTGACACCCAGATGGTGTCTCTCTAAGCCTGGGAAAGATTTGTCATCCCGAGCCTCCTCCTCCTCAGTGACCCCAAAACATAACAAAGGGGCCAACCTTTTAAAAGGGCCTTGGGGAGAATTACTCCTGCCTTTCTCCTCCTCCCAGTATTTTATAAGGTAATAGCAGGTTAGAATAAACATAAAGGGCAATCTTGAAGAAGAAATATAAAACTAGAACCTGGGAAGGGGGTGGGCAGCTCCAGCGTGGTAGCTTGGCTAAAGACTCATTTAATAAGGTGGGGGAAGAACCCCAAAGCCAAAGTTCCCCCCCACCCTCCACCAAGCTCCCTGCAGAGTTGGGGAATTTCTAAGGCTTTTAGATGTAGAGCTCATGGAACACACCTTCAAAAGTCCCCCGGGACTCTCTCTCAATTATCTCAGACTCAGAGGTCTCTCTAGGCCAGCGGTTCTCCACCTGTGGGAAGGTTGAAAGGATATTCCATCCCTGAGAGTCAACCTGGAGGGGTCAAATATTAGATATTCTGCATATCAGATGTTTACATTACACTTCATAGCAAAATTATAGATATGAAATAGCAAAGGAATAATTTTATGGATAGAGGTTACCACAACATGAGGGACTGTATTAAAGGGTCACAGCAATAGGAAGGTTGAGAACCTCTGTCCTAGGCTGTCTCTTACATTCACACCCTAAAGTTACAGATTTACAGAAGTTTGAATTTAGTGATACCTTGACCCCATGGGTTTCTTTTTATAGCTGAGGGAATTGAGGCCTATTGCTGTTTCTTGTCTCAAGACATTGTCCCAAATCACTCAGGATTCAGTTAGAAAATTTTTTAAACATTTATTTATTTATTTATTTATTCATTCATTCATTTATTTATTTATTTACTATACAGTATTTGCTCTACATATATGCCCGGGCAGCAGATCTCAATGTAGATGGTTGTGAGCCACCATGTGGTTGCTGGGAATTGAACTCAGGACCTTTGGAAAAACAGCCAGTGCTCTTTACCTCTGAGCCACCTCTCCAGCCCCCTCAGTTAGAAATTTTTGACATTGGTTGCTTGTGGTGGTGGCTCACACCTGTAATCCTGACACTTGGGAGGCCAAGGCAGGAGGATTGTCAAGAGTTCAAGGTCAGCTTGGGCTACATAGCAAGATCCTATCTCAAAAAACAAAACAAACAAACAAAAAAAACCATTACATTGGAGAGCGGCTGTTTTCCCCCCATACCTGCCTTGCATCTTTGCTGACTATCAACCTTGCCTCAACGCTCACACCCATTTCCTCCCCAGGTTTCCGTGAGAGCGCTTTCTCCTTCTCCATGCTGGCTGCTGGGGTCATGCACGCTGTTGCTACAGCCTGCAGCCTGGGCAAGTTGGTGAGCTGTGGCTGTGGTTGGAAGGGTAGTGGTGAGCAGGACCGGCTTCGAGCCAAGCTGCTGCAGCTTCAGGCACTGTCTCGGGGCAAGAGTTTTCCCCACTCACAGCCCAGCCCTATCCCAGGCTCAGGTCCCAGCCCTGGCCCCCAGGACACGTGGGAATGGGGTGGCTGTAACCACGACATGGACTTTGGAGAGAAGTTCTCTCGGGATTTCTTGGATTCCAGGGAAGCTCCTCGGGACATCCAGGCACGAATGCGAATCCATAACAACAGGGTAGGGAGACAGGTATGTGTCCTCATCTAGTCCTGGATCTCTCTCACTTCTTTGAGATAGGGTCTTACTAAGTAGTACAGGCTAGCCTCAATTTTGGAATCCTCCTAGTCTGAGTGCGTGATTGTAGGTGTGACCACCAAGCCCAGCCTCTCTCAGTCTTTCTCTCCCTCCCTCCTGAGAGGCCTTACAGAGCAGTAGTATGAGGTATGAGAAGTAATCTTGTTACTAGCAAGCTTGACACTAGCTAGTCACCCAAAACATGTTTAGAATCTATAGGAAGCTGCCTGATGGTACTTAGGATATGTTAAGGCTGAGCTAGCATATTGTATCTTATTATTATTTTTTTAAATTTAGTGCAAATGGGTATTTTGCCTGCATGTGCACCACTTGTGTGTCTGGGGCCCTCAGAGGCCAGGGGAGGGTATTGGATTCTCTGGAACTGGAGTTATAGATGGTTGTGAGTGACCATGCATGTGGGTACTGGGAATTGAATCTAGGTTTCTGGAAGAGCAGCAGCCAGTGCTCTTAACTGTGGAACCACACCTCCAGCCCCGCATATACTGTATTCTATGTGTGCCTAGTACTTGGCTCATTGCATAGAAACTGTTACAACAGCTGCCCTCCCCATAGACTTTAGGGCCAGTCTGGCCTACACCCCCCACATTTTATCAGCGTTTGCCCTGCAAAGAGCCCAGGCCTGGGGGTTAGACAACTGGGAGTTGTCCTTATGAGCTAGTGATCAAAAGATGGGTAAATCACATGGCTCTACCTTCATATTATGAGGAAATTGGGCTAGTGGCTAACTTTCCTGACAGTCTACTCGTCCCTCCTTGCTGTTAGATTCCTTTCCTTCTCCTGTGTCCCAGTGTAACCCCCATTTCCTTCCCCTCTTGCCGCTCACTCTGATGTTCTAGGTGGTAACCGAAAACCTGAGGCGGAAATGCAAGTGCCATGGCACGTCAGGCAGCTGCCAATTCAAGACATGTTGGAGGGCAGCCCCAGAGTTCCGGGCCATCGGGGCAGCACTGAGAGAGCGGTTGGGCAGAGCCATCTTCATCGATACCCACAACCGCAATTCCGGAGCTTTCCAGCCCCGCCTACGTCCCCGCCGCCTCTCCGGAGAGCTGGTCTACTTTGAGAAGTCTCCTGACTTCTGTGAAAGAGACCCCACCGTGGGCTCCCCAGGCACGAGAGGCCGGGCTTGCAACAAGACCAGCCGTTTATTGGACGGCTGTGGCAGCCTGTGCTGTGGCCGTGGGCACAATGTACTCCGGCAGACACGAGTGGAGCGCTGCCACTGTCGTTTCCACTGGTGCTGCTACGTGCTGTGTGATGAGTGCAAGGTCACAGAATGGGTCAATGTGTGTAAGTGAAGGTGAGCCTCATCTTGGGACTAAGCGGGGGACACTGTGTGAGCGTCTCTTTTCCAGCCTTTTGCTCTGATTTCTGTCCAGGGTTAATCAGGTCAAAGTATCTACCCAGAAACAGTTTTGGGGGGAGTAGGGTCCGGTGAAATCTGTGGTGAGCAGCCTTTTGGGCAGGAAGTGGCCACCATATTCTGTTCTTAAACACCTGAATGGACTAAGATGAAATGCACTGTCTTGTTACCCTCTTCTCTGTCCCTAGGGTCTCTTGGGCCCAGATCCACACTCCTTTGGATAGGGAGTCTATCATCTGGCCACTCCTTTTCCTTGAAGGCTAACACCAGGCATTGTGGGGGGTCATTAAGACCTGTATATAGCAAAGACCACCTCTTCCTATTTGTGGTTCAAAAGTTCCTTCACTGCAGCCCTTATGGGGCCACGGGTGACAATAATAACAGGTTTTTGGTTGGAAAGGGACAGAGTACTGCGGGGAAGTCTCCTCTAAGTCCTCAGACAGCTGTCTTGTTAGGAGGCTCTTGGGGAGGTTTTCTCCTTCCATTCAGTTGTTGAAAGGCCCCTTCAAAGGAAAGGTTTTAGCTATAGCTCTTGGAGGCTCTTTTCCCTTCTTCAGCAGGAAGGGTGGGAATGGATAATTTATTGTACTGAGACATGTTCTTGGTTCCTGTTTGAAACTAAAATAAATTAAGTTGCTGGACTAGTGGACTGGTGATATGTCTAGTCACACTTGGGGTAGCAGCCTGTGGTTTTTTTTCTAGGTGAAGCCTACACTCCTGTACTCAGTGACTTTTTTATGTATATTCTGCTGACTTCCACAAAGGATTTGAAGATTTTTAGTCTGTAAAACTAAGGTGGAGTTCTGAGTGGAAGGACTTATAGATCCAAATGTACATAGACCCTGTTCACCCTGAGCCCTCAACTTCAAGTATCACCTTCATCATTCCTTAGAACATATTTTTTCTCCTGAAAAGGGCTAAATGGTAAATATACTAGGCTATTTATATTGTGGTCTTTATGTCAACTACTCACCTCTACCATAATTACTCAATTTTGTTGTTATAGACCAAAAATAGTTATGGGCAGAGAATGGACAAAAGCAGACATAAACCACACAAATGGATGGGTATAGCGGTGTTCAGCACAATTCACAAAGCTGGTATTCAGGGCCGGACCTGGTCCTCTGGCTGTCATTTGTTGACCCCTCTTACATACTACAAGGTCACATTTACTATGAGGGGTTCATGTCTTAAATGTATGTTAACAATTAAATGGACTTAAAAGAGTAGTAGATACTGTTGTCGTCTCCAAGTCCAAACCAGAGAATCTGGGGGGTTCATGTAAGGCTGACAGGAAAATATGAGAAGGATTCCTATGTTCAAAATGCAAATTATTTTTGTTGTTGAGGAAGGGTCTCATTGTGTACTCCAGGCTAGTCAGGAAGTATGTATCCCAGGCTGGCCTCACTTAGACTTTCCGTTCTGCCCTCATTCTCGTGAGTACTAGGATTACAGGTGGGCCTTATTAGGCCCACCTAAAATGAGATATTTCTAACAAAACTAGCATTCTCTGCCACTGAATTATTCGAATATATATTTTGTCCTTTATTTACTATTCTTTTGTACTTAGTCTGAGTAAAATAAGTCCTCTATCTTTTAAATTTTTCTACATTTTATTGTGTGTACGTGTGTGTGTGTGTGCTCATGCATGTGCATGCACACGTGTGTAGATGCAGGCATACCATGGCACTCAGGACAATTTGCAGAAGCCAGTTCTCTCCTTTTACCACATAGGTTCCAGGGACTGAATTTAGGTCTTCAGGGTTGGTAGCAAGCACTCTTACCTGCTGCGCCATCCTGAGGGCCCCCTTCCTTATCTTTTCATATATAACTAGAGAGAATAGAATTTCTTCTACAACATCTCCAATTCCTAGTCCAATATCTTTGAAAAGAAACATCTTTGAGATTCAATGCCAAGAGTTAAGAGCAGTGGCTGTTCTTCCAGAGAATCCAGGTTCAATTCCCTGCACCCACATGGCAGTTCACAAATGTCTGTAGCTCCATTTCCAGGGGATCTGACACCCTCACACAGACATAGGCAGACAAAACACCAATGAACATAAAATAAGAATAAATAAATCACCTGGTGTGGAGCCAGAGGTAGGTGGATCCCTGTGAGTTCGAGCCTGGTCTACAAAATGAGTTTTGGACAGCCAGAGCTGTTACACAAAGAAACCCTGTCTTGAAAAACCAAAGCCAAACCAAAAGATGCAACGTGGACAAAGCACCTGCAGCAGACTTTCAGAACTCCTGCGTATTCAGGGGCTGTGAGATACTCAAAGGGAGTTTGGAGACAGTACCTGCTGATTTTGTAGAGGATATGGATTCAGTTCCCAGGATCCATGTGGTGACTCATAACCATCCATAACTCCAGTCCAGCAGATCCAGTGCCCTTGTCTGGCTTCTGCAGGCTCCTGCACACCCACAGCCCAGAGACATACATGACAAAACACTTATACAGAAAATAAAAATAAATGTTAAAAAACAAAACCAAAAATGCTACCAGGGAGTGAAGAAATAACTTACTACATTTCTCTGGGCAATCCATATATCTTCTGCCCAAGGTTCCCTTAAATCCAGGGTGACCAGGAGGGTCTAAGGAGTGTTGGATTGGGGCAGTACTCCATGGTGACATTAAACCTTTTTATTTTGGGAGGCCAGGTGTGGTGGCACATGCCTTTAATCTCAGCACTCTGGAGACAGAGGCAGGTGGATCTCTGTGAGTTTGAGGCCAGCCTGGTTTACAGTGTGAGCTCCAGGACAGCCAGGGCTCTATAAAGATACTCTGTCTCAAAAAACAAAAACACAACCAAAAAAAAAAAAAATCAGGGGTGAGTGTTGGAGAGATGGCTCCATGGTTACAAGTACTTGTTGGTCTTGCGGAGGACCCGGGTTTGATTCCCAGCTCCCACCTGGCAGCTCACAACTGTCTGTAACTCCAGTCCCAGGGGATCTGACTCTCTATTCTGACCTCCACATGCACTAGGCATGCACATGACATTCACATAGGCAAAAGACTCATACACACAAATGCAACATGTTTTTAAAATTGTGTACATATGTACAAGCATGAGTGTCCAGAGGAGAGTGTTGAATCCCATGGAAATGAAGTTTCAGGGTGCTGTGAGCTGCCTGGCCTGGGTGTCAGGGGCTGAATTCAGGTTCTCTGCTGAGCCGCCTTATCAGATGTCAGACATTTACTAACCCAATGTGTGAATGAGGAATAAAGGAGAGAGGACGGAAGGAAGCAAGAAAGGCTTTTGGATATGACTAAGAATAAGGCGCATTCCGAGTGGAGATGCTGTCCATTCAGGAAGAAACTAGCACTCTCCAGTGGGGTTGTGGCAAGAGTATTTTAACTTTTTCCTGTTTCCTTCTTCTGCAGTCCCTTGGGCTCCCTTTCTTTTCTAGCTTTCCCTTTTCTTTCATCACACGCTCTGTGGCAAACTTAAGGCCCAAACCACAACCTTGACAAATTTCAACTGGATTTTTGTCAGCAAGACCAACACCCCCTCCCAGCACACGCACTGGGCTCAGGCCCAGGTCTGGGGTCAGTGACTGGGTGGGAGTATGTAACCCTCAGCGCCGGTGGTTACAGTTTCAGCTTTTACTGGGCTCCAGTGACAGCCAGAGGGAGGGGAAAAGACTGAGGAACTCTAAGTCAGGCTGCGAGGCCTCCTGTCACCATGGAGGAGCTTTGTCCTCCACTCTTTACCAATGGCTAGGAACTTGAGAGTGGTAGTCAGCAGCCAGTAAGGTGCACTTCTACCTCTTCCTCTGGCTTTGGCTTGTGTCTGGGCCAACTCCTTTTGATGTGACGACTGACCCTTTCCTCTCCACACATCAGAAGGGTGAAGGACAGAAGATCTGAGACATTCTCCAGTCACATCCACCATCATTCCCAGGTTAAACAGCAATCACGACTAGCCATATGACGCTGTCAACATTTTCATCTTTCTTAACTCTGGCATCCAGCTGTGACAGGATCCGATGTCTCTGTTCATCAGCAGGTTCCATCTCCTTGTTGGGTTGCACAGGCGTGCTGGTGTGGCTGGGGACTAGGGAGTGAGGTGAGTGGTTGTGTACAACCCGGTGGAGTGTTGTTAGAAAGCTTTATGAACAACACGGAGAGGGTAATAATCACCTAATGGTATGTCACAGGACCTGCTAAGTGAATGTGTAAATGTCTTAAGGTTTCTGTTGCTATGATAAACACTGTGACTGAAAGCAACCTGAGCATTCCGGAAAGGGCTTATTTTACCTCGCAGATTATCTAGTCCATCACTGAGGGAAGTCCAGGCAGGAATCAGGATAGGAACTTGGAGGCAGGAACTGAAGCAGAGGCCATGTTTGTTCCCCGTGACTTTCTCAGCCTTTTTCTTCTCTTTTCTTTCTTTTTTTGACAGGGTCTCTTCTATGGGGTCTGGCTATCCTAGAACTTGTTATATAGACCAGGCTGGCCTTGAAATCAATGAGATCTACCTGCCTTTGCCTCCTGCGTGCTGGGATTAAGGGTTTGTATCACCATGGCTGGCTCAGCTTGTTTGCCTCAATATTTTTCTAATATTTGAACTTATTTTTATGTACATGAGTGTTTTGCCTACACTTTGTCTGTGTACCATGTGCATACAGTAACCATAGAGGCCAGAAGAGGGCGTAAGATTCCCTGGGACTGGAGTTAAAGATGGTTGCTAGTCATCGTGTGGATGATGGGAATCAAACCAGGTTCTAGGCGGGGGGAAGCAGACTATGTCCTTAACCTTTGATCCACCTAACCAGCCCTCAACTTCTTTCTTTTATTCAGGGGTGGCACTGCCCATAGTGATCTGGGCCCTCCCACATCAATCATCAATCTAGAAAAAATGACCCATAGGCTTGCTCACAGGCCAATCTGGTGGAGGATTTTCTCAATTGGGGTTCCCTCTTTCAAAATAATTGTATTTTGTATCAAGCTGACCTTAAACTATCCAGTAAACTGATCCCTTGTCAACTTGACACACAAATACATTACCATTTAACTAGAACCTTTCCTTTCTAAGTTGGCCCTAATATGACATAAAACATTCCAATATTTCAATTTCCTACAGTTGTTAAAATTTCAAACATTTAGCCGGGTGGTGGTGGCGCACGCCTTTAATCCCAGCACTTGGGAGGCAGAGGCAGGCGGATCTTTGTGAGTTCGAGGCCAGCCTGGTCTTCAAAGCGAGTCCAGGACAGCCAGAGATATTCAGAGAAACCCTGTCTCGAAAAAACCAAAAAAAAAAAAAAAAATTCAAACATTTAAAAAGTTCAGTCTCTTTAAAAACAACCAAAGTTTTTTTTTTTTTTGGAGACAAGGTTTCTCTGTGTAGCCCAGGCTGGCCTTGAATTCAGAGATCTGCCTGCCTCTGTGTCCTGAGTGCTGGGACTAAAGGCATGGGCCACAACACAAGACTTTTAATTACAGCTGATTCTTCAGCCCCAACTGACCAGTATCAACTGTCCAAGAAAAGGAAAAGCTTCACTTTAGCTATTCATTTTTTTTTCTTGAGATGGGGGATCTCTCTATACAGCCCTGACTGGTGTAGAACTCCCTATGTAGACCATGCTGGCTGTGAACTCACAGAGGTCCTCTGCCTCTATCTCTGGAGTGTGAGCCACCATGCCTGCACTGTAGTGATTAATTCAAAATATCAGATGTAGCTGTAACTTCACAAGCCAGACCTCCTTAGTCTGCTCTTTCAGCATTATCTTCTTTTTAAAAGATTTACTTTATTTTACATATATGAGTGCTCTATCTTCATACACCTGGCATGCCGGAAGAGGAAATCAGATCACATTATAGATGGTTGTGAGTCGCCGTGTGGCTGCTGGGAATTGAACTCAGGACCTCTGCAAGAGCAGGCAGTGCTCTTAACCGCTGAGCCATCTCTCCAGCCCCCTCACCATTATCTTCTAAGTTCCCACAACAGCCTACTGAGCTCTCTGAGCATGTGATCGCTTTTCCAGTAGAGTTCAAATGCCGCCACAATCGTCCCCAAAATACATGGTCATGTGTGCAAGAGCAATCTTTACTCCTACTATCCACTTCTGTCTCAGTGAGGTTTTTTTTCTTTGTTTTTTGTTTTTTTGCTGTTAGAAAACACTAGGACCAGATGAAACTTGAGGAGGAAAAGGTTCATTTCACAGATTACAGTTCCTCACTGAGTTGGAAGTCAGGGCAGGAACCTGGAGGCAAGAACTGAAGCAGAGGCTGTGGAGGAGTGCTGCTGACTGGCTTGCTCCCCATGGCTTGCTCAGCCTGATTTCTTATACAGCTCAGAACCACCTGCTCAGGGGTGATACCTCCCACAGTGAGATTGGCCCTCTCAACATCAGATATCAAATATCCTACGGGCTTGCCCACAGGCTAAGCTGATGGAGCCATTTTCTCTGTTGAGGTTCTTTCTTCCCACATGATTCTAGCCTGAGTCCAGTTGACATAAAACTACCCAGCATGGTAACTATATTTTGAGGCAGTCTTTTGCCTTTAAAAACCCAGAGTTTGGGGCTAGGGAGATAGTTCACACACTGAAAGTTCTAGCAAGACAAGCCCAGGGCCCGAGTTTGATCCCTGGAACCTGTGTAAAAAGCTGGAAAGAGATCTGACTTTTACTGACTGCTCTTGCTGGGTGTGTGGTGCACACCTTTAATCTCGGTGCTCAGGAGGCAGAAGCAGGAAGATTATGAGTTCAATGCCAGCGTGGTCTATAAAGTGAGATGGAGGCCAGGTGCTACATAGTGAATCTCTGTCTCAAACCAAACCAAAATAAAAAACAACAACAAATACTTTTTAAAAAGCTGGATGCCGGTGGTGTAAGTGAACCAGTCGCACAGAGAGACGGGGCGGAGTCAGGAGAACTGCAAAGAGCTAGCCTGGAGTGTGCACCTCAGCGGTAAGGAAAAGGGCAACAACAAGGTAAAAGGCAAGAAAGGTATCCTCTAATCTCCACATCCTGCTACAGCACAAACGCACTCACAGTCTCTCATACAAGTACACACAAAGATAATGGTGAGAACAAATAAAACAACCGGAGCTTAACAAAGGCCCTCACCAGCAGTGAGCCAGGATAAAGAAAATTACCTCCCCTCCGTTATCAACAAGCTCCTTGTGCCCATCTCATCTTAAAACTTCTCAAATGGCCGGGCGTTGGTGGCGCACGCCTTTAATCCCAGCACTTGGGAGGCAGAGGTAAGTGGATCTCTGTGAGTTCGAGGCCAGCCTGGTCTACAAAGTGAGTCTAGGACAGCCAGAGCTGTTATACAGAGAAACCCTGTCTCGAAAAACCAAAAAAAAAAAAAAACACTTCTCAAATGAAGTTCCTCTTACTTTGTTTGTTTGTTTCCCTGGCTGTCCTGGAACCTGCTCTGTAAAGCAGGCCTGCCTCTGTCTCCCCAGTGGTGGGGTTAAAAGCACCACTGGGGAGACCAGTCGTGTTATTCTTGAGGTGAACATATGAGAGGTGATAGACACTGAGAGGCCACTTTCCAGTCTTTTTCTTGGAAGAAGATATGGGTGAAAAATTTGAGTCAAGCTCTAAGAAGAGCTATGTGCTCTTATATTTCATGCATTTAAAGAACGTGGTGTTCAGTGTTACTTGCGAGGGCCCTTTTGGCACAGCATCTAACATGACTTGAGTGTGACTAGTCTCCATCATGTTAAAGGATGCGTGTAAGGGAAGAAAGGAGGGGACCTGCGTGTCCTTTCCTTGGGATACTAATACATACTCATCTAGAGAGACTTCATCAGGCTCACCTCTGAGCAATTAAGTTTCTGCCCTTTGTCTTTCAAGCTCAACTTCCTAGACAACCCAGATCCAGCTGTTTCCTTTAGTATCTTAAATGCATCATTCATTCTCTGGCCTCTTCCTTTATGAGAAACGATCTCTCGATTCAGACCTCAGAAAAACTATCCTTAGGAACTAGAGAGTTGAGCGGCGAAGCAGGTGGGGTGTCTGTGAGGCGCTGTTGCTGTTTACTAAATAAGACTGATGTAGAGTAGGTTAGAGCAACGGTTTTCGCTGCCCATACTCCACTTAGGCTCTGCCCAAGAAACCCCAGAGACTCTCTTGCCCCAGCCAGAACGTGGCCTCGGTCCTTAGTCTGGGCAAGGGAGCCTCACTCCAGTCCCCACAGCCTCGTCCGCACACTCTGCTTTCGGATCAGCCAGCCCCCACACAGGACCCCGCCCAGACGCAGCTTCAGCACCAGGCTGCTTTTGCTGCAGCCGCTGCCATGGTGATGGGTCTCGCGAGAACTGCCGCTCGCTAGCGCGCACCTCTCGCGCGATCGTGGAGGTGGGAAGTATCCCGAGCTGGGGGTGGGGGTTCGCCGCACAGCTCCTGTCGCCGTCGCGGCTTCCGGTGCTAGGTGGAGGGAAGGAAGGAGGTAGTCGGGGAGCGGGCCGGAGGACCAGCGTCGCCGAGGTCGGCTTGGGCAGCGGGAGGCAGCGGCCCGAGAGCCAGGCAGAACGTGCGGGGGCGGAGGCGGCAGTGGCAGCCGTGGCGCTGTGAACAGGAACAGGTTCGGAGCTGGAGAAGGAAGGCGGGTCCGGGCAGGGAGGAGGCTGGGTCAGGGTGGGAGACGAAGAGCCCGAGGCTCTCTGCCGCGGTCCGGCCGGCAGTGCCTAGCGCGGTGCGGTGGGCAGTCTTCGCGGACCCGGGGGCAGAGGACCCCAGCCCCACTCCTGCCCCCGCAGGTGAAGGACGCCGAACTGGGGTGGGGGCGGGGGCCGCGCACGGGTTTGATCTCCGCCTCGCCCGAGGGGGCGACTTGGGTTGCAAAGGTGAGCCTTCGAGGTTTGGGGTTGAGGGGGAAGCAAGCTGGCCAGCGGGAGGTGATGCGGGGGCGGTGTGGCTGTTTGGATCTTTTCCTTCTCTGTTTAAGGGCTGTGAGGAATGCTGCCTTTTTTCTCTCTCCCTCCCCCGCCTGAGCTGTGGGGGAAACCAAAGAAAAGCCTTGCTGTGGTTATCTTCCCTCACCCATCGTGAGGCATGGGGACTGGGGCTCAGCATCAGGCCCCGCTGGTGGGGCACCGCTGCGCACTGCTCTCGGAGCGCTCTGCTTTGGGGTGCTGGGAAGGGTAGGTTGGGAAGAGGGCAGCAGGTGGGGAGAGGGTGGAGAGGAGGCTGGAGAAGGGGGAGGGGGACCTGAGCTAGCTTGGAAGAGAGAGGTGGGGCCTTCCTCCCCCAGGCGAAGCGGGGGCGGTCTCTTGTAGGAGGGAGCATCTTGTCACTGGCCCTGAGTTTGTGTCTTCCAATCCGCTTTCTTTCTCTAGGAAGTACCAGGATTCCCGGAACAGCAAATGAAGCCATTGCTTACGCCAATCCTTTGAAGGAAGGAGGGGGGAGGTGGGGAGGTAAAGTTCCTGGTTAAAACTCAGGGTTGACTAGTTAAGTGGTAACTCTCTTTGGGAGAGACTTGTTCTGTTTTTGGCGTTCTATTACTGCCGGCCTCTGGGCCAGGAAGAATGTGGTAAGGAGTGAGAAGAAAATAGTGAGGGAGAAGGGTAATGTAAAACCTGTCTCTGCTGCTGTTGGATTGGGTCACCCTTGGGTCTATGGCATGAAAGTTTTATTGGGAGGAGATCTGCAGGAGTCTGATTGCTTGAGACATCGCAACAGGATAGAATCTAGTCCCTGCATACTTCCATCCCTGTTCCCGGTCAGGTACATGGAGGCCATCTTTGCTGCCGTTTTGTCTTAGACCTGTTTGGGGGTAGTGTCTCCACTTGTATGTGACAGTGGCCAGTGGATTGGTCTTTCACATATTGGATCCGAGTTTGAATAAATTGTCAAAACTCGTTTTTAGAAAGGCTCCATCCACTAAGGCTGAGCTTCTCATGGAAGGAACCATTGACCTTGGAGGCAGCTGGAAAAGGCCCCCATGTGTCACATATCAGCCTCCTTCGGTCGCAGAGTCAGATGTCCTGTTTCCTTCCTTTTCTGTCCTTCCTTTTTTTTTTGTTTTTGTTTTTTGTAGACAGGGTCTCTCTATAGTCCCCTTGCTGGCTTCAAGCTCACAGCTGCCAGCCTGTCTCTTGAGTGGTGAGGTTGAAGTGTGAGTCACATAACAGACTTCACTTCCTTTTTTGAGACAAGCTGGGTTTGAACTTAAGAATCTGAACGTGGGATAGGAATATATAGAACTCTGCAAGGCTTCCAGCTACAGCTTAAGGAAAAGGGAAGCAGGGCCAGGTGTGGTGGCCCAGGCCTGTAATCTCAGCACTAGGAAGATTCGGCAGGAGAATAGCACTTTAGGCCAGTCTGGGTTACATGTATATAGCAAGACTCTCTCAAACAAAACTAAATAAAACAAAAAACCTGACGTATTTGGAGATAGTTGAGCCATTGAGAATTCTTGTCAAGTCTTTTTTTTTTTTTTTTTTTTTTTTGTTTTTTCGAGACAGGGTTTCTCTGAATATCTCTGGCTGTCCTGGACTCGCTTTGTAGACCAGGCTGGCCTCGAACTCACAAAGATCCGCCTGCCTCTGCCTCCCAAGTGCTGGGATTAAAGGCGTGCGCCACCACCGCCCGGCTTCTTGTCAAGTCTTAAGGGTGGTACTGTAGAGTGTGTTCGTCTAAACCCTTTCTCAGTACTTGAGGAAATGGAGTTAAAGGACAGAGGAAGTCTATTGATTAGAAGGAGAAACTTCGTTAAGACCAGGTTTGTTGAAGCTGAGGTTGTAACTGAGAGAAATTGTGGAACCTGCTTCCTCACATAACTTTGAGAATAGATACCAAGAGGCCTGAGAGTCAAAATATGCCAATGTGTTTGTCACCTTTATCATTTCTACTAAAGGTGCTTTTAGAGGCAGAATGCTATCAGAATTGAAGGTGGGCTGTAGGATCTGTGAGTCATCTGTTGTCCATGCTGTTTTGTATAGTTGATAAAATTACTCGTTCTCACTTAGTTTCATTTTCCTTGTGCATGAAGAGTGTAATGGTAGTAGCCACCTACAGGGCTGTCGTGAGAATTAAATGAGACAGTGAGTGCTGCGTATTGTGCACTGCTGAGTTTGAACTGTAACACCAACTCGTAAGTGCTAACTGTAATTAATAGCCCACCACCATAGCAGTGATGACATGAATACTCAGGGCTGCCTTAAAAGAGGGCAAGTTCACAAAAGAGCAACTTGGCGCCCGTGTGAAGGGACAGCTGTTAACAGTGACTTCATACAGTGCCTGGCAAGTGGTGACATTTTTTTCAGTATCAGCTTTTAGAGGTAGTTCTTGCTGCTTAAGCTGGAGCAAGGCAGAGCCGAGAGTCATCCTCTAGGATATAAGAACAAGACACAAGGGTGACCCAGAGAAGTGTTAGGAAAATCACTGCAGGGCTGGCTAGGTGGTTCAGTTGGTAAAAGCTTTGCCACCAAGCTTGAAGGCTTGAGCTTGATTCTCTACTCCTTCCCTAGACACACATGGTAGAAGGAGAAAACTGATTCTTGCAAAGTTACTCTCTGGCCGAAAATGATGTAAAAAGAAAAACTGTTTTTTTTTTTTAAAGTCATTCTAAGCCGGGCGGTGGTGGCGCACGCCTTTAATCCCAGCACTTGGGAGGCAGAGGTAGGAGGATCTTTGCGAGTTCGAGGCCAGCCTGGTCTACAAAGCGAGTCCAGGACAGCCAGAGCTGTTAAACAGAGAAACCCTGTCTCGAAAAACCAAAAAAAAAAAAAAAAAAGTCATTCTAGAGCTGGGCATGGTGACACACACCTTTAATCCCAGCATTTGGGAGGCAGAGGCAGGTGGATCTCGGTGAGTTTGAGGCCAGCCTGGTCTACAGAGTGAGTCCAGGACAGCCAGAGCTGTTACACAGAGAAACCCTGTCTCCAAAAAAAAAGGAAAAAAAAAATCACTCTAGCTGGGTGTGTTGAGTAAGGTATGGATGTAACCCTAGTACTTGAGAGATAGAGGCAAGATGATGATTAGGAGTCAGAGGCCAGTACTACATGAGACCTGGTTTAAATAACAAAAGCTCCCCTTCCCCAGTTGGCTCAGTGGTTAGAGTTTGGTTGATTCTCATTCAGAAGACTAAGAGTTCAGTTCCCAGCACCTACATCAGGAGGAGCTCACAGCACCTGTAACTTCAGCTCTGGGGGCACTGCATGTACACATACACACCTCTATTAAAAACGGTAGGGGTGGGGCTGAAGAGCTGGCTCACTAGTTAAGAGCACTTGCTCTTGCAGACAGTCCACATTTGCTTCCCCAGCACCCACCTGATGTCTCAGAACCATTCTTAACTTCAGTTCCAGGGTCCCCGATGTCTTCTGGCTTAGTGGACACAGGACAGGCAGGGGATACATGTACATGCAGACAAAACATGGATGCACATAAAATAAATAAAAGTTGTGAAAACAAGATGAGGGACTTAGCTTAGTTGATAGGGTGCTTCCTTGGTATGCTGAGTCTAGTCTGTACCCACCTGGGTGTGGTGAGTGTCCCACACCTTTGGAGATCAGGAACAGAAGAATCGTAAGTTAAAGATTGGGGCTGAAAAGATGGCTCAGTGGGTAACAGTGTAGACTTTTCTTCCAGAGGACCTGAATTTGATGTCCAACATCCACACAGCAACTCAAAACCATGTGTAACTCCAGCCCTAGGGGATATGACACCCTCTTCTGGCCTCTGCAGGCACCAGCACACATGTGGTACACAGACAAAAATGCGAGCAAAACACCAGAACCCATAAAATAAATAAAAATTATTTCTAAAAAATTTCGGAAAGTCATTTTTGGCTAATTATTTAGTTTGAGGCCAGCCTGGGATAAATGAGACCCTGTTTAACAAAATAAAAAATCTGAACAGTGAAGGCCACTGGCTTGGAGGTAATGATTGAACATCCTGGTTGAATTTAGAGACTCAGTTTCTGGCAATTCAGGATCTCCATTGACTGAGTTTTTGGTTAGTTCTGTTCTTTGAAGAGTTCGGCTCTGAGTATCTGTTTCACATATATTGTGTTAAAATCCAGAGATTATGCTATCCTTAATTTTCTCTCAAGCCTTCTCTTTTGAGAGATCTGTGGTGAATGGGGTAGAGAGCTAATGAAACACTTAATAAAAGGAATTGGGGAACATTTGGAAAGAGCTCCAAAAAATGAAGGCTTCCTTGAGCATGGTGTCACACCTCTAACCGCAGCACTCAGGAAGCACAGGCAGGCGGACCTCTGAGCTTGAGGCCAGCCTGAGTTACATAGTGAGAACCTATCTTTATTTTACTAACTTAATTTTAAATCATTTTTATTTCATGTGCATTGGTGTTTTGGCTGTGTGTATGTCTTTGTGAAGGTGTCAGCTCCCCTGGAACCGGAGTTACAGGAAGTTGTGAGCTGCCATGTGGGTGCTGGGAGCTGAACTTTAGTTTTCTGAAAGGGCAGCCAGTGCTCTTAGCACCTGAGCCATCTCTTGGGACTTAGACCCTATCTTTAAAAAAACAAACAAAAAATGAAAGCCTCAGGCTTAACACAGTGGTTCTCAAACCTGTGGGCCCAATGACCCTCTCATAAGTGTCTCCTAAAACCATCAGAAATGTCAGGTATTTACGGTTTATAAGAGTAGCAAAATTACAGTTATGAAGTAGCAGTTTTATAGTTGGGGTCACCACAAAATGCTCTATTAAAGTGTTGAAGCATTAGGAAGGTTGAGAACCCCTGGCTTAGCAGGTAAGGGAACTTGAAGCCTGTCCTGAAGACCTGAGTTTGAGTCCTGGAACCCATATGGTGGAAACAGAACAGTGCTCAAAAGTTGTTCTTCAACCTACACACGTGTGGCATGGGGTACACCTGCCCACATGTGCCACATGTACACTAAATAAAAGTGTCATTAACTTTTAAGGCTGGAGAGATGGCTCAGTAGTTTCTACCTACTGCCCATATTGGACATTTTCTAACTCTCTTAACCCAAGGTCCAGGTGACTCAAGGATCATTCTCTTCCGGTTCCACCTGCATCACCTTTGCACTCCCACTCCCCAGGATTGGTGGCCCACACCTTTAATCCCAGCACTAGGGAGTCAGGCAGGTGTGGATCAAGACCAGCCTGGTCTACAGAGTTTGTCCAGGCAGCCAGGGCTGTATAATGAGACTCCTCTAAATAAGTAAAAAGTCATTGTTTTAGTATTTCTTATATTTTTGGTTGTGAGCTTAGCCTGTAATGGCTAAGCCATCTCTCCAGCCCTGTTTTAGTATTTCTAACAGTTTTCTGTGTGTGGTTTTTGGCTGCATGTGTGCTTGTGTACCGCATGTGTGCAGTGCTGGAGGAGGTCAGAAGAGCTGTCAGACTCCTTGGAACAGAAGCTACAGATGATTGAAAGCTGCCATGACGGTGCCCGGAACTGATCCTGGTTCCTCTGGAAGAGCAGCCTGTACTCAACCACTAAGCCTCTCCACTCCCCCAACCCTCACCTTTATTTTCTTCTAGACAGGGTTTCTCTGTGTAGCCCTGGCTGTCCTGGAACTCTCTGTAGACCAGGCTGGCCTCAAACTCACAGAGATCCACCTGCCTCTGCCTCCCGAGTGCTGAGACTAGAAGTGTGTGCCACTGCCACCCAGCTTACAAACTTTTTTTTGAAGTGAAGGTTTCATATTCTAGTTTGGGAAAGAATTGCCCAAGGTGTGATCTTTTATGAATGTGCTATAGTTTTCTTATGGATTTCTAGAAAGGATCTGTTACAAAGAAATGGCTTAAGCCTTGAGGGATCTCTGTTGCCATATTCCTCAAGAAGGGCCATATAACTAACAGTGTGGCAGGTGTCTTGGTGCCTTTCAGCTCTCCCATTGCTGGTAAGAGCTGGTAAGCATACATACCCTTTTATTACTTTATGTGTAAGTGTCAATTATGAATGTTTAAAATGGACTGAGGATGCAAGAGACCATTAGCTTTCTGTTGAAAAATTTTTGTGTTGTGTGATGTGGTCTTAAGTAGCATAGGCTAGCCTCAAACTAGCCATGTAGTTGAAGTCTTTGCGCTAATGATCCTTCCGCCTCCACCTCTGTGGTACTGGGATTGCAGGCGTCTCTAACCCTTGCTGGTTTATCAGTGCTGGGGACAGAGCCCTTGTGCATGCCAGGCAAGCACTGTACCAACTGAGCTGTGTTCCCATTCCTGTAACTTTTCCTTTTTAAACAAGGCATTCAGACTTCACCTTAAATAAAACCTTAAAGTCTAGTACATAAAGTATTTTATTGAGAAAAATGGGGCTGGTATGGTGATGGGGACTTAATTAGAACCTTTGTGTATATGCTCTCTCCTTCCTAGACGGCTTTCTTTCTGTTTATTTATTTACTTAGTTAAGTTTAATTGGACCTTTTCTTTTTTCCTTGAGTTTTAAAAAAAGATTCATTTACTGGGCAGTGGTGGCACACTCCTTTAAATCCAGCACTTGGGAGGCAGAGGCAAGCAGATCTCTGAGTTCGAAGCCCGTCAGGTCTACTGAGCAAGTTCTAGGACAACCAAGGTGACACAGAGAAACCCTGCCTTGAAAAACAAATTAAACAAAGATTTATTTCTATGCACATGTTTTGCTTATGTGTGGTGCCTGGTACTTGAGGAGGTTAGACGAAGGTGCCATATCTCCTGGAACTGGAGTATGGGTGACTGTGAGTCATTACATGGCTGCTGGGAACTTAACCGGGTTTCTGCAAGAGCAACACTCGCTCTTAACTGCTATCCCAATATTCCAGCTCCACTTTTTAAAAAATTTATATTTTATTTGCTTTTTTTTTTAACATTTAGTTACTGTATGGGTGTGAGTGGATTGTATGGGTGTGAGTGGGTGTGTATGCCACTCTGTGTCTGTGTGTGATGATAAATTGTCCTTTTTCTCCTTTAACCACGTGGATCCTGAGGATTGAACTTAGATTTTCAGGCTTAGTAGTAAGTGCTTTTGCCTGATGACCCATCTCTGCCCTTTCTCAGAGAGTGTTGCATGCATTCCAGACTGTCCTGAATTTGTTATGTAGACTACAGTGGCCTGACTCTGACCCCATGTGCTGTGATTGCAGGTATACACCATACCTGTGTCTCGGCAGCCTCTCTGTCCTCAGGGACATTAGGGCTATAAAAGCATGGAAACCACTTCTCCAGTGTCAAATTCAGGAAGAGGACTGTGGCCCCCAGTGGATTCCTTTCCACCTTAACACTACAAATGCTTTGTCATCCTCAGTGAAACCATTTTCAGAAAGATTGTCAGTCACCAGCTCCAAATCAGTCCTTAGTGGTTTGTGCTGGGCATAAAGCATGTGACTTGGCCCCTGCAGATAAAGGCTCATAGTCATGCGGGAGTCCAGCCCTTTTTCCTACTATGGCATACATAGGAAATGATACTAGGACCTGAGCTGATGGATCTCCAGGCTCTAGTCACTGAAAGTCCCACCAAGGCACCCATTGGCTTTGTGATCAGTGTCTCCCACTGACCTGCAATACATCAGAGACACTTCGGGAGGCTCTTCCTCTGGGAAGTGAAACAGACCAGTGTGACTAAACTGTGTTGTTCTGTTTCTTTACGCTCTAAAAATGCTATTGTGTGTGGGTGTTTGGTTGTGTGCACGGCTGTGCACTACATGTTTTCAGTGCATGCCCAGGCCAGAAGGTGTTTGACTCCTGGGATTGGAGTTAACAGGATGTGAGCTTGTAACAGAATATTTTTATTTATGAACACTTACATTTATTAGTACTTAACAAACTATAAAATATCTAAATCCTATAACCTAAAACCTACAGTGTAAGAACACCCCAATACCTATACCTATCTATGAACACTTAACTAACCCTCTTAATTTTCCTCTCTCTCTCTTTTGAGACAGGGTTTCTCTGTGTATCCCTGGCTGTCCTGGACTCACTTTGTAGACCAGGCTGGCCTTGAACTCAGAGACCCGCCTGCCTCTGCCTCCTGAGTGTTGGGATTAAAGGTGTGCGCCTTTAATTTTAATTTTCTTAAAAAGATATTAATAAGCCGGGCGGTGGTGGCGCACGCCTTTAATCCCAGCACTTGGGAGGCAGAGGCAGGCGGATCTTTGTGAGTTCGAGGCCAGCCTGGTCTACAAAGCGAGTCCAGGACAGCCAGAGATATTCAGAGAAACCCTGTCTCGAAAAACCAAAAAAAAAAAAAAAAAAAAGATATTAATAATCTTAACATAGGTCCGCAGGATGGCTTGGTTTTACGGACGTTCTGGAATACGGCAGTCCCAGCAGGCAGTCCCTTCCAAGGTTAGTGTCGGTTGGGCCTAATTTGGTCAGTTGGCAAGGCCAGTTTATTCCAACCACTAAATTGTGGCCGGTTTATAATAAAGTCAGTCTGTTCCAACCACCAAACTGAGGCTGGCTCAGGCAGCTTCCAAACTCAGCTTGCCTTGCTCACTCTTCTGGCGCTCTGAGGCCCAAGACAGACACCTTCAAGGAACTCTCCTTTCTCAGCAGGTTTTATGTCATGCCTTTGCCTCAGGCTATTGCAGCCTAAATTCTGTTAATGGCATACCTTGTTATGCACTTCTCCAGTGTGCCTTCTCAGTCGGTGAAGGTAGGAGGAAGAGAGAGGCTGAGTGGAGCTCTCTGGCTTATATATTACCGTATTATCTTGAGATCCTTTGTGGTCTTGAGGATCCACAAATTTCTCACGACATCCATCAGTGTGGCTTCTTTTGACAACTGATGTCATCAGTTTCTTAGCCACGCCCCTTCAACAGGGCTTATTATATTTCTAACGTTCAAGGGACGACGCCTGGCTCTTCCTTATGTGGTGCCAGATGCTACACTGAACTGCATACTACCACATGAGCTACTATGTTGGTTCAGAGACTTGAACTTGGGTCCTCTGAGAGCAGCCAGTGCTCTCGGCCGCTAGCTGTCTCTCCAGACCCTTAGGCGCTGCTTTAGTGCTTGGCCTCATCCAGGTTCTGGCCTTCTGTCTGACTTGTTCACTGTGAACTCCATTTTTTCTTTTTTTAAGATTTATTTATTTTATGTATGTGAGTGCTCTGCATGTACACCTGCAGCTAGAAGAGGGGTCCGATCACATAGTGGATGGTTGGGAGCCACCATGTGGTTGCTGAGAATTGAACTCAGGACCTTTGGAAGAGCATTAACCAGTGCTCTTAACTGCTGCGCCATTTCTCCAGCCCCTGTGAACTCCGTCTTGATCTGCACCCAGGGGTCAGATTGACTTAAGGCTTTCCACTATCTACCCAAGGTTACTAATATATTTTCAGTGATTTCTTTTTCTCTTTTCCTTTTTATTATTTCTTCTCTCATACATTACATCCTGACCACAGTTTCCCCTCCCTCCACTCCTTCCAGTCTCCCTCTGACTGCCCTTCCCCCAGATCCACTCCTCCGTTTCCCTTTATGAAAGGAACAGGTCTCCCAGGGATGTTAACTGAACATGGCATGACAAGTTATAATAAGACTAGGCACAAACCCTCATATCAAGGCTGGACAGGGTAACCCAGTAGGAGAAAAAAGGTCCCAAGAGCAGGTGAAAGAGTCATAGACACTGCCCATTCCCACTGTTAGGAGTCCCACAAAAACACCAAGCTACACAGCCACAACATATATGCAGAGGACCTAGCTCAGATACATATAGGCTGACTGATTGTCGATTCAGTCTCTCTGAGCCTCTATGAGCCCTGCTTAGTTGATTCGATTCAGTCTCTCTGAGCCCCTATGAGCCCTGCTTAGTTGATTGTGTGGGTCGTGTCCTTGACCTCTCTGGCTCCTGCAGTCCTTGCTCTTCCTCTTCTGCAGGGTCCTGGGTTCTGCATCTGCTCCCATCAGATGCAGGGGAAAGCCTCCCTGATGACATTGGGTTAGCAGAGTATCATTAGGAGTCAACTTCATTGGCTTTTTTTTTTTTTTTGTCTTTTTTTGCCAGTTGTGTTTGGTTCTATTGTACGTCTCTAGGCTGTCCAGCCTCTGGTTCCTGGCCCTCCAGGCAGTGTCACGTGTGGGCTCCCTCTTGTGATGTGGGCCTCAAGTTAAACCAGTCATTGGACAGCTGAGGGAGCATAGTGTTCAGTGATTTTTGTAGTTAGGATAGCAGTGTTTTGGCTCTCCACAGCTGGAGATAAGAGCAGTCATAGGGTGTCTGGAGTTGGAGCAGCTGTAAGCTGTTCAGATTTTAATAGAGCAGGAGGCTGGTAAGATTGCTTAGCATTAAGGTAAGAGCACCGACTTCTCTGGATCTAGGTTCAGTTCCCAGCACCCACACGACAACTCTCAACTGTCTGTACCTCCAGTCCCAGGGGATTCAACTCCCTCTTCAGGTACCAGGCACCTTCATGGTGCACAGCCATACATACAGGCAAAACATCATACACATATAGCAAGGCGGCTTTTCCTACTTTGTATTATGCTAATTATACATTCTAATTTATGTTACTGTACCTAATTCATTGTGCTTAATACCTCTGCCTCCCTTCACCCCTCGTTCCCTTCAACCCCCCAACCCTAGGTGGGAGAGAAAGAAGGTTAGAAGGGTCTCTCTGAGCTACTTCCTGCTGATTACGGTTGTTGAATTATTTGGGGGTAACATCAGTCTCAGTAGAAGTCCAGCAAACCAGGAGACAGCAGCAGGAAGAACAAGCAGCAGTTTGGGGGAGCACCAGCAACCGCTTTCTACCTTGTAGCCCTTTCTCTTCTCTGTAGAGCCTTTTCTCTTCTTTATAAAGCCCATTCTCTTTTACTTCTTTGTGGAGCTCCTCTCTTTTCTCTTTGTAGCTCACTTCTCGGGCCTCTGGTTTTTTTTTCCTCCTTTGTAGATCCCCCTTCTCGTGTGGGTGGGGGGTGGCTCTGGCTCTTTATTCCAATCTCCCAAGTACTGAGAGTTAAACTTGCTCAGCTGGTTAAGCCCCGCCCTGCTAGCTCAGGAGACAGTTAATACTTTACACCCGTGTCTTAAGCAGCCCACCTGGGATTAAAAACATTCTCACAGTTGGTTTTAATAAACTACCACACACATGAAATAAGGCAAGTGCCATCATAACCAACCAGGTTAAAACAGCACTGTGACTTTACCCATGAGCCATCTCTCTGGCTCCAAAGATTTGATTTGATTTGAGACAGGGTCTCACTGTAACCCTGGTTGGCTTGGAACTTGCTGTGTGGTGTAGACTGGCTTCAAATTCACAAAGATCCATCTGTCCTGGCCTTCTGAATTTGGGATTAAAGGAGTATCCCACCATATTACACCCAGGTAGAATTTTTTTTTTTTTCTTGAGAGAGGGTTCAGGTAGCCCAGAGAGCCTTGAACTTGGTGTGTAACTGAGGGTGTTTTGAATTAAAGTAGCAGGAAACATGATTGAAATAAGTAGAATCTGCCAGATAAAAAAGGGAAGATACTACTGTTCTATGAGGTAGAGTAGTAAAATGATAGATACAGTGAAGGGAATGCTGTCTGAGTTTATGTTGGCTGTGATAAAGACCATGACAAAAAGCAACCTGGAGAGAAAAGGTTTATTCATCTTACAGCTTGTAGTTTATCATGAGGGGAATTCGAGGCAGGCAGGGACCTGGAGGCAGGAGCTGATGCAGAGGCCATGGAGGGGTGCTGCTTACTGGCTTGCTCCCATGGCTTGCTCAGTTGCTTTCTTAGATAACCCAGGAGAACCTGCCCAGAGGTGGCCCTGTCTATAGTGGACTAGGACCTCTCACATGATTCATCCATCAGTCAAGACAATCCCTACAGACTTGCCTATAGGCCAGTCTGATGGAGGCATTTTCTCAGTTGGGTTTCCCTCTTCAAAGATTACAGCTTGTGTCAAATTGACAAACCAGCACAAAAGGGGACCAGTAAGGTGGCTTAGCAGATAAAGGTGCTTGGCACCAGGCTTGACAACCTGAGTCTGCTGCCTGGAACCCATGTGGTGGAAGAAAACCAGTTAAAAATTGTCCTCTTAACTCCGCATGTGTAAATGGGTTTTTGTTGAACAAGCACAATTTCAGTCTGGAAGGTTGAGAGAGTCTGGAAATGGGTGATGGCAACAGTTACCCAGCAGTGTAAATGTGCTCAGCGTCATTGAACTGTGTACAGGAAGGTAGTTAACACGGTGAGCTTTATGTGTAGTTTTTACCAGAAGGATAAGACCAAAACACCTGTTTGTTTTAATCCACTGGCTTGTCCTTAAAGAGCCTATTCTCCCCTTAATCCCTGCACTCAGGAGGCAGAGGCAGGCAGATCTCTCTGAGTTCAAGGCCAACCTGTTCTACAAAGTGAGTCCAGACAGCCAGGACTACACAGAGAAACCCTGTCTTGAAAAACAAACAAAAGAAAGCCTATTCTCCCCCCTTTCTGCTCTGTCTAGTTAGTTTATTATTTTTTTGGGGTGGGTGGCTGTTGTGAGTCACTGTGTAGCCTAGGCTAGCCCTTTTATTGTGATCCTTCTGTCTCAGCCTCACAATAATTAGAACTCTTGTGTGCGTCCTGTGTTTTCTTTCTTTTTTTTTTTTTTTTGGTTTTTCGAGACAGGGTTTCTCTGTTTAACAGCTCCGGTTGTCCTGGACTCGCTTTGTAGACCAGGCTGGCCTCGAACTTGCAAAGATCCGCCTGCCTCTGCCTCCCAAGTGCTGGGATTAAAGGCGTGCGCCACCACCGCCCGGCTTCCTGTGTTTTCTTTGATTAGGATGAATATTGTTCATCATCCTAACTTTTGCTTTTAAGATTTTCTTTTTTATGTGTATAAGTGTTTTACCTGCATGAATGTATGTGCCCCATGTGTGCCTGGTGTCCATGAAAATCAGAAAGAGGATATCCCAGACAGTTGTGAGGCACCATATGAATGCTGAACTGAATTTCTCTGTAAGAGCCACAAGTCCTCTTGATGGCTGAGTCCTCTTTCTGACCCCCAGAAGTTTGGGGTTTGGTTTTGATTCAAGATAAGATCTCACTGTAGCAGGCTCTTAGCCTCTGAGCTGCTGTTCTACTGGCCCAGCTAACTTTTTCAAATTTTAAAAATTACATTTATTTATTTGTGTGCGTGGGAGAAGGCAGCTGTCACATCACACAGGTCAAGGTTAGAGGATAACTGGGTACCTGGGGGTCAGACTCAGGCTGTTTTGTTTAATGTGCTGACCTGCTGAACCAGCTTTCTGATCCCCCCATTCCTTTGTGCATGTTCATGTGTGCATTTGTGCACGAGTCTGTGTGTTTAGGCTGAAGGACAACTGTGGGTATCCTTAAGAATGACATCTATGCAGTGTGGCGTGGTGGCGCACGCACTCGGGAGGCAGGTGGATCTCTGTGAGTTTGAAGTCAGCCTGGTCTACAGAGAGAGTTCCCAGACAGCCAGGGGTACACAGAAGAACCTTGTCTCAAAAAACCGAAAAAGAAGAAGAGGAGGGGAGGGGGGAGGAGGAAGGAAGAAGAAAAAAAGAAGAAGAATGACATCTATCTCTTTTGAGGTGGGTTCTCTTGCCTGGAGCTTGCTGGTTAGTTTATCTAGACTGGCTGAACAATGAGCCTCGGTATTTTGTCTCTACTTTCTTACTGTGGGGCTTCCGAGTGTGGACCACCATAGCTGGGTATTTTTAGGTGCTGGGGCTCTAACTGGGGTCCTATGCTTTCAAGGCAGGCGCTTCAGTGACTAACCCATTCCCTACACTGATTTTATTTATTTATTTTTTCTTTGAGACAGGGTCTCTGTAGTCCACTCTTGGCAGTCCTCCTGCTCTGGCCTCTACAGTGCTGACATTATGGGCACTCCTGCCACCATTGGGTTAACATCTTGTCTTTGTATAATCAGTTGAAGACTGGGCAGGAGAACACTCATGTTCTTACTTAAAGATTAAAAGAAAGCATTCTTAGGTTCTCCCACATCGTATATGACCGTCACTGAACCAGTCACTGGGGAGAGAAGTGAATGCCCACACACATCCTAGCAAGGTCATTTTTTCATTCCTTGGGACTGAGGATCTTTGCTGAAATACATTTCATATTCTGTGTCTCCCCAATTTTAAACACAATGGGAGTTTGGTTAGAAGAAAGGGAAGATGGCCATGGTAGAGGTGGCCACTGATTTCTGCCAGCTAAGGCCATCTTGGTTCCTTCTGAGCTTCAGTCATTGCATAGGTGATCTCCAAGTTCTTATCTGCCTATTTTTGCTATTACAGACTTTTAATTATGGGTTTTGCTAATATAGACTTCATAAATTTGCACATCAAAAATTAGTGTTGAAGGGACTGGAGAGGTGGTTCAGGGTTAGAAGCACAAGCTGCTCTTGCGGTCCACCCAGCTTAGGTTGGTGTCCTCTTCTGGCCACCATATTTTCACATGCAAAATTTTAAAGCAAACATTTTCATTCTTACCAGATCTATTCCTCTGTTTTATTCTAAGACTAGATTCTTACCAGATCTATTCCTTTTTTCCTGCCTGAAGAATTGCCACCCCGTTGCCAAGTCATGTTTGACTCTTCTACTCTTCCTTCTTACATTTAGTCATTAGATCTGTGAGTTCTGCTTTTTTTTTTTTTTTTGAGGTAGGGTCTCTCTATGTGGCCCTGGCTGCCTTGCTATGTAGACCAGGCTGGCTTTGAACTCAGAGAGATCCTTCTGCCTCTGCCTCCCAAATGTTAGTGCCCAGTGAATTCTACCATATTGATGTTTCAAATCTATCTTGTCTTCTGTTGTTACTCCTGTTACCAAGAACTTTAAAAAGAAGCTGGGCGTTGGTGGTGCACGCCTTTAATCCCAGCACTTGGGAGGCAGAGGTAGGTGGATCTCTGTGAGTTCGAGGCCAGCCTGGTCTACAAAGTGAGTCTAGGACGCCTGGTCTACAAAGTGAGTCTAGGACAGCCAGAGCTGTTATACAGAGAAACCCTGTCTCGAAAAAAACCAAAAAAAAAAAAAAAAAGAACTTTAAAAAGATTTATTTTTCATGTATATGTGCATTTTATCTGCATCTTTGTAACTATGCTGTATGTGTGCAGTACCTATGGAGGCCAGAAGAAGGCATTGGATTCCTGTGGAGCCAGAGTTAACAGTCTGTAACCACACTACGTGGGTGCTGGGAATCCAGCCTAGGTCCTCTGCAAGAGCAGCCAGTGCTCTTTGTGGGGACCCGGGAAATGGAGGCTTACAACATTGTTGCTGGAAAAATGAAAGTAACTTGTGGGAGATATCTAAGATAGTGCTTTCCGGAAGATGCTGGGGAGTTGAAGCCCAATCATGGGTGTAGCTGATTGGGTGAGCAAGACTTCCGTGCTCGTGACCAGTGCATGATCACCATGTTACCAGGCTTGTGTTATATGAGGTAATAGGATGAGCTTTAGTGTGATTGGTCCATGTAGCCTCATGTGGAAACACATATTTGTTTTTTTGGTTTTTTTTTGTTTTGTTTTTTGGTTTTTCGAGACAGGGTTTCTCTGTATAACAGCTCTGGCTGTCCTGGACTCGCTTTTGTAGACCAGGCTGGCCTCGAACTCACAGAGATCCGCCTGCCTCTGCCTCCCAAGTGCTGGGATTAAAGGCGTGCGCCACCACCACCCGGCTGGAAACACATATTTGGTTCTGTATATAAGCCAGGGAACATTAAAAAACGGGAAATGCTTAGTTATCACCCCCTTATGTGGTGATCGCCATGTGGCTTGACACTCTTAACTGTTCCCGGCCTTTGGTTAAGAACTTTGATTTCTCATCTGTATTATTGTACTTGTCAAGTCGCCTTTGCTTTTGGTTTTCCTTTTTGAGTTTAGTTGTGAAACTTCTGCTAGAACGTCTCTCTCTTTTTTTTTTTTTTTGTTTTTCGACACAGGGTTTCTTTCTCTGTGTAACAGCCCTGGCTGTCCTGGACTCACTTTGTAGACCAGGCTGGCCTTGAACTCACAGAGATCCACCTGCCTCTGCCTCCCGAGTGCTGGGATTAAAGGCGTGTGCCACCATGCCTGGCAGTTATAGACAGTTGTGTCCTGCCATGTGGGTGCTGGGATTTGAACCCAGGTCCTTTGGAAGAGCAGTTAGTGCTCTTAGCCTGCTGAGCCATCTCTCCTGCTCTAGAGCTGTCTTTCTACAGCACTTGTCTGATGATGTTACTCTGCCTATAGCTTTTAAGGTCTTTCCTGGTCCATCCCTCATTTCTCCAGTATCATCCCTCATCACCTCCATTTGTTCATCATGCTGCAGCCAAATCAATTCCCAGTTGTACATAGTCGTGGCCACTAACACGTGTGATCTGCAGCTCAGCTCTTTATTCCTTTGCACAAACTGTTTCTTCATATTCATTCTCACTTCATTATCTGGTTATATCGTCTTTTTGTATGACCTGAGAATCATGTCTGGGAATTATCCTTTACTTTGTTTCTTTCCCAGGCTGTAATGGAACTTGCTATGTAGCCAAGGATGACTTTAAACTTGTAGTATGTCTGCCTCTGTCCTTACGGGGCTGAGACTGTAGTTGTGTGTCACTCCAGCCTTTGTATGCAGATCTGGGATTGGACCAGCACTTTGTGTGTGCTAGGCAGGCTCTCTACACCAGAGTTCATACCTCGTCCCCTCATCGTTGTTCAGTGTACCCTTTGCTGGGTCAGTGATAGCAGACAAAAGAAGTGATTTCTTGGCTTTGAAAATTTTAGAACTTACTAAGCTACCAATCAGTTCTTCTGTCTTAAGTGTTCTTGAGACAAAACTTAAAGTTTACAGATGTCTTAAGGCATGGTGGTACATACTTTTAATCCCAGCACTTGGGAGGTAGAGGCAGGAGGGGCTCTGTCTGTTAGTTGAAGGTTAGCTTGGACTGCATAAAAAGCTGCAGGACAGCCAGGACTACCCAGAGAGACCATGTTTCAAAACCAAACAAAAATATATAGCTAAAAATATATTACAGCCATGCCTAGTCTACAATCTAGGAGACTAATGTAGACTTACTGTACCCTAAACTATTGGTCTTGTAGTTATCAGTGTTTCAAATAGCATTTTTTTTTCTTTTTCTCTCAAGACAGGATTTCTTTGCATAACAGCTCTGACTGTCCTGGACTTGGATGTTCAAGACCAGGCTGGTCTTGAACTCACAGAGCCTGCCTCTGCCTCCCAAGTGCTGGGATTAAAGGTGTGCGCTACCACGCCCTCAAATAGCATTTCTATTCCTCAATTTGAAAATTACCTGGGAAAACAGTTGCTCTTATTTTAGCTTGCCTGGCAGCAGGGAGTTTAAAAGGTTCTTCTCTGGACCCTGAAGAAGAGAGGGAGGTGCTAGGTCTGATGTCTGCACCTCTGAAGCATTTTAGGATTCCAGCATTGCAGTCAGATGCGAGGAGTGTGTGGCTTACTGGGCTATTGCCCATCACAATGTTTGGAAGCTTGAGGCAAGTGTGTTATCTGCAAAACACATAAGCCAAGATGGCTAGCAGCCAGCTGTAGGAATAGCTGTCTTTCCTAGGAAAGGGGGTGGGAGTGGACATGATCCTCAAATGAGGATGTCCTCAAGTGAGCCTTAAACTAGTCAGTGTGCTTGATTGAACTCTTGTAGTCCTTCACATTGTACTAGAGCACAGTTTCAGAGCTCTTGTTATTCTTAACTCTGATTAGCAAGAACTTCTGAATTTAAATTGAATATTGAGAAGCTCTGTTAAGAGACATTACTTTAGCCTTTAGCCGGGCGGTGGTGGCGCACGCCTTTAATCCCAGCACTTGGGAGGCAGAGGCAGGCGGATCTTTGTGAGTTCGAGGCCAGCCTGGTCTACAAAGCGAGTCCAGGACAGCCAGAGATATTCAGAGAAACCCTGTCTCGAAAAACCAAAAAAAAAAAAAAAGAGACATTACTTTTTGTCTCGTCAGCACAGGGTACCATCTGTGGTGAAAAAGTAATCGGTCACTAGGGAGACAGTCAGGGTTTGTCCCTCCTTTCCCTTCCTTCCCCTGACCTCCACCTCTCTTCTCTTCCTTCCTTTTTCTTCTCCCTTCTTGTTCCTTCCCTCTGTTTCCCTTCTCTTTCCCTCCTTTCTTTCCTCTTTTTTGAGACAGAGTCTCATGTGTTCCAGACTAGCCTTGAACCCTGAGGGTAACCTTAAGTTTCTGATTTATCTACCAGGAATGCTCCTGTGATTGGTTTTATGAGGTACCAGGGGATCAAAATGAGGATTTTGTACATGCTAGAAAGATACTTTTCCAACTGAGCTGCATGACCAGCTTACCTGTGGTTTCTTCTTTATTTTATTTTCTTTCTTTTTTTTTGTGGGGGGGGTTCAAGACAGGGTTTCTCTCTACATAGCCCTGGCTGTCCTGGAACTCACTGTGTAGACCAGGCTGGCCTTGAACTCATAGATCGGCCTGCCTCTGCCTTCCGAGTGTTGGGATTAAGGTTGTGTGCTACCTGGCTCACCTATAGTTTTTTCTAGGAATGTATTCTGTGCAACAAATTACATAGGGTTAGTGAGATAGCCCTCAAAAGGCTAAGGTTTACAACCAAAGGGATAATAATTGTCTGTACAGGCAGGGTTTGTGTTCTCTGCTCACTGCTAAAAGCTGCTATTACCCTAGTGACGGAGACAATGTTCAGTGTCTTAGTAGGCAGAGAGGGATGGAGAAGCCAGAGCAGCATCTCCTTTGGGATGCTGTCAAGCTCCTAATTATGCTAAAAGGGAGTCATAAGCCTGGCTCCTCTAGGAAGGTGCTTAGTAGCTATCAGGTCTTTAATTAGATCTTCATCAGCTTCATTTGCATATTACAGAAAGGGGGCACTTTACCAGTTTTGCTCTAGTCCTTTAAGGATGTTCTTGAACCAGTTCAAGGGTAAGCTTTGCGTGGAAATGGCCAAAAACTGTCAGCTTTGTCAGATTGTATCCAGCTTTATTAAAGATACTTTTTATAATTAGCCATAGTATTTCAGGAGAAGCAGTCATGAACTGTACAGAATTTTCAAACTCTCTTGTGGAGTACCAGAATCCGAAGGGCTTGAAGTAAATTCAAGGAAGGGAGTGGGCTTAGATCTCAGTTGGGAGAGTGTTTGTCTGGCACCTGAACTGGGTGTGGTGAGCAAGTGTATAGTCTCCGCACTGGGGAGAGGTGGAGGCAGAAGGACACCACAGGTCATCCCTAGCTGTACTTTGAGGCATCTTAGGAGCTTAGGTTATGTGAGATTGGCTCTTGAGTGTGGCTAAACATCCATACGCCAGTGTGATTATCCAGGGCAGAGTTCCAGTCTGAAAAGCCATGTCTTTAGAGTGGGAGCCATTGCTCTCCTAAGAAACTGCCTTGTGATGTCACTTCACAGCCCAGATTACCTGACACGTAAGGGCAAAATCCATTTTTACTGGGTCAGAGTAAAATGGCCAGGTCTCTTGACTTTAAAGAATTAAGTCTATGTTGATGGTAGACAGGGAAGAATGAATGTTTAGGAACTAGCTCATCTGGTCAAGGCACTTGGCGCCAAGTGTGAGGACCTGAGCTTGATTCCTGCACTCCGTGTGCTGAAAGGAGAGAACCAGTCCCTCACATCTTTGGCCTGTACATGTGTGTATCTGCCACATGCAAATACATTAATGTGAAGTAAAATTATTTTTGAGTGTTCCCACAGGATGAGGCCTTTGTGCCAGCATGGTTACTACATGTGTCCGCATCAGGGAATCTTCCCTGAGGGCAAGAGGAGTGCATCAAAACTAGCAAGCAAAGGTGTTTCCTCCTCTGTCAGTCCAGCTTGGGTGACCCTCCGTTAATGATACGTTTCCCCCAAAACAATGAAGTCCCCTCCTTTTAAATTACATTTACTTGTGTGTGTGTAGGTCCCTGCATGCCACTACATGCTTGAGGTGGTCAGAGCACAACTTTCAGGAGTTGTATTTCCTTTGCTTGGGTCCTGGGAATCTACCTCAGGTGATCAGGCTTGGCAACATGTACCTTTCCTGGCTGCATCTTCTTGCTAGCCCGCAAAGAATTATTTATTCTGTGTGCTAGTGATATAACTTAAAAGTAAAACAAATTTCCATGTACTATAAAATGATTAAGATTGTATTTCAAACTGTATAGTCACTAGAAATACAGTTACAGAGAGTGTGCACACAGGGCTGGAGAGGTGGTAGTTAAGAGCACTTGTTGCTCTTGCAGAGGACCAGGGTTTGATTTTCATCGCCCACATGGTCACATGGTGACTTTCAACCATCAGCAACTCCAGTTCCATGAGATCCAGTGCCATCTTCGGGCTTCCTCAGGCCCCAGGCATGCACATGATATACACATAGGAGACGACCCCCTAACATACACAGGGAACCTGAACAGTAAATATACATACTGACACATTTCTGTTGTCATGTGGAGCCCTTCCAGCTCTCTGTGCCTGGTCTGTTTGACACCTCAGTTTTCTCCAGGTTTATTTCTGTCCTCCGCATCATCAGCTTCTTTCTTTTCCTTCTGGGTGTCTCATCTTCCTGTCTCTCAGGGGCCTTTTGAAAGAGGCTCAGACTAGCTTTGGAGTTAGTTT
Source organism: Lophiomys imhausi (assembly GCA_907164525.1). Classification (NCBI taxonomy): domain Eukaryota; kingdom Metazoa; phylum Chordata; class Mammalia; order Rodentia; family Muridae; genus Lophiomys; species Lophiomys imhausi. Next base: position 2,619,597 of record CAJQZJ010033609.1, on the reverse strand, counting down.
AGCAGACAGCTTTGTAGCTCTTGTCTGTAACATGTCTATCACCTTGGATTTATTTCCATTGATGTCCCCACCAACCTTTATTTTGGGTATATGGTGACAGTGACAATAAGCAGTCAACATGGAGATGGTAGTGGGTGTGGCTTTGGTAGGAGGTTCATTCTAGCTAATGGCACCCTTTCCCCATTAGCTAGAATTCTAGTAGCTCAGAATGGCATCAAACTTGATAGATGGCTGTGGGTGGCCTTGAATTCTGATCCTCTTGCCTCCAGTTCTTAAATGTTCATAGGTGTATATCACCATGCCCAGCTTGACGGCCCATTTGATGAATTAACTTTAGTATATAGATACCAATCCCACTGGACAAAAGAAATGATACAGGGATATCTCTGGTAGAGGCTTAAGTCCATATGCATGATGGAACATCCACAGTGATGTAGTCATGGGAGTGAAGACAGGCCCTATATAAATAAAGGATACAGATCTTGCAGAGGGATTATATTTTAATTAGGGAGATGACTATGTGCCAGTTTCTAAGAAAATGAGCTTCATAAGGTAGTATGTGCTGCATGAAAAGTTCCCATCTTTCAGGGACCTTCGCAGGGCAGGCCACAGCACAGAAGCAGGGGTGCAGTCAGACCTGCTTCATTGGACCAGAGGCATGTGTCTCCGTGGTCATTTTAGAGTCAGCTTTGAGTTGTAACTTCAGCATGGCAGTTGAGCAGAGAATCAGAGCAAGGGTTATTTACAGGCTCTGAAGCTGAGGTGACTGGCTGCCATCTTTTCTGTCAGTCGCTGTTCTCATTGTGGTCATTTTGGTCAGGAAAGACAGGAGTGTATGACGTAAGTTTAAGGTCTCTGTCAGAACCTAAGAAACCATCAACAAATAGCATTTCTTTGCTTTATTTAAGAAACTTGGAGAAGGTTTTCATTGTGGAGGTCATGGTACCAGAAACTCAACTGCCATAGGTTGCCAGGGTTGACATGGCCTGATCTTAGTAGCTGGACAAGTGCCCCTGTCATTCCTCCTTGTGCCTTCCTGCCCTCTCCTTAGAAATGTGCAAGAGCCATAAACCTGACTGGATGAGTTGAGGCTGGAAGGTGGCAAGACTGGCTAGTGTACTCCATGGCTGAGGTTGAGCCCTGAAGTTGAACCAAGCCCTGTCCCTGGGGTAAGAGCTTTGTGGGTCAGAGGCAGGGCTCATCCCGGAAGCCTGGGAGAGCCGCACCTGGCTCATTAGTGAGTGTCTGGAGATGTCTGAAGATGAAACACTCTGTTGCACTTTTTTCTTTTTGGACAACCTAGTACTTTGGTCTCCAGGGGCCGTTGATCTGACTTTATGCACCAGTCTGGAGTTTGTCACAAATGAGAGGTGGAAAGCCAAACAACAAAAATACGCCTGAAGTTTTCAAAAAAGTGATCGAACTCACCAGACTCCCATGTTACCTTGTAAATGGGGTTCTTTGCCACCCCCCTTTTACATTCCTGGGCTTAGATGCACTCCGTCTTGACCTGTTCCTTCGCCTTCTGGGTTTGGGGTGTGTGTCATTGGCATGTGTTGATTGCTGAGTAAGCTGCCTGCTGACACGGGCCTCATGAGGCACAGAGAGCTGGCTGGCATGGCGGTTCTGAACCCATTTCACGACTGTTTCAGAGGTGTCTTTCTAAGCCAGCTGTGATGTGCACAGCTGTAATCCCAGCACTTGAGAGGGAAGATCAGAAGTTCAAATTTATCCTTAGCTACATAGTAAATCTAAGGCCAGTCTGGGCACTGAGACCCTGGCTCAGACATTTTAATGTGGCTGTGGAGGTGAGTCAGTGGGTAATAGGAGCACTTGTTCTTGCAGAAGCCCCAGGCTTAGTTCTCAGCACTCATAGTGGCTCACAGCTGATTTTTTTTTTTTTTTTTTTTAAGAAGGCTCTGTCTATGTATGCCCACAGCCAGAAAAGGGCATTGGATCCCATTAGAGATGGTTGTGAGCCACCATGTGGTTCTCAGGAATTGTACACAGAACCTCTGGAAGAACAGCCAGTGCTCTTAACCCCTCAGCCATTTGTCCAGCCCCATCACAACCATTCATAACTCCAGTGGAATCTAATGCCTTCTGTGGGCCCAAGGACGCACATGGTACAGACATGTGTATGTACATATATGCAGGCAAAGCATTCACACCTACAGTAAGATGAGTAAATATAGAAGCAAGAAAACTTATTTGAAAGCATTTTTTGTTTGTTTGTGTGGGGTTGGTTTGAGAGGTGGTCTTGGAAGTTAAGATTCTTCTGGGTGCACTTCCTGATTGAGGACATGTTAGCTGTGAGCCACGCTGATGTCGGCCTTGACTGTCCATCCTGTGGCTGAGAGGGGATGAATGCATAAGTCCGGGTTTTTGATCTATTGGGAGCAGAAGCTAGAATGGGCACTTTGGTGTCTCACGACTTCACAGCAGTTCTCACTGCTGGCCTCATCCGTTTAGTGGGGTTTTAGGTGTCGTATACCGTGCGTGAGCACTCAGTTTGATCTGGAAGTGAGGTTGATAGAGACCTTTGGAGTTATTTGAACTATTGAATTGCACCAAGCATTGCTCTAGTTTTTTTTTGTTTTGTTTTGTTTTCGAGACAGTGTTTCTCTGCATCCGTGGCTGTCCTGGACTCACTTTGTAGACCAGACTAGCCTTGAACTCACAGAGATCCGCCTGCCTCTGCCTTCTGAGTGCTGGGATTAAAGATGTGCGCCACCATGCCTGGCCTGCTCCAGGTTTTAAGAACACACTGCTGCAAGGGCTTTTGGTTTTACTAAAAGGGAGCTTGAAGCAACCAAAGGTTTTAAACAGAAGAACCAAATGGCCTGCCTGGCTTGGCCTTTGAAATCACTGTGGCTGGTGTACATCTTTAATCTTTGCATTTGGGAGGTAGAGGCAGGTAGATCTCTGAATTTGAGGCCAGCCTGGTCTGCAGGAAGAGTTTCAGGACAGCCAGAGCTACACAGAGAACTCTCAACTCAACCAAAAAGAAAAAGGAAGAAAATTGCCTGATTGTTTTTATTGTTTTGTATTGTATTTATTATTATAAGAAAAAGAGCCTTTTATTGAACTAAAAGGGGGAGCTGTTGTGGGGAAAAAGATACACCTTAATTTATTTAAAAAAGTGGGGGGCTGGAGAGATGGCTCAGCGGTTAAGAGCACTGCCTAGTGCTCTTCCAAAGGTCCTGAGTTCAATTCCCAGCAACCACATGGTGGCTCACAACCATCCACAATGTGATCTGGTGCCCTCTTCTGGAATGCAGGTGTACATGCAGATAGAGCACACATATGCATAAAATAAATAAAATAAATCTTAAAAAAGTGGATAGGAGGGTGATGGGGAAGAGGGTAGGAGAATGGGACCGGAAGGGGAAGGGGGGAGAGGAATGTAGTTGAGATGTAACATGATTAAATAAATAAATGTTGAAAAAAAACATAAAAAGAAAGGAAGAAAGAAAGAAAATCCCTCTGGCTGTTTTATGGAGAACAGGCTGAAGGATGATGCAGGGCTAGGTGATTTTCTCATTATAGGTGACCTTGTGGAACAGCTCTCCCTGGGTGGGCCTTAGAGAGAGCGAAGCCTTTCCCCACCCTCCCGGCTAAAGGTGCAGTTATACAGACAGTTGTGTGCACAGTAACAGCAGTTCACAGTACAGAAGATCAGCTGCTTTTAAGGAGTCAGGCTTGATGTTTTTCTTTCTCACTCACACTGGTATGGAAGGAAAATGGAATTACAGAGTTACAGGCAAGGATGGAATGTCTCTTGACTGCAACAGAGCATAAACCTTGGGAGCCTGGCAAGCCTGAGCCTTGTCAGGCGTTACAGAGAGCCACTCCTCATTCCACTCCCTTGGACCATCTTGAGAAGTCTCAGGTAAGGCTAGAGGAGGGAGAGGCAGATGTGTTTGCAGTGCTCTGGTGTAACGGAGAACATCAGGGCTGAAATAAATGACTAGAAATCACCAGCTAGAACCCTGCCGACTTTTAGCTGCAGATCTGCAAAGGGGAGGTGAGAAGACTTCCTAGAGTCACTGCGGTAGAGCACTGGTACAGAAGGGCCTGCATGCCTCCTGCTTTGCCTCTGCTCTCAAAAGTGCAGTCTGTGTGTGAGTGTGCTATGGTGTTCATAGTTCTGTCTGCTGTTCAGCCAGGAGTGAATGAACTCCAGCTATGACTTTGGCAAATTCCATGAATGTGAAGTCCTTCCAAACAAATGATGGTAAGAAGTTTGTGTTTCCTTTTGTCTAGGATCAAGCCCTTCATATCAGGGACCAGGCTAGAAACAGACTACCACTGCCCCTACCTGGGCCCCACTGATCTCAGAAAGCGGCCACTGTAATCATGGGCAATATCTTTGGGAACCTTCTGAAGAGCCTAATTGGGAAGAAGGAGATGCGCATCCTAATGGTGGGCCTGGATGCTGCAGGAAAGACCACCATCCTGTATAAGCTGAAACTTGGAGAGATTGTCACCACCATTCCTACTATTGGTAAGGGCAAGCTTGTTTGTTGGCTGAGGGAAGGCTGGGGCCTGCTCCTGGATCTCCCACCTGGCCCATTCTCCCCAGGCAAGTCCATACATTTCATGGGCTTCAGAGAGAGTTATCTGTTTAACTTTGGCAGGTGCTGGCGCTGCCGTTTGCCCACCTGCCCTGGCCCTCTGATGCGGGAACTTCCGCAGCCTGGCACTCAGCAGTTGCCCTCAGGCATTAGAGTTGGTTTGTACTCTGTGTTGTTTGGAAAGCAGGTGAAGGGCTTTGATGTTCCTGCCAGAGACCCAGAATCGCTTTGGTTTAGAACTTCAGTGGCAATCATGGTTAAGACCTGCGTGTTCCAGGGAGAACATTTGCTACAAACCTTGGGGGCTGTGGGTCATCATCCTGAGCTTGTCGTACTTATCGTCCAGCGCTGTAGCTCATGTCTCATTCTTTCCTCTGCCTCTCAGATAGTAGCTTAGATACAGTTTAGTGATCAGAGGACAGAAGAGAGTTGTTTCTTTATAGAATGGAGGACCAAAACCTGAGTGAGCAGGTGAGAAGGCTGGCTCATATTACCCAAATATAACATACTTTTTTTTTTTTTATTTTTCGAGACAGGGTTTCTCTGTGTAGTAGCCCTGGCTGTTGTGGACTCCCTTTGTGGACCAGGCTGGCCTTGAACTCGAAGAGATCCGCCTGCCTCTGCCTCCTTAGTGCTGGGATTAAAGGTGTGTGCCACCATGCCTGGCAATTACAGACAGCTGTAAACTGTCATGTGGGTGCTGGGATTTGAACCCAGGTCCTTTGGAAGAACATCCAGTGCTCTTAACCGCTGAGCCTTCTCTCCAGCCCCCAACATACTTATTTTTATGTGTGTGTTTGCGCTTTGCCTGTATGTATGTATGTGCCCCATATACATACGTGCCTAGTGAGCATGGAGATCAGAAGAGGGCATCAGATCCCCTGGAACTGGAGTTACAGATAATTATGAACCACTGTGTGGGTGCTGGGAATTGAACCCCAGTCTTTGCAAGAACACGTGCCCTTAACCACTGAACCATCTTTCCAGCCCACTTAGATTTTCTTTTAGGCTGCCCAGGTCAGGATTATGAGGTCCCAGGATCCCTTAAGCGTTCCATTGTTGGTGTCACATCCAAAGTTGAGAAAAAATAAGAGTAAACTCATGGGGTCATTATTTGTAGGTCTGGATTTTGAGGCCAATGGACATTGACTTTTTTTCCCCACAAAGGGTTTAATGTGGAGACAGTGGAATATAAGAATATCAGCTTCACAGTATGGGATGTAGGTGGCCAGGACAAGATTCGACCTCTCTGGAGACACTACTTCCAGAACACCCAAGGTATGGCAGACAAACTTCCCAGGGGTGCTTTGCTGGGGTTGTGCATGACTATCTCCTTCTTCTGAGTAGCCAGCCCTTGCCCTGGTGCAGCCCCTGGAAAAGGGAACATGTGTTTGGAGGGTGTAGTGAGGGATAAGACAGGAGACATCTGTCATCTCTGCACATCCCATCTTCTCTCGGCTCTCTAGGCTTGATATTTGTGGTCGACAGCAATGATCGGGAACGCGTGAATGAGGCGCGAGAAGAGCTGATGAGGATGCTGGCGGAGGATGAGCTGCGCGATGCAGTGCTTCTTGTGTTTGCAAACAAGCAGGTGAGGTTCCTCCCTGCTCCTGTGCTGGGAGACAGCAGTCATGAAGCCTTGGGGTCATTGCATGGAAAGGCCTGTGGCCGCTACTGTTAGTTTCGTAGTGTGGGAAATACAAGCATTTGGCTTCTTGAAGCCCCTTTCTTTGCTCCCCAGCCCAGTTGTATTTACAGCACTTTAGTCCTTGGGATTAATGTGGTAGATACATCTCTTCAGGACTTTTACCTCCCTGTCATGCGCTGTAGTGGAACTGACCTTGCCCCTGCTGTCAGACTTGATTCTGTGGCCATCTGAATCACACATGTTTATAACCTACCACTCCTCCATCTAGTTCACTGACTCTGGAGTTCTGGAACTACTGGGCCTGGAGTAGTTCCTTCAGATTTTGATCTGGGTCTCCTGAGATGAGGGAGAAGGTACTCATACATGTGCCTTTGGGAAATGGGGGCTCTAGAAACCATTGAAAGATCCTGAGGTATCTTTGTATGTGTCTTCCTTGCACTGCAGGATTTGCCGAATGCTATGAATGCTGCTGAAATCACAGACAAGCTGGGGCTACATTCACTACGTCACCGCAATTGGTACATTCAGGCCACCTGCGCCACCAGCGGGGATGGGCTGTATGAAGGCTTGGACTGGCTGGCCAATCAGCTCAAAAACAAGAAGTGAGAGCCAGGCAGCCCTGTGACTATCCCACCCACTCCTGACATATACCTGTTTCTCCCTACCCCAATTTTCCCCTTTCTTCCTCTTGAAAGTGTGGCCAAGGTCCTGGGCATTGTGTCCACATGCCCAGTAAGAGCCTTGCCTCCCATGCCTCCCTTCCTCCTTCCCTGTACACTGACGTGATCAGCCCCCAACTGCTGTCCTGATGATGAATCATTCCAATTTACTGGATTTAAAACAAAATGAGGCTGTTATGGTTTCATGGGGTGGTCTCCCCCTTGGTTTCAGGAGGAAGAGTAAAATATTCTCTATGTTTGCTGTTTGGCACTGGTTGCTGTGCTCTTGGCATCTGAGCCCCTTCCCTGTCCCCCTAACCACTCTTCTCCCTGTCTTCTTTCCTTCTACACCCTCTCCTAGTCTACATGGAAATTGCACGGGCCTCTCTGTGTGCGAGCATGTGTGCACCTGTATATACGTGTATAGAGAGATTTATATGTGGGGATTGGGAAGGGAGTGGAGCGCAGCTCAGGGCTCGCAGCCAGGACACTGCACATGGAGCCTGTCATCTGTCCCTTCTGTGCTGGTGATATAAGGGGGGTGTGGGTGGGCCCATTGCTTTTCTCTCTGCAAATGGCATACCTGGATGTTAGAACAGATGGGCGCTCGGCCACCATCTTTCTTAAACTCCTTCTCCACCCTTATGAGCGCATGAAATGGCGTTGATCTCTGTATGACGGTTCCTAAAGAGTTACCATTCTATTCTGCTTCGTTAGTAGAAGGAAAGAGGAGCCCACTCACTTTTGTCAGTCCAGTATGTTTTGTTGCCTCTCCCCCACCGTCCTTAGCTTTGCTCCCAGGAGCTCAGAGGGAGGTGGGTTAGTGGAACCTGGAGTGTGATCTGGGGAAGACCTCAGATCTTCCATCTTCTTGTAACTAGGAGAAGGTAAGGCATGGAGCAGTCCTGTTCCCGCCTTCCTATACTTCCCTGCAGTCTTCTGGTCTTAGGGTTGGGTGGTTCCATCTGTTCTTTGTCAGAGATTTTCTCCCTTAGTCCTGCTGGCCTGATGAGGACTGGCCAGGTGGTGACACAGCTGACCTCAGGGTCAGCCTCTGTTCTCCAGTTCTCTGTCTAGTTCAGGGCCAGCTGAAAGGTGACTTTGTTATTTGCTGGCCTCAGACAGTCCTTGCTGTCCTCTCCCCTCCTTCCTGGCAGTTCTCACCTGTCCTCATGCACTGTCCCTGAATAGGTCTGTGGGGTTGGAGTGGAGGAAACAGGACCCTGCATGGCTGCTGCTGGGACAGTGATCTTCAGGGCCCTCCCTCCATCATTCTGTGGTGGTTCAGCTGCTGTTGCTGGTCAGGAGAGGGCACTTATTCTTGAGGCTGTGGCTGTTCTGTGGACTCCTGTGTGTGCTGGCTGCGCCTTGAGCTCCAAAACAGCTGCCATAACCTCTCTGCTCAGGTCGGGAGCCTGGCTCCTCCACAGCGTAGCTGAGGGACCCTTCCCAGCAGGCAGTTCTGAGCTCTCCTCCTCTGGCCAGGTTTCCTGCACCTTTGTCTACAGCAGGCAGATTGGTTCCCCAGCCTTCCCCCATGTGAAGTGTGAGAAGTTCCAGGGTGTCTCCCTTAGTGCAGTTAGTTCTGTGTTACCCCAGATGCCGTGTGGGTGTACTAGACCTGTGTGTGTGAGTGTGTGTGTGTGATCTGTACACGGGGGTGCCAGGGTTCGGGTTCATTCCTCTCCAGACACTGCCTTCCATACTTTGTTTGCTGTCTTCTGGTTTCTCCCACCCTTGTTGCTACTCTGTGAACTCTGTGCCTTCTCAGTTCATTTACCATTGCCGCCTGTTTGTCTTTCTTTTCCTTGTTTTGTCTTCTATTTCACTCGTCTTTGTGATTGGTAAGGACTTTGCCACACTTTCTGACCTTCCCTGCCTAGATGCTAGCTCCAATTAGGTTTTGTACATTGCAGGCTTTCCTTCCACTCCTCCACCAGTTACCCCAGCACCTTGCTTTTCTTTTTCTGCACCTCCTGGGACCAACCTGATGAGCAGGCTGAAGCAGCCTTGAGTGTTGTCTTGGTGCTTCTCCAGATACGTCCAGCAGGGGGCAGTAACATCTGGCTCTGAGGGGAGGTGTGGGGTGCTTTCCATGTTCCCATTCACCTAGCAGGTCTTTGGCAGTTGGGTGTTTCATTCCATTTCTGTGAACTTCCTCTTCTGCTTTTCTCACGTTGGTTTAATTTTCTTTTTCTTTTTTTTTTTTTAATCTTCCTTTTTCTAGCTTTCTTCCTGGGGACTTCCCCTTCCCTCCACCTCCAAAATTTGTGGTGTTACAGTGGTATCTGCAGTTCTGAAATGGGTTTTTTTCTTTTTCCTTTCTCTGGAATGTAGACTGTATATGTTTAATAACTCACCTTCTCTATCCTTGCTCAAAAATGTGGGATAATGCAATGACTGTGACCCTGGTTGGAAATTAAACTTGTTTTATGCAGCTTTGGAGCAGCCCTCCCTTCATCCTTGAGTGGCAGCCGCCCGGCCAGGGACATTATGTCCCTCATCCCTTTGCATGTGTTCCTTTTCTCTGCAGAGATGGGAGGACATGCCTCAGTGAATGGAGACTAAGTCATTTGTTAGGAATACTGACTATGATCCCCTCTTCCCTTCACACCCTGAAGGAAATCTAAAGGAGTCAAGAGTGTAAGGGCTCTGACTGATCATGAAGAGCTCAGACTTGAGTTGAGCTGTATTTACTGCCTGTTGATAGACTTTGGGGTGGTGGTTCTCAGCCTGTAGGTCTCAACCCCCTTGGAGGTCACATAGCAGATACCCTGCATATCAGATATTTATTTACATTACGATTTATAACTAGCAAAATTACAGGTATGAAGTAGCAACAAAATAATTTTATGATTGGAAGTCACAACATGTATTAAAGGCTAGCAGCATTAGGAAGGTTGAGGACCACTGCTTTAGGGACTAAAGAGATTGGAGGGCCCCTTAATTCCTCTAGTCTTAGATCTTTCCAACCCTGGGAATTAGGAGCTTGTAGTCCTAATATGGCCACCCTTGCAAGTAGGTTGGAGTCTCCTTTCCCATCTAGGTCTGGATTTTGGGGAATAAGTAAGCACAGAGGGTAAGATTCCAGACAGCATTGTGAACTTGATCCATAAAACAGCTAGCTGCACTTGGGGGGCTGCAGTTCTCCATTGCCAGATAGCTGCCGGACATCTCTCATCCAGAAACTGCACAGATGTCTCGAGGGTTACATCTTTCTGTAAAGCTTATGTTCTGTCCTTTCCCCCTGCTTTGTCTGTCTTCTGCTGTCATTATCTGACTCCACACAAAGAAAGGAAGCATGCCACCCTTAATGAGCAGGGAGCCCCCTCAGGCTCCTCTCTGTAGTGCTGAGTTTGAATCCCACAGCTGTTAGGACGTATTTAATCTGCGCTCAGTTCCTCTCCTTTTCTTTCCTTGATAGTTTTCCTTTCAGCCTTTCTCTTATTACTGTCATCCCCTCAAGAACCAGTGTTTTTGCCCATTTCTCTGTCTCTCAAGCCACTCAGCCAGGCAACTCTTCACCAACCCTGTATCTTCATGCAGTATTTCCCCTGAAAATCCGATGACACTTTTTCTTCCTTCAGGGCTCCTCCAGGTTTCTACAGCTGATAAGTTAGGAACATCTTTCTCAAGTGCTTTATTTCTTAATAAATAGATCACTTTTGAGCTGTATTTTCTTTTTTCTTTTTGAGGTAAGAGTCTCAGTATAGCACAAGCTGACCTCAAACTTACTGTTTATTTTTTTGAGACAGGGTTTCTTTGTGTAGCCCTGGCTGTCTTGAATCTCTCTCTATAGAACAGCCTGGCCTTGAACTCAGATCCACCTGCCTCTGCCTCCCAAGTGCTGGGATTAAAGGTGTGCACTGCTGCCTCTGCCACTACCAATCACCCAGTTTGCTGACCTCAGACTTGTAACCATCCTCCTGCCTCTGTCCCCTAGGTGGTGGATTACAGGTGTGCTCCTGTAAGCCTAGCTTCAGCTGTAATTTTTCCTAAGACTGATAACAAGCTGGACGTATTGTTGCATGCTTGTAATACCAGCACTCAGGAAACAGAGACAGGAAGATCTCTGAAATTTGAGGCCATCCTGGTCATATGGCTGTCTTATCCTCCTCTTTCTTCCTCAAAAAAAGTAAATAATAAAGAACAATTTAGCTGCATAACAGGCAAGTGGACCATCTTGGAGAAACAGGTGACCGTTTTTTCCTGTCCCTTAGTTACTCAGATTCCAGGGAGGTGGGGGGGGGGGGCACTGTGTGGCTGTGGCTCTTGCCCAAGCCTGTCAGCTTTGAGGGTATATAGGATAAGGAGAATGAACCTAAAGGTGAGTTTGTGTGCCTGATCCCTGGGGCAAATAGCTGCGCAGAGCTTGTTTGTCATAATTTGGCAAAGGACCCAGATCCAAGTGCAGAATAAACTGGGTAAGGCAGTTTCCAGAACATACCAGGAGGAAAACAATGGGCTAGATCAACCCAGATGGGACGAAAGACAAATGTCCCTTCATAAGGATGTGTTTCTTATCATTGAGGTACAGTGCTTGATGCTTCTGGGGACCCCTGCATTTAACCTGCCAGTTCAAGTACACACATTCAGTTAGGACAGAAAGTGAGCAGAAACTTACTTTCTTTGTATTTAGGCTTTTGGGTCCCCCCCCCCCCCCCCGATAAGGTTTCCTTGTGTAATAGCCCTGGCTGTCCTGGACTCGATTTGTAGACCAGGCTGGCCTCAAACTCACAGAGACCCGCCTGCCTCTGCCTCCTGGGTGCTGGGATTAGAGGTGTGCAGCACCACACCCGGCTAGGCATTTGTTCAAGATGAGTTAAATTTACCACTGTATTCAGGGGGAGCTGGGCATCCATTTTAGGATATTCAGGAATCTTTTGAAATCTTGGGAATGACAGGAGGATGCCCCTCCCTTCCTGCTGGTCATCCCTGGGCAGGCTATCATAACAGTAAGCAACATCTTTGTCACTCTCTAACCCAGTATCTGGAGAGGTGGCCTGTCATGCTGGTCACTGGGGAATGATGGAATCCAAATGCTTTCCTTCCTCTGCAGGGTTTTCTAATTGGGTTTCCTGACCCTCATTGCTGGGATGGGCAGGAAGGCACCTGAGTGCTGGAGAAAGGTGCTAGAGGGGTAGGGTAGGTAGGGTCAAGGGAGTAGAAACCCAGAGTATGGTCAAGGGAGCAGCGCAGTTGGTGAAAGCAGTGAGGGTCTATAAGCAAGGAAGTCGAATCAGGCCTGTCAGAGCTAGAAGGTAAGTGTCTGTCTGTGTGTGCGTGTGCGTGCCTGTGTGTGCCTGTGTGCGCGTGTGCGTGCCTGTGTGTGCCTGTGTGCGTGTGCGTGCGTGTGCGTGCCTGTGTGTCACTTTGGCTGCAAGCTGTAGGAGAACATGTGGCTGTCAGAGCCACTGCAGCTATGATGCTGGGTGTGAATTGGACACTGCAGGGAAAACTGCTGCGCACACAGCTGAGCGGTTCTCCACGCAGGCCTCCTCCCACTAACCTCACAGCTGCCTTCCTGAGAGCCAGCCAGCAGTCACAGAGGCAGAAAGCTCTCGACTAAACAGTTCCCCTGTGTCCCCACCCCCACTCCATCCTGTACTTTACATTGAGAGACCTGGATGTGGCTTACTGGTAGATCACTTGGCAGGAGGCTCTGCGTTTAATCCCTGGCACCGCATATAGAAAACACCAACCTTGGTGAGGGCCCTCCTAGGACAGAGTTGAATACAGAGACTTAAGGGATAAAAGTTGGCTTTTGGTTCTGAGCCACAGGAATTCACTCTAGTTTTCAGGTCCAAGAAGAACAAGAAGGCATACTGCATACTGCAGGTTACAGGTAGGATGGGGATGTCTGTTCTGTCTTTGACGCTTCTTGCATGGATAGAGCGATAGTGTTCTTGATTAGAGCATCCACAGGGTTAGGGCGCTAACTGCTTCATTCTTGAATGTGTAAGTCAGACCTAAAAGGGGTTGGTGGAGCTCAAAGCTCTGGGTTCTATTCACAACACCAGCAGAAAACAACAAAGGCAGGCCTTGATTCAGTCCCCAGTGTGGAGGGAGTTGTGGGAAGCAGTTCCCTTCTGACACCTGGCTGCTGTGTGGGTAACTGAGTGAGAATCCTGCTGATTCCTGACACTTCCAAGGCTCAGGGCTTTTGTGAATTTGGTTCTCCACTTGTCCTCAGAATCACAATTGAAGTTCCTCCTTAGTCCAACAGGAGTGATCCTTCCTAGGTCATTCAGTAAGTTGCCCTGGGTGGATTGTTTTTTTTGTTTTCTATTTTAGAGGTAGGGTCTCATTTGTGGCCCTGCTGGCCTGAAACTTTCTAACAGTATATGCGCCTCTGCCACTCTTCTGAGGTTAAAGGCAGCATGCTCAGCCCTGGGCTACTGTTCGAAATAGCCTTTTAACCTTTTCTTCCCACTGCTGCTTTCCCTTCCCCTACCCACTTCCATTCACATGTCTTACAGAACCTCAGAGCCTAGACTGCCATGTGCCTGTGGCCACCATTCCAGTTAGCCACTGCCGTGTGCTGCTGGACGTGAGGGCCTGTGCTCGGACGCTTTCGACTCCTATGGGTTTAAATACTCCGGGTTCTCTGCAAGCAGCTCTTATCTTTCCCTTCATTGACCTCTCTTTACTTTTGCTTAAGCCTTGTTGGCCCATGCATCTCCTCAAGACATCTGACCCTTTGCATTTAACCTTTCTTTCTCACTTGTTTAAAAATCCCACATTAAAAAAAAAAAAAAGCATGGTGGCGCACCTAGCACCCAGGAGGCAGAGGCAGTTGGATCTGTGTAAGTTCGAGGCCAGCCTGGTCTATAAAGGGAGTTTCAGGACAGCCAGGGCTATTACACAGAGAAACCCATTACTCGAAAACCAAAAAATTCCACATTAAGGAGCTAAGTGTGTAGCCCAGTTGGTAGAGTGCTTGTTTAGTGTGTGTAAGGACCTGGTTCATTGTACAGCACTGAATAAAAACAGATGCTTTTATCTCAGTACTTGGAGGTTAAGGCAGGAGGAGCTGGAATTCAAGGTCAGCCTTGGCTATGTAAGGAGTTTGAGGCCAACCTGGGATACATGAGAGTAAAAAAACAAAACAAAAAATACCACTTAAGAGTAGCTCAGGTCTCGCCTCTTTCACAGAGTTCATGGCTTTCACAAGGTCTTTTTTTTTACTCTTCCTTACCAGGACTCCATTAGTACACTCATTTAACACCTACACTGTCTCATATCAGTGTTTCTCAACCTGTGAGTCGAGACGCCTTTGGGGTTGTATATATCACAGTCCTGCATATCAGATATTTGCAGTATGATTCATAACAATAGCAAAGTTACAGTTAATGTAATAGCAATGAAATAATTTCATAGTTGGGGTCATCACAACATGAGGAACTATACTAAAGAGTTGAGAACTATCAAAGAATTTCCAGTGTGAGATGGTTGAATTAGTGGCAAGCCTATCTCTTGGCATGAAAAAACCCCTTGCTCCAACTGCAGACAGACTGCTGTCCAAAAAGGACAAAACTTGGTAGCAGGGAAGTTGACAGCCTAACTCTGCCAAGACAGGGTAGGTAAGTCCTTCATAATCCCTGCTCTACAACAAATGTCTGTCAGAGAAACAGGACCCAAAGGCTGAAGACTGATGCAGGAATGTATGGAGAGAAAATGGGAACTGTCCAGGCAGTCACTGGTATGTCATTTCTTAGTTTTGGAAGCTGCAGGCCCTGCACTTCCTATATAAGCAGATATATTTATCCCTCTCAGGTTTCTGAGGTGGTTGAAGAATAGACAGAGTCTCATAGTTAAATTTTGAGTTGTTTAGGAATCAAGAGGGTGTTATAGATCTAAGAAGATACTCTTAAAAGTGTGTTGCAAGTTAGTATGAATGTTGAGTCAGATATAGACCTTTAAACTCATGGAGATGGTTAGATAGTAGAATGTTAAAGTCAGGGGCCAAATATGTATAAACTGGACATTGGGAAGGTATACTGGGCCATTTAACTCTCATAAATGTGGCATATTTGTATCTGTTGTTTTGTATAGTATTTACTGTTATAAGAGAAGGAACCATCTGTTGGACTGAAAGGGGAAACTTCTGGGGGGAAGAGGGTGGAAGGGTTTGTGACAGAGATGTAACTTGAAGACAAAAAAATAAAGTATTTAAAAAAAAAAGAGTAGGAAGGTTGAGAACCACTGTCTTATATTGATTCAGATCTTTTCACTCACTATTTATAACCAAGCAGCCTTTATTGTCAATGATCCAAACAATATAAAACAGCATGTGCCTATTTCCTTTACTCTCCCATTCCAATCTCTAAACCTAACCATCCTCAGCCATTTGCAGTACATCCTTTCAGCTCCTTTTATTTGATTTTTAAGAGATGGATTTTCAGCCAGGTGGGGTGGCATATCACTTTTTCTTTTATGTTTGTTTTATTATTTCAGGTTATATCCATCACAATACCCTCTTTCCACCCCTCCCATCCCACTTCTCCAGAGTGGTGTGTCCCTAAATATCAGTCCCCCGCCCCAGGCATATCACTTTTTAAGTTCAGCACTCAGGAGGCAGAGGCAGGCAGATCTCTGAATTCAAGACAAGCCTGGCCTGCATAGCTTGAGTTCCAGGCCAGCCAGGGCTACATAGACAGATCCTGTCTCAAAACAAAAGACATCAGAACTGAAACTGCTTCTTGGTGGGGTGCAGGCAAACAGTCACCAGGCTCAGATTCCCTGTCTCAAAATGGGTTGGATGGAGGGAGAGGGAAGGGAAGGGTCTTGTGTATCCTAGGCTGGCCTGCGAACTAGTTAGCTGAGGATGACTTGGACTGCTGATCCTGCTGATCCTCCTGCCTCCACCTCCCAAGTGCTGGCATTACAGATGTTTGTACCAGGCACATTTAGTGCCGTGTTGTGGTTGATCCCAGGGTTTTATGCATGCCAGGCAAACACTCTACAGAGCTGCAGCCAGCCCTCAGCACAGCCCTTGCTCTTGTGAATATATGCACCTACACATAATTGGGAAAGGTTAGAATACGGTGACTTCACATCATGTGTATTATTTTATTCTTAAATTGAAGTTTATGTATTTGTCTTAGAGATTTTCATACAGTATAGTTAGATATCTAAATGGTTTCTCATGTAATAGTTCAACAATTTATTCATAATAAAACATTCGGCTGTATGTGGTTTGAATGCTTATAGTCTCAGCACTTGGGAGGCAAAGGGAGGAGGAATGAGTTCAAGACTGAACTAGTGAGATGTTCCTCAGGAAAGGCAGGAAAGGTGCCCTCCCAAGGTGTCTTCTGTCTCCACATGTACTGTGGCAACTGTCAGCCTGTAAACACACACAATAAAAGAAAAAGGTTGACAAGATTTCTCTGTGTTATCCTGGCTGCTGTGGAACTCATTGCATAGACCAGGCTGGCTTTGAACTCATATCTACCTGTCTCTGCCTCCCAAGTGCTGGGATTAAAGGCATGCACCACCACCACTGAACAAGTTTGCTTTGTTTTGTTTTTAAAGAGTTTAAGGCAACTTTGCTTAGAGGTCAGTCCAGGCTATAAGAGACCATGTTTAAAAAGTCAAAACACATGTCAGCAATCGTGCAGCTAGTGCATAGGGAGCTCTAGGCATGTCGTATTTTGTCCTTCTCATCAGTGAGCTAACTGGCTCTTTGAGGGGTGTGGAAGAGAGAAGCAAGAAGTAAACAAGGGAGAAAGAGAGTAGTGTATGCTTCAGATAGAAGGAAGTCGTGAGCTAAGAGAATCAGGGCTTGAAAAGAAGATAATTAAACATCTGGGGGGAAACTGAAAGGTAAAGGCAAGGACAGGAGCTGGGGCACAGAGCTGAGAACATATGATGGGTTCATCTGAAGCCAGACCGTAGTTCAGGAGCAGGGAGATCGGGGTCAGTTAACAGTGTTTTTGTGTCAGGCATGAACATAAAGCTCACCTCTACCAAGTTCAAATCCAGCCTAGGCTTTTTTAAAGGGGGGGGGGCAGCTTTTAAGTTTGATAAATGACCAGTTCAGGGAAGGAGACTAAGGCTGGGTGACAAGCTTTCAATTGTCAGGGAGTCAGTATTATTCATTGGGCAGTGTGGAACTATGCAAGCTTTTAGTGACATGGCAGGGGACATGAATGAACATAGCAGTGTACAGAATGATCTAAGGAGGGAAGCTTGGTGAACAGAATGGAGATAGAACTTTCTATCTCCATTAAAAGGTATTTGGTGGTAGGTTATTGAGGGCTAGCATGGTGGGTTCTCCACTTACTAAGGACTTAACTTCCATCTTTGCGCTTCACCATCTAGGACCTGCCTTCCATCCTCGAGATCCAAAGTAATTGCTACAGCAAACTCATGTCGTGTACTTTGTGGGCACAGGAAGAAGGGAGGGAGGCCAGCTGAAGAAAGGAGTAGAGTATGAAACTGACATGCTTCTTAACCTGGTTGGTGCCCTTTAAGGAGCTTAAAAAAAAGTCTAAAACAGTTCTTTCAACACTTAGTTTATATCTTATTAGCCACAACTGTGTGGCCAATCTCTCAAATCCAAGAGAGGTTTTGAGGTGTGGTTTTGTATTTGTCCAACCACATGTTCAAATAGTAAGATACACAGAACTTTTTTTTTTTTTGGTGCCGAGGATTAGACTCTAGACAAGGGCCTGGCAGTGGGGGTGCATGGCACTGCACTCAGGAGGCAGAGGCAGGCAGATTTCTGAGTTCAAGGCCAGCCTGATTTATTCAGCAAGCTCCAGGACAGCCAGGGCTACACAGAGAAACCCTGTGTCAAAAAACTAAAACCAAACAACAAAAACCAACCTAGACAAGCATTCTAAGCCGGGCGGTGGTGGCGCACGCCTTTAATCCCAGCACTCGGGAGGCAGAGGCAGGCGGATCTCTGTGAGTTCGAGGCCAGCCTGGTCTACAAAGCGAGTCCAGGACAGCCAGAGCTACACAGAGAAACCCTGTCTCGAAAAAACAAACAAAAAAAAAACCAAAAAAAAAAAAAAAAAACCAAAACAAGCATTCTATCACTGAGCTACTTCCCTAGCCACCTGCACAGATGTTAGGCATACATTTGGTAGGTTTTTTAAAATGCATACATCTGCTGGGCGTGGTGGTACACACCTTTAATCCCAGCACTCGGGAGACAGAGGCAGGAGGATCTATGTGAGTTCAAGGCCAGCCTGGTCTACAGAGTGAGTCCAGGACAGCCAGGGCTGTTGTTCCACAGAGAAACACTGTCTCAAAAAACCAAAAAAAAAAAAAAGCATACATTTGTGTAACCCCATATCTTCAAGATATAGAGCATTCCATCAACCCAGGAATTTCTGCTGGCTGTAGCTTCAATTATTTTTGAGAGAGGGTTTATGTAGCCACTCTGAGATTATAGGTGTGCATCACCACACCCCACTATCAATTTTTACTAGTTTTTTGTTTCTGTTGCTTGCTTGTTTAAGACAGTTTGATTATGTAGTCCTAGGAGTCCTGAAACTCAAAGAAATTTGTCTTCCTCTGCCTCCCGAGTGTTGATATTAAAGGTATGTGCCATAACACCTGGCTGGTAGTTATTTTTTTTAAGATTTGTTTTTATTATGTGTATATCGGTGTATCTGTATGCCATGTATGTGGGTACCTGTGGAGGCCAGATAAAGGTGTTGGAGTTATAGGCATTTTTGAGCCCTCTGATATGTGTGCAGGGATTGAACTCTGGCCCTTTGGAAGAGCAGCAAATGCTGTTAAGCAGTCATCCATGTATGCAGCCCCTGATGATGAGTATTTAAAAATAGTTCTTAGGTTAGGGATGTCAACCAAGGCACTGCCTGGTATGAGCAGAGCCCTGGACTGGATCCCTAGTATCACAGAGCAATCCTCAGAGAGAAAATGAGAGCCTAATTAGAGTGGTAGCCCTAGAAATGGAGGCGCTGGAGAGGCTAGTTAAGGAAACCCCAAAGGAGACTGGCTAGGTATTAGAGATGGAAGAAATGTCAGAATACAGGTCAGGTTGGGAAAGTCAGCTTGTGTGCTGGGCGTGTGTGGACTGTGGTGCTGGCCAGATATCCTGGTGGGGTTGGGTCTCTGTATCGGTGCTAAAGAGGAAAATGAACCAAGAAACTGTCTAAGAGTATGATATGCAAGAGCCTTTAAGTGACCAGTGGCTAGGTACCACAGCTTAGGTTGTAAGAGTTCAGATCACGAAAGAGGAAATCGATAAGACCGCCTAAAATTACTTGAAGTCCTTGCACGAGCACAAGACCGTTCGTTGTGTGTGCTGCTTTTCTGAAAAGGGTGTTGAGGAAAACAGGAAGGAAACGCCAGTGTTGGGAGGAAAAGATCAGTGATTGATCCCTTTTTACAGGAAGAGACCCGAAGTGCTTTCCAAGACGGAGGGTGGGGCAGTCTCCAGGCTCTTTCTGGGCATAATGAGAGCAGAGCGACCAGGAGAGGCAAAGGTTGGCTGTCTTGGATGCCTGCATCTGGGCTTAGTGGGAGGGGGCATATCTTCGAAGAAAGAGCGGGGAACAAATGCAGTCCTGTACTCTAATCCTGTCACCAGTTGGCATGTTGACCTTAGACAAGTTCCCTAGCTGTAAAATGGGAACAATTGTGCCTGGTGCCTTTCCTGGTGATTCGAAGGTTAGAGACTAACGCCCCAGTGAAAAATGGGTAATGGCAAATAGGGGCTATTACAGGGCCCAACCTTCATCATGGGACAAAACGGCTAACGGATGGGTCAGAATCCATGACCCCGTGACAGGGTAGGGAATTCTGTAGCCTCTTCCCTCCAGGAGGTGGGGACAAGGTAGAGGGAGGGCGGCAGGAGGAGGAGCTCACTCCCTGCGACCCGCCCATACCAGTCAGGCCTGGAGCTGAGGGAACGCGTCCTGTCGCCTGCACCAGCCTGCCCTGGTCCCTGGTGCTCTGACCTGGTCCAGTCATGATCCTGCGCCCCTTGCTCCTGCCGCTGCAGCTGCTGCCGCTGCTACTGCTCAGTGGGGCGGTGTGCCGGGCCGAGGCTGGGCTAGAAACCGACAGTCCTGTCCGGACCCTCCAAGTGGAGACCCTGGTGAGGAGACCGTCAAGCCACCTCTACCTCCCCCAGCCCCGCGCTACCGCCGCCTTACAAGGCCAGGGATTGTAGGGGAGCACCGGGCTCTAAATGATCCTAAGAGCGAAGAGGAGAGGAAGTGCGGGAACTGAGTTGGGGGAGAAGGTGCTGGGTCTCCATACGGTAATGGGATCTTAGGAGGAGCGGTCTTGACCCTTGTAGTCTGATCATAGGTGCAGCCTCCTGAATCGTGCACGGAATCCGCTGCCTTTGGAGATACGCTCCATATACACTACACGGTGAGGGGCCTGGGGGCCGGGGCGTGGTCTGGGAGGGGGCGGCGCCTGGCTAAAACACGTCAGCTTTGGCTTGGACACGTGGCAAGCTGTGCTAGAGAACTAGGTCCTAGGGTCGGCCAGCACGTGGGGCGTGAATTGGGGTGTCCTCTCGCCGCCTTCTTTTTCCTCCCTGTGTTCCCGCCAGTTCCTTTCTAGCACTGAGAAAAGGGTGGAGAAATCGCCAAGAAATGCCAGCCCCTTGGGCCTTCCTGTTCCCTTTTGCCCCAAGGGAGTTGAAGGGAGGAGAGGGGGACAGGGTGCAAGACTGTTTATGGGGTTGCTGCCACCTGGGTGGTCCTAGTTTATATGTGGCCTGTCTTGTGGAGGAATGGTGGGGTTAGTTCTTGATCTTTGTCTTCAGGGCAGCTTGGTAGATGGACGCGTTATTGACACTTCTCTGACCAGAGATCCTCTGGTCATAGAACTTGGCCAAAAGCAGGTGATTCCAGGTATGTGACCTGTGTCCTTGTCCTTTTCTAACCTAAGGCCTTGCTTAGTGCCTTGGACATCTGAGTTACTCTTTAAAAGCCTCCTAGAATGAGTAAGACCCCAAGGATCTTCAGGTACCTTGTGTTCAAATTCCACTTCTAATACCCTTCTTGTCCCACACATCACTGGAGGCTGTTTGAGAAGTGGAGCAAAGCTCGCTTGATGAAGGCCGTCCTGCTTTTGATCTTCCTTTTGGGTGCTGTGGGGAGTATGTGTATCTTCTCGTTCAGTTGTGTCTTCTCCCTCAAGGTCTGGAGCAGAGCCTTCTGGACATGTGTGTAGGGTGAGTATCTGGTCAGCTTGGGCTGACTGCCCCTTTGCCTGGTGGAAGCTTTCTCTGCCATCTCAGGATCTCCAGGAGGCCAGGACCTTGTAAAGGGCCCCTGACTTCATACTGAGGGGAAGGTCAGAGGGACCCTGGAGGGCATCCAAAGCTGAGGGTACCTCTCTGACTGTCGATTTTGTTGGGGGATTTGAGGTGCTGTAGAGAGATTGGTAACTTTGCCGGTCAACTTGTTAGGTGGAGAAATTCATGTTTTGGTTTCAATATCTGAGGTGGGCAGTGCTTTTGGTGGCGGATCAAATGGGCTGAGGCTGCCAGCTCACCTCTCTCCTGCCTGTGACTCTCATTCCTTCCCTCAGAGAGAAGCGAAGAGCAGTCATTCCTTCTCACTTGGCCTATGGAAAGCGAGGGTACCCGCCATCTATTCCAGGTAATCTGGCTAGGCCCTTTTCTTGCCTGTTATAACAGAGCCAGAGAGCCATGAGCTCTAGAACTTGAGAAAGTCCAGATCAAATTTGAGGAAAGAATTTAGCTGGGGCTCCTCCTTCAGGCCCTCTCTTTCTCCAGTAGGGACTACAGGCGACCTGTTACAGGACACGTGGCTTGAACTTAGATAGATGGTGACTTTCCAACCCCTGCTTGAGCCACATGGGTATTGCTGTCTACATTACTTACCCCAGAGTACCATAGGAACTCAAACCAAACCAAACACCAACCTTCCAAAGCCCTGGCAGAGAGCTGAGGAGGTAACAACCCTGGTGACCTGGCCTGATTCCTAGGACTCACCTTCATGTGCCACTGCTGACACTTGTTCTCAGGGGCCGAGGTTAGACAGCTTTCCAAGATGGGCGTCTGTTTGCTTTGTTTAAAACACGTGTTCTATAAGGACAATCTGTTTCTCCACAAAGCTCTGGGAACATGATTCTTATACTAGTGTGGGCTTTTAGGGAGCCCTGAAAGGAGGGTAAGGAGGACCAAGCAAAATCTCTTTTTTTATTATTATTATTTTTATTTTGTGTGCATTTGTGTTTTGCCTTCATGTATATCTGTGTGAGGATGTCGGATCCTCTGGAACTAGAGTTACAGACAGTTGTGAGTTGCCATGTGGGTGCTGGGAATTGAATCTGATAATCTCGAAGAAGTCTGTGCTCTTAACCACTGAACTATGTCTCCAACCCCACAAATATCTCTCAAGTCGGGAGTGGTGGTGCACTCAGGAGGCAAAGGCAGGTAGATTTCTGTGAGTTCAAGGCCAGCCTGGTCTAAATAGTGAGTCCAGGACAGCCAGGACTACAGAGTGAGACCCTGTCTCAAGAATAAAACAGAATAAAAACTCTTAGCAGAACTCCTCCCATTCGCAGTGCTGCTGCTGTGCTTCTGTGTGCAGCTGTCTGACTCTCCTGCCCACCTGCTCCCTTAGGCATATCTTTCCTCTTTTCCAGTCCTTATTTGAAAATCTGCCAGGAACTGCATTGCATGTGCCCACTGGTTGGTAGAAGTTTTAAGGATATCTGCTTTTTTTACAGTTAATTTTAGTCCTACAAAAATTCTATCCATTTGGCAGTTTGGAACTGGGGTCCATTTGGTATAGAGAATTTTACACATATAAATGCTCACTTGTGGGGCTAGACAGATGACAGAGCAGTTAAGAGCACTGGCTGCTCCTAAAGACCCAGGTTCAGTTCCCAGCACCCACATGGTGACTCACTGCTATTTGTAACTCCAGTTCCAGGGGGATCTGACACCCTTTTCTTACACCAAGGATACCAGGCATGCGTATGGTACACAGACATACAAGGGGCAAAACACTCATATACATAAAATAGAAATAAACAAATCTTTAACGAGATTTTTTTAAAATGCAAGCTGGGCATGGTAGTGCACGCTTTTAATCCCAGTCTACAGAGCAAGTTCCACTACAGCCAAGGCTACATAGAGAGACCCTGTCTTGAAAAACAAAAACAAAACAAACAACAAAAAATAAATAAATGCTTACTTGTAGTTAAGGTCAGCATGAGTGTCAGCCTGCTCCTAACCCTCTTCTGCTGGCCCTCAGGGACACAACCCCATATTTCAATTTGCCAGAATCCTAGTTGTTTTCTGTGGGCCACCCTCCCTGTTTTAATCCCGATTCAGAGCCCTGGATAAATCACAGAAATTCTAACACACACCCCACCCCACCCTGCCTCTCCAGTGGATGCAGGGGTGCAGATCCTAACTCTCCCTGCCCTCTGCCTCTCTAGCGGACGCAGTGGTACAGTATGATGTGGAGCTGATTGCATTGATTCGAGCCAACTACTGGCAAAAGCTGCTGAAGGGTATTTTGCCTATAGCAGGCATGGCTACGGTGCCAGCACTCCTGGGTCTGATCGGGTACCACTTATACAGGAAGGCCAGCAGACCCAAAGTCTCCAAAAAGAAGCTAAAAGAAGAGAAACGAAACAAGAGTAAGAAGAAATAAATAGTGGTTTTTGACAAAATGTATTGTTCACTTTGTTTTTTTGTTTTTTGAGACAAGGTTTCTCAATGTATCCCTGGCTGTCCTGAACTCACTCTGTAGACCAAGCTAGCCTTGAACTCATAGAGATCCACCTGCCTCTGCCTCCCAAGCTCTGGGATAAAAGGCATCACCACACCCGGCAATTACAGAGAGCTGTGAACTGCCATGTAGGTGCTGGGATTTGAACCTGGGTCCTTTGGAAGAACAGCCAGTGCTCTTAACCACTGAGCCATCTCTCCAGTGGTTCCCCCCCCCCTTCTTTTAGTTTCTTGCTTATTGTGTTGAATGTGAAGATGAGACACTGTGAAGTTGGTCCTTCCATCTGTTGGGGGCTTGCGTGAGACCTGGTTTTGGGGTTTTTTGAGTTTTCTTTTTTTCCCCAAGACAGGGTTTCTCTGTGTAGCCCTGGCTGTCCTGGACTCACTTTGTAGACCAGGCTGGCCTCGAATTTGCAAAGATCCACCTGCCTCTGCCTCCCAAGTGCTGGGATTAAAGGCGTGCACCACCACCACCTGGCTTTTTTTTGAGTTTTCAAGACAAGGTTTCTCCTTGTATCCCTACTCACTCTGTAGACCAGTCTCGAACTCAGATATCTGCCTGCCTCTGCCCCTCTCCATTGCTAGGATTAAAGGAGTGTGTGGCTGCTGCCAACTGGCAACTTTGTATTTTTTTTAAGGAGCTTCCAAACTACAAGGAAGTTTTTTTCCCTTATATTTATTTACTTTAAAGAATAATTTATTGATTGTACTGCATGGGGTAGTGGTAGCAAATAACTAGAGTTCTGTCTAGAGCCTCCATCTAAGTTTGTAATACCAAAACACTCAAGTTTCAAAAAAAAAAAAAGTCTCTGGGGTTTGGAAAGAGGTCTCCTTTGCTCACAGGATATGGGAGACAATATGGGCTGCTTCAGTAACATTGTAAGTGGTTGGAGGTCTTTTGTCACCCGGCTGGGTTGCAGGCGGGGACAGGTGGCGCAGGTTGCTTCTGTTGTTTACTATGAAGAGCGGGTTGAGCTGGCTCAGCACCTCGTCGCTCACTGAGATGCCGTCCAAGTACTGTTTGAGCAGTTCCCGCAGTTTCCCGCTGATGTCTAAGAGCTGCCTCTGTCTGTGCTGGAGACTTAGAGCCTCCAGTTTCACTTTGTTGTACCTTTTCCAGAAGTTCTCCATCCCTGAATAGTCCACCGTAATCTGAGAGTGGAGTTGGAGGAAGGAGGTGGGTGATGGCACCCACCAGCAAGGGCTGCCCAGCACCCACCTCCGCCCAGCACCCACCTCCGCCCTTCACCTTTGCAAGCTCCTCTGTGAGCTCTTCCCGGTTCTGTTTCTGGACCTCCTCCTCCTCCTTGGGAGTCAGTACTGAAGAATAGAAAGGCAGTACTTTTTCTTCCTCTGTTTCATATTTCCTACATATTTCAGCAAGCTTAAGGATCTTTTCACCCTGTTGGGAGTTATGAAGAGACATTTTAGGGAAACAGAACAGTTCCCCTGCTCAAGCCCAGGAAAGCTGCAGGGTCATTAGGAAGCACGTGACCTTTGATGCTGTCCCAGGATTTCACACTTACCACAGTCCCAACTCATTATTACTTCTCTCTCTCTTTCTCTCTCTCTCTCTATTTCTATTTTTTAAGCAGTTAAGGCGTTTATTGGGGATGAGGAAACACACATTTAACAGACACACAGGAAGCTGAAAGTCCAGTTGTTTCTTCAGGGGGCAGGGTTAAAACTCCGAAGAGTCCTCCTCTCCTACTTTAGGGTTGGTCAGGTTGCAGTCAGATAAGATGATTGATAGGTCCTCAACTGTTATGTGACATGACCTTGATCAGGCCTGGAATTTGTTGAGCCAGTCTATAGGCAGAGGGGCCTGCTGCTGGGAGACAAAAGCTGTCAGGCTTTTCTCTCAAGTCAGCAGTTGAGTAAGGAGTGATCATCTTGAAATTTTGCCACCTTGCCCCATGTGGTGGCACATGCCTTTAATCCCAGCACTCAGGAGGCACAAGCAGGTGGATCTCTGAGTTCAAGCCAGCCTGGTCTACAGAGTGAGTCCAGGACAGCCATGGGTATTACACAGAGAAATCCTGTCTCAGAAAACCAAAAAGGGGAAAAAATAACAAAAAAAGAAAGAGAAAGAAAGAGAGAGAGAAAGAAAGAAAAGAAAACCTGCCACCTTCATTACCTAGCATGGCTCCTCCTCCTCTTGCTATCTGTCCAGGGAGTCTGTTCAACTCCTAGTCCCCCTCTTACTCTCAGGTCATCCTAACTGCTCTTTGAGGGCTTGGGGGATGATCCACAGTGCCTCAGAGGAGGGTCTGTCTCAGGAGCCACAATAAAACCTAACTGATGGCAGTGACCCAGAGCATAGGACTGACACTTGGTGGGTCTTGGTAGCTTGTTGTTTGAGTGACAAGTATTATCTAGATGAGTTGGTAGTCTTCAAAAGAAGCCCCAGAATTAGGTCCCAGAACGATGCTGTCATAGGAAGAAATGCCCAGACAAGCCCCTAAAATGATGCGGTCTAGAAATGATACCATCTAGGGGTCTCGACTGGGATCATTTCCTCTGCCCAGCGGGCAGCAGCAGAGAAATCTCAAGTGCTACAGACAGAATCAGCATTTCCTGGAGCGTGAGGAAACCCGCACGAGCAGCAGACACAGAAAAAGACCCGGGACTCAGGAAATGGAAAAATCCCTATCCATTAAAAAAAGAGAATGGAGGGCTGGAGAGATGGCTCAGCGGTTAAGAGCACTGGCTGCTCTCCCAGAGGTCATGAGTTCAATTCCCAGCAACCACATGGGGCTCACAACCATCCATAATGAAATCTGGTGCCCTCTTCTGGCCTGCAGATATACCTGCAGACAGAACACTGTATACATAATAAATAAATCTTCAAAAAAAAAAGAGAATGGAGTCAAGGAAAGATGACACAAGTGTCTGTTAATAAGGGAGGAGAAGGGAGCTCCCTGCGGTATCTCCCAAATCCCTTACGCCCACAGCCAGGTTTCTTTGTTTTGTACCGCTTGCCCTCTCCCCTTTCTTTACCTTTGCCACGACCTTTTTCAGGCCCTTGAGGGTGGCATTACTTTCCATGGTGAGTTTGACTAAATTCTCCTGAGACACTCCCCGAGCCTTCGTCCTGTGGGCCTTGAGCTTTCGAAGCTGTACATGGACCAGCTCCTTGTCGTTCCGGATACAATGGTTCTGCCATTCGCTTTCGCGGCTGTGGCCTGTGATCTTCCCTTTCAAGGTGCTTATGGCCTCCTAGAGGGACAGAAGAAACATCTAACAAAGGGAGGCAGCTCAAAGGGGAGACTGGGGACTAAGAGCAGAGTCTGTCATCTTGACCCACCCAGTGAGAGACCCAAAAGAATTTGGGAGAGAACCAGACCAATGGAACAGTGAAAAAACATTGCTCCAGTTGAGCACAACCACCAACCTGCAGCTTCTGGATTTTTTTCATCTGCATCTCAATCTCTTTGGAGCTTTTCTCATCCTTCACCTTCAGAGTCTCAAAGGCAATCTTCCGGTCCTCAGTGGCATCAGTATAATTCTTAAGTGCGTCTTGGAACCTTCTCCACAGACCTTCCACTGTGTTCTCCAATTGTAAGCGAAGGAAGTGCTTCTCTTCTAAGGTCTAGGAAATGCATCCCAAATACCAGATACTTAGAGTTACCCTGCTAGTACCCATTCACTCTCCTGCCAGCAGCCTTACCCTTAGGAACTGTTTGGAATGTTAATGAGTTATATTTGGAGTGTAGTCGATAGTGACAGGAAAGCATGGGGGTGGGGGTGGGCCCAGCTCCATGTAAATGATGCCAATTATAAACAGAATGAGGCCCGGTGTTCCAGATCTCTTAACTTTTTTTTGTTTTGTTTTCCAAGACAGGGTTGCTCTGTGTAGCCCTGGCTGTTCTGGAACTCACTCTGTAGGCTGACATCGAACCCAGGGATCTGCCTGCCTCGGCCTCCTTGAGAGCTGCTGGGATTAAGTGCCACTGCCCAACTCAAATCTTTTAACTTTTTAAAGGGAAGTGGATAGTTTGGATTTTCATGTGAAATCTTTTCAGTTTTCACATGAAGGAAATCACTCAAATTCTATAGTATAGCAATGGTTAAATTAAAAGCAAGGGTTGTGGATGGGGCACTTATCCAGCACCCAGTAAGGCTGGCTGTGGTTAACAGTGCATGCCTGTTGGATGGAGCACTTATCCAGCACCCAGTAAGGCTGGCTGTGGTTAACAGTGCATGCCTGTTACCCGACTTGGGAGGTAGAGGTAGGTGGTCCAGAAGTTTAAGATAATTAAAAAGCAAAACAGGGGCTGGAGAGGTGGCTCAGAGGTTAAGAGCACTGTCTGCTCTTCCAGAGGTCCAGAGTTCAGTTCCCAGCACCCACATGGTGGCTCTATAATTAGATCTGGTGTCTTCTTCTGGCCTGTAGGCATACATGCAGAATGAACACTGTATATATAATAAACAAATCTTTTTAAAAAGCCAAACAAACAAACAAAAAATAAGGTGGAAGTGACCAGGCTTGGTGTCGTGAGCCTTTAATCCCAACACTCGGGAAGCAGAGGTAGGCAGATCTATATGAGTTCAAGGCCAGCCTGGTCTACAAAGTGAGTCCAGGACAGCCAGGGATACACACACAGAAACCCTGTCTCAAAAAACCAAAAAATAAAAAATAAATAAAAACAAGAACTTTATACCCAAACTTGTACATGTAATTAGCAAACTATGAAGGAAAGAATTGTGGACCAAGATTCACAAACCTAGCTTGTCCTGGATGGATCACAAACCAGCGGTGGGATTCAGGCTGCTCATTGGCTACTTTGGGCTTTTGTTTCTTCATCTACAACTCAAAAGGGTGAAGCCAAATGATCTCGGTTTTGTTTTGATTTTTTTTTTTTTTTTTTTAGCCTTAAAATGCCTTGCTAGCTTGGTGTTCTTAATGGACTCCTAATAGTGGACGTGGAGGTGTCTCTGATTCTTTTGCCTGCTCTTAGGACCCTTTTCCTCCTACTGGGTTGCCTTGTCCAGCCTTAATATGAGGATTTGTGCCTAGTCTCATTATCTTTTGATATGTCATGTTCAGTTGATATCTCTGGGAGGCCTGCCCTTATCTGATGTGAAGCGGAGAGTGGGTCTGGGGAGAGGATAGGTGGTGGTAGGGAACTGGGAAGAGCCGAGGGAGGGGAAACTGTGACCAGGGTGTATTGTATGAGAGAATAAGTTTTTAAAAATGCATTCTCATAACGTTTAGAACAGTCGTTTTCTCAAGATCACAAAGAAGCATGGGGCACCTCAGTGGCAGCAGACTTTTATTGACTGTTGGCTCTAGGGCTCTCATCAATCTCTGGTTGCCTTGAATAGTTTTCCTCACGCCTCTCCAGATCCCGTCCCTCCATTCTCTCTGTACCTTGTTTTTCAGATCATCCCACATGCTCTGGAACTCTAGCTTGCTTTCATACTCAGAGTCTATATAGTTCTGCTCCATGGCCATGAAGACATCCTGTAGGTAGTGCATTTCTTTCTCATGCTGGTCAATGATTGTCTTCCTGTAGGAGAAATGATGGATATAACACATGCAGCAAAAATAACAAAGAAAGGCCGGGCGTGGTGGCACACGCCTTTAATCCCAGCACTTGGGAGGCAGAGGCAGGCGGATCTTTGTGAGTTCGAGGCCAGCCTGGTCTACAAAGCGAGTCCAGGACAGCCAGGGCTGTTACACAGAGAAACCCTGTCTCGAAAAACCAAAAAAAAAAAACAAAGAAATACATTTATAACTATGAATGGGCTGGGTGTGGTAGCTCACACACCTTTAGTCTCAGCATGTTGGAGGAAGAGGCAGGCAGATCTCTGTGAGTTAGAAGCCAGCCTGGTCTACAAAGTCCAGAACAGTCAAGGATACACAAAGAAACCCTGTCTCGAGCCCCCCCACCTCTGCACAAAAAAAAAGGATGAATGATACAAATTTTTTTTTTTTTTTTTTTGGTTTTTCGAGACAGGGTTTCTCTGTGTAGCCCTGGCTGTCCTGGACTCACTTTGTAGACCAGGCTGGCCTCGAACTTGCAAAGATCCGCCTGCCTCTGCCTCCCAAGTGCTGGGATTAAAGGCGTGCGCCACCACTGCCCGGCACAAATTTTTTTTTTTTTAATTCTTTTTTTTTAAGATTTTATTGATTGTGTATACAGTGTTCTATCTGCATATATGCCTGCACACCAGAAGAGGGCACCAGATCCCATCATAGATGGTTGGGAGCCACCATGTGGGTGCTGGGACTTGAACTTAGGACCTCTGGAAGAGCAGTCAGTGCTCTTAACCTCTGAGCCATCTCTCCAGCCCAATGCTACAAACTTTTAGGCACAAGCTGGGAGGGAGGGAAAAGATTAGTTTTGTGGGGTTTTTTTCCCCCAAAAGAATAAGAATATTTTGTTTTTTGAGTAGGTTTGCCTTCATGTGATACAAAAATTAAAATCTAAGTAAGTTTACAGTGAACTCTCTCTCCCATCCCTGCCTACTGCTAGATGAATAGAATTTTCAGAGTTGGAAGTAAGAGGTACAGACAGGGACCTGGCAGGGGCAAAGGTAAGCTAATAGTATAAGACTAACCCCAAATTCACTTACAAGGATGTCAGGACACTGCCTGAGATTTGGTTCAGGAAGGAGGCTCCACAATACTCGTCATGTGGTTACATGGGAACTCCCCTGGATACATTCTCTTGACTCTCTGGCCCCATACCTTTCTGTCTCAAACTCTTTCGTTAGGGCCTGTAGCTCCATGTTGTAACTTTCCTCCAGGAGGCTGATACGGCGTCGTTGCAGGGTCAAGAGCTGGTCAATATTGTGCAAGTGGCTACGCAGAGCATGGGCATATTGCTCCTCAGCTTCAGTCAAGTCCTTAGCCAGAGACTGGAAGGGAGGGAGAGAATTACCATTCAGGCCAAGTGGCATCCATGAGAAAATAAAAATGGATTTAGGGGGCTGGGGAGATGGTTCAGCTGGGTCCTCAGCACCCACGGGAGTCTGGTGTGGTGGCACCCTGTAATCCTGGATTTGGGGAAGTCAACATAGGAGGCGGCCTAGGTCTGGCTGACCAGCCAGCCTACCAGCCTACTGGTTAGATGGCTAGCACCATGCGGTTAGACGGCTAGCACCATGCGGTTAGACAGCTAGCACCATGGCGGTTAGACGGCTAGCACCATGTGGTTAGATAGCTAGCACCATGCAGTTAGATGGCTAGCACCATGGCGGTTAGATGGCTAGCACCATGCGGTTAGATAGCTAGCACCATGGCGGTTAGACGGCTAGCACCATTCGGTTAGACGGC
>CAJQZJ010033609.1:2564075-2580799 GCA_907164525.1 Lophiomys imhausi | reverse complement strand
CTTAGCAGCCTGTGAATATTAGCATGAAGAGAAAAGGCTTGTTCTTTTAACCATTTCCTCATTAAGTAAACTAGATACCTCTAGGGTCCAACTACAGAAGAATCAAAGCACCAAAGCTGAAGCAAGTGTCTCCCTGTCAAACCACTCTATCGAGAAGTACTTCAGTCCTCCTCCGTCCCAGACCATTGATTCCCCTAAGTCCAACATTCCCATTGGTGTTCCCAGGTCAGGAGTGAGTTCAGCTTTGTGGGTTCTTTAATTTGCCGTACAGGTATTCTACCTTATTAATTGAAAAAATAATCTCTTCAAGAAACCTTCTTAACAAAATACCAGATTCCCTATTAACAACAAGAGGGGATAGAGATTAACAATCCATAGGAAAAAAGGTACCTGTGGCAGGACAGCTCTGACCTCAAACTCCTGTGCTGAGCAAGTCACTGGCAAACCCCCATTGTGAAGAGCGGCAGACAGACAGCCAGAGCCAGTGGGCAGCAGGGATGCTACTTTCCCTGCTCTGAGCTTTCAGCAGACCTTACCTCTGTAGCCACTTTCCAACTTTCCAATTCCTGCCCTTCCTTGTCCTCTCCTGTACTTCAGGGTTAGCCATGAGAACATGAAAACTTTTCTCTCTTTTTCCTTTTGGTTTTCTTAGTGTCTCTTTCCTCGGTTTCCTCAGAACTGCTAGAGGCTGAATCATCTGATTGGGAAGTATCACTTTCTCCCCCTAAAGGTAAAGATTTTTTTTAGGAGACATTTTCCTGGGTTTTTTTCTTGCTGGTGTGTGGTTGCTTCTTTTTCCTCTTACTAGAAACTCGAGTTTCTTCTGAGAACTTACTTGAGGAATCTGCTGTTATGTCTGTTAACTTCCTTTTTGTTTTTCTTCTGTTTTTGTGTGACCGGTTTTTTTTTTTTCTGCTTCTTTTTATGGGATATCTTTGCCTTCTTATGTTTTCAGATTCATGGGCAGGTGATTTTACCTGGGGAGATGTTTTTTCCCCCTTGGTAATGTCTTGCTGATCACTACTGTCTGTTTCAAACTCTTCAGGACACAATTCTTTGTAACTTCTGTGGCCCCATCTGTCTGGTATATTGGATTCATAATCATATAACTTCTTGTTCCAGGATTTAGCCTTAAGAAAATCATCTTCCGGCCTGGAGAGATGGCTCAGCAGTTAAGAGCACTAGCTAGTGCTCTTCCAAAGGTCCTGAGTTCAATTCCCAGCAACCACATGGTGGCTCATGACCATCCACAATGTGATCTGATGCCTTCTTATGGCTCCAGGTGTACATGCAGATAGAGCACTCATATGCATAAAATAAATAAATAAATCTTTAAAAAAAAAAAAAGAAAATCATCTTCCAGACCCCCAGAAATTTCCTTCTTTGGCCTCCAGTAGTCTCTCTGACTTTCTTCATCAAAACCATCACTTCTCATCCGACTTGAGCTTCTGGATACTGTGTTCTTTCTAGTCCCCTGGTAAGAATCCTCCACCGACTTCTCTAGTTCTCTGATTTTCCACTCAGGAAAACAGAGCTACAAAGAGGCATTCAGGAAAACAAAGCTACGAAGACTGAGAGTAGACAACTGTTCCAACCCTAACCTCTACTAATGAGAAGAATAGCCGGGAGGTGGAGCATGCCTTTAATCCCAGCACTTGGGAGGCAGAGGCAGGCGGATCACTGTGAGTTCGAGGCCAACCTGGTCTACAAAGTGAGTCCAGCACAGCCAGGGCTACACAGAGAAACCCTGTCTTGAACGAGTAGGAGGTGGGTCCCTTGGGAAGTGATGCGGCTTAGACTATCATGAACATGTGCTCCCTGGATTGGATTAGTGTCCTAGAAGAGAGACAGACCAGACTGGGAGATGACTGTTCAGTGCTTAGGAGCACTGGCTGCTCTTCCAGAGAACCCAGGTTCCTTTCCCAGCTCCCACATGGATGCGAACAATCATCTGACACCTTCTTCAGGCCTCCTCAGGCACGAGGCTGCTTGTGGTGTGCAGACATATATGTAGGCAAAACACTTACACATATAAAACAAACAAACAAACAAACAAAACCCAAGAAGAGAAAGAGACAAATGCTGTCTTTTGGGCTTTAGAATGTGCCAGAAGATAGCCTTCTAAGACTAGTGCAGGTCCATCCCAGACTCCAGATCTGTCATCACTGTATTCTTAGACTTCTTGACTCTAGACTGTAAGAAAAAAGTGTTTAGCTGTAAGTCACACTGTGTATGGTATTCTGTGAACTAAAATAGGTATCCTTTGTTGGCGAGAGGAGATTAATGGTACATATACATGAAGGATCACTGTGGAGTGGTGATAATGTTCTAAAATTGTTAGGTTGCATAGCTTGATATATTTAGTGGGCTTTAAAATAAGATGTATGTGTGTGTGTGTGTGTGTGTGTGTGTGTGTGTGTGTGTGTAGGTATCTGCAGGTGCCTGAAGAGGCCAGAAGGGGGCATCATATCCCTTATAGCTGGAGTTACCAGTACTTGCAAGCCACTTGTGGCTGTGGAAAACTGGACTGGTCCTCTGGAAGAGCAGCAAGCCATCTCAACAACCTGATAAATTTGGTTTGAAAGGTCACTGAAGGCAGGAATGGTGACCCATGCCTTTAATCCCAGCACTCAAGAGGCAGAGGCAGGTGGATCTCCATGATCCATCTAGGGCCATGCTCATCTATATAAGAAGTTCTAATACAGCCAGAGCTACATAGAGACACTCAGTCTCAACAAACAAACAAAAGAACAAAAAATCATTGGGCATCTGGGGTAATGGCCAGTGTTGTTCCTCCAGAGTCTAGCTGGGCTCCCGTCTACCACATGACAGTTTACAACTGTCTTTAACTCTTGTTCCAAGGGACCTGAGTTCCCCTTTTGGTCCCTTCTAACGCTCTGTGTATGCATGTGGTATACATATATGCATGCAGGCAAAACACTCATACATATAAAATAATAAAATAAATTCATCATCATTTTGTTTGTTTGTTTATCTGAAAGATCTGTATGTAGCCTGAGCTAGCCTGGAGCTTGCTACATTGACAAGTCTAGCCTTGAACTCACAGAGATCTGCCTACCTCTGCCTCCCGAATGTTGGGGTTAAAGGTGTTCGCTACCATGCTTGGCTGACTCTTCTTAAATATAAACATTCATAGCAAAACATAGCAGCAATACTTCCAATCCTCTCTTTTCTACCAGGTCTTATGGTCATATTTGGTATACCTATTTCCTCCTACTGTCCATCTTGTATTGCTCTTGCCTGTACTAAACATTTCTGCAGGCCATGACTTTTTATCTGGTGAGATTTATCTAAAGGATCTGGGTGTTCATTGTCCTGCCTATATTGTTGTCATTTCCGACTTACCTTAGTCACTGACAAGGCAGGGCTAGGAGAGACATGTCCTGAATTTCAGACTTACTCTTACTTACCTCTGTCATAGAGGAGTATTCCATTTTCTCCTTGGTAGCAAAGATAGATTATCTCCAACAACACCTTAACTCCACTCTTGGTTTATTGATTCAAAGTCATGAAGAGCCCAAAGTGGCCTAGGCTTAGTCCCAAGTTCCAGTTTCATGAAGATCATCGCATGTCTCCCAGTGGAAGTGTTCCTCCCAGGAGAGAGTTAGGCCAGTCAAGCAGGAGAACAGGGGAACAGGAAAATTTTCATTAGGGGGTCAGGAGGGTCACAGTGAGCAATGCCACTCCTCCCAACCCTAGCTTCTTCATTCTTCTCTTCTCTTTCCTGCATCTGTCCCTTCCCTCCCCCACCTCATATATTTTCTTTTGTTTTGAGATGGGCTCTTCTGTAACCCAGGCTGGCTTCATTATGTAGCCAAGGATGTTCTTGAACTCCCGATCTTTCTGCCTCCATCTCCCAAGTGGTAGGCCATTTCTAGCCCTTAATTTCTTTTCTCTTTCTTTTTTCTTTTCTTTTTCTTTCTTTCTTTTTTTTAAAAGACAGGGTTTCTCTGTATAGCCCTGGCTATCTTGGAACTCACCCTGTAGACCAGGCTGGCCTGGAACTCACAGAGATCCAGCTGCCTCAGCTTCCCAAGTGTTGTGGTTAAAGGCTGTGCCACCACTGCCAGCTGTATCAAATCCTTAATTTCTTTTTTCTTTTTTTCCTATTTTTTTAATTTAAGGTGTATCTTATCTCCCCCTTTTAGTTCAATGAAAGGTTCTTTTTCTTATAAATACAAGACAAAACAGTAAGAACAATTAGGTGACAATTATGAAAATTTTATGGTATAACATACATTCCCAATGTCCAGTCCATATGTACTTGGCAACTAATAATAATATTCTATTATCTATCTTGGTGAGTTTAAAGTTCTATACCTAACTCAATTTTCATCCTAACTTGCATCACTAACTTAAAAACATCTCCTTAGACCTAGAACACCCTTTTAATTCCTGAACAACTTAAAAATCCTTAATTTCTTAACTCATCAATCCTGGCTCTGAGAGAGTCTGCACTTATGTATCTGCTGATACCCAGTGTATACAGCTCTGCAAGGTATCACCACTTCCCTGGCATTGTAATGGTGTCTTCTAAAGACCAGAAAGGTTTTATGAAGCCAGCAACTTCAGATTTGTAAGGCACATTTTATGACCAGTAAGTATCGTAAGCTGGGTCTGTCACTACACTTCAGTTTCTGTGAAGCAAATTCCTTGATCAAAAATGACACTGTGGATGGGATATCCTGTAAGTCATGCCTGGTGGTTTTGGCAGAAGCTCTGTGCTCAGGGAAGGCAGATCTGGGTGTGCTCTTTGCCTTGTTTATCTGCTGTTTGGACATATTCTTTTGTAGTATATATGTCCAAGCTTCTTGCCCACTTTTATAGTCAGTTTTCTGTTTATTAGATTTGTAGTTGTTCATTTTCTTTCTTTCTTTTTTACATCTTTGTTGTCATTTTCTTCACTACTTATTTACTTATATTTGTTTTTTTGTTGGTTTTTTGAGATAGGGTTTCTCTGTGTAGCCCTGGCTGTCCTGGACTCACTTTGTAGACCAGGCTGGCCTCGAACTCGCAAAGATCCGCCTGCCTCTGCCTTCCAAGTGCTGGGATTAAAGGCGTGCGCCACCACCGCCCGGCTACTTATATTTGTATATGTGTGTGTTCACTCACACATGCTGCACTGAATGTGTGGAGGTCAAGGGACAACTTGTACCCTGCCTTTCTATCTTTCTTTTTGTCTCAGGGGTTGGACCCACGGCCTTGAATGTGTTAGGCAAGTGCTCTACCGCTGACTACATCAGCAACCCTCATCTCACAATGGACTGTAGGTTCTTTATCAGTATAAGTTCCAATTTTTTCTCCTAGCCTAAAGCTTTTTTTAAAAAACATTTATGTTTTTTTTTTGTTTTTTTAGTTTTTTCAAGACAGGGTTTCTCTGTGTAGCCCTGGCTGTCCTGGACTCACTTTGTAGACCAGGCTGGCCTCAAACTCACAAAGATCCACCTGTCTCTGCCTCCCAAGTGCTGGGATTAAAGGCGTGAGCCGCCACTGCCCGGCTTACATTTATGTATTTTTAACTGTGTGTGTGTGTGTGTGTGTGTGTGTGTGTGTGTGTGTGTGTGTGTGTGTGTTGCATACACTACACATGAGTAGTGTGTGCTTTTCAGGAGACAGTTCTGGGACTTGAGCCCAGGTGGTCAGGCTTAGTGACAAATGCTTTCTACCCACTAAGCCATCTCATTGGTCCGTAGATTACCTCTTCTCTTCTCTCTCTCTCTTTCTTTCTTCAATATTAACTAAAAATTTTAATTCACATATCATATTAGCCCCCCTCTTCTCACTTTCTGTTGTTCTTGTGTGCTGTAGGTGGAGCCCAAGTTTGTGTAGAATCCACCAGGTAAGGGCTGCAACCTAAGTCATGGCCCCTCCTGTATAGCGTTTGAGGAGGATTTTCTTATCCTAACGTCATTAGTGTTGGTTCCTATTCTATTTTCTGGAAGCTTTATTTTTCTGCCTTTTATATTTATACCTAAATTTTTATATTTGATCTTGTGGTTTGGTCTGCGCCTTGGGGATATTTCCTTGCAGCTCTGCATCATTCTATCATGAATCAAGAATCCATATGTAGGGCTGGAGAGATGGCTCAGCAGTTAAGAGCACTGGCTGCTCTTCCAAAGGACCTGGGTTCAAATCCCAGTACCTACATGGGAGTTCACAGCTGTCTGTAATTGCCGGGTGTGGTGGTGCACGCCTTTAATCCCAGCACTCAGGAAGGAGGCAGAGGCAGGTGGATCTCTGTGAGTTCAAGGCCAGCCTGGTCTACAGAGTGGGTTCTAGGACATTCAGGGCTACACTGAGAAACCCTATCTCAAAAAACAAAATAAAACAAAACAAAAATGAAAGAAAAGAATCCATATGTGACTGGGTTTGTAGTTTTTTATTCTGTTCCATGGAGCTATGTGTTTATTATTGTACCAACAGCACACTGTCTCCACTATTGGAGATTCATTATAGTTGTTGATCCATGCTAGACCAAAAATCAGCCTTGTTCTTCTCAAAGAGCACCTTGCTTATCCCTGGGCTTTGGGTTTCTGGATAAATTCATGTGTCATTCAGCTTGCCCATTTTCAAGCTGTTGGGGTTTGAAGGGAATCACAGTGAATTTCTAGGTAAGTTTGAAGAGAACGGTCACCTTTATGAGAATGAGTCTTCCAATTCAAGATCATCAGGCATTCCTCCATTTTGATCTCCCTTAATTTCTCCTAATATTGTCACATAAGTCAGTGGTAGAGGAACACATCTTTTTTTGTTTTTGTTTTTTGTTTTTTGAGACAGGTGTACCACCATGCCCAACTCAGTGGAACACATTTTTAAGCCCAGCACTTGGGAGGTAGAAGCAGCAGAATTTGGAGTTCAAGGCCAACAAAAAATATGTAGAAAGCTCAAAGCTACTCTGAGCTACATAAAACCCTGTCTCAAAAACAAAATAAAAATATAAATGTGTGATGTGTGCATAATTATATAGTTTTCCTGTTAAAAGTCTTTTTTTGTTTTTGTTTTGAGACAGGGTGTTACTATGTAACTCTAGTTGGCCTAGATTATATTATTAGACCAGGCTGATCTCAAACTCAGAGATCTGGCTGCCTCTGCCTCCTAAGTGCAGGGACTAAAGGTGTGAGCCACCACCACCCAGCTCTTCTTTTTTTTTTTTTTTTTTTTTTTTTAAGATAGGGCCTTAGCCTGGCATGGTGGCACATGCCTTTAATTCCAGTACTCGGGAGGCAGAGGCAGGTAGATTTCTGTGAGTTTGAGGCCAGTGTGCCTGGTCTACAGAGTGAGTTCCAGGACAGCCAGAGGAACCCTGTCTCAAGAAACCCTGTCTTGAAAAACCGAAGGGGGAAAAAAAGTTTTTGCTTTCATTTTGGTGAAATCCAGGGGCCCACACTTGAGAGTTAATTTCCCAAAGAAACTCTTGCTCCAAGGAATTAATGCTAGCAAAAATGGGGTGCTGACTGTGTCATTGAGCTGGGCACAGGGACACATAGAAAGGCCATAGACAAGTACTGAATGCTGGCTTTACAGAAACAAGCCAGCCCTCCTCCTTCCTTCTCTTCTTCCCTTCCTTCCTTCCTCCTTCCTTCCCTCCCTCCCTTCCTTCTTTCTTTCCTAAACTTGAGGACCATTTTATTAGAATTTGAGAGAAAAACCATAGGACAGGCAAACTATAAACATCCACCGCATGCCGGGGTTGGTGGCACACGCTGGGCTTGGTGGCGCACGCCTTTAGTCCCAGCACTCGGGAGGCAGAGGCAGGCGGATCACTGTGAACTCAAGGCCAGCCTGGTCTACAGAGTGAGTCCAGGACAGTCAGGGCCACACAGAGAAAATAAATAGATAGATAGATAGATAGATAGATAGATAGATAGATAGATAGATAGATGATAGATAGATAGATAGATAGATAGATAGATAGATAGATAGATAGATAAAATAAAAATCCACCGCTGCCGGAAGGAGGAAGATGTTCAGACAAAAGGAGAAAGTTAGACCCGAGTTAGAGTCAGCAGTAGGGTTCCGCAGGCCGCTCTGTATGGAGAGGCCAAAATGTGAATCCACAGCACACAAGTAAAAAGCCGGTCATGGCTATGTTGTCTACAGCCCCAGCTTTGTGGGTGAAGTCAGGTAGAGCCTGAGATCTCGCTGGCAAGCTACCCTAGTCCACCCTAATGAACTTCCAGGTCACCAGAGACCCTGGCTTAAAGCAAGAAGTAGAGAGCAGTGGAGGGAGACACCCATGTACTTACTGCTCTGGCCTCTGCATTTCTGGGAGTGGGCACAATCTGATCCACGTGCTCATGTTTGTGTAACACACACACACACACACACACAGAGGGAAAGGGAGAGAGAGAGAAGGAAAATGTATGATTTTCCGTTTTTCTTTTCCTTTTTGTTTGTTTTTGAGATGCGGGTCTCCTGTTCAGGCTGACTTTGAACACATTATGTAGCTGAAGCTAAAGTTGAACACCCTGATCCTCCTGCATCCACTTCCCACGTGCTGGGATTACAGGTGTGTGCCACCGAGCCTGGCCCAAAAGGCTTTATTATCAAGGGACTAGCGATTTAGCAGCAGAAATAATAAATATGCAGAAGTATTTATTACGACATCTTCGAGCATTCATTACGTACTGAACTCTAACCTAAGTGTCACGTGTACATTACCTAATGGGATTCTTGCAACAGCCCTGGGAAGAAAGTGCTGCTATTATTTTTCTTTAACAGATGAGAAAAGTGATGCTTTGCAGGATTTACTCAAGGTTATATCAGAAGCTGGTCAGTTTGCGTGGTCTGAGAGGATGCATTAACGTCTTGTCAAGAAAGCCCACCGTCTTCACAAGGCACATGTTACTCTATAACCTTTCTCATTATCTTTCTTTCTCAAATCCAGATTCTTCTCGTTAGCTTCT
This sequence comes from Lophiomys imhausi, assembly GCA_907164525.1. NCBI lineage: Eukaryota > Metazoa > Chordata > Mammalia > Rodentia > Muridae > Lophiomys > Lophiomys imhausi. Next base: position 2,571,872 of record CAJQZJ010033609.1, on the reverse strand, counting down.
CAAATCTGCTCTAGGATGGATGCAGAGATCCTGTTTCCATGGTGATGGGGAGGCTGGTACACTGCGTGCCAAGTGTAGGCGACCGCAGAGAATTGGCTCAGGATCGGAAGGTGTGGAAGCCGGACCCAGGGATAAGGGATCAATGAGAAAGCCAAGTCTCAGACACCAGACCTCCCTGCAGCCCCAGAAACCTCCACCGCCACCTCGCTTCTGCCTCCCTCACTTGGGAGATTCAAACCCTAGGAAGCAAGCGCAGCCACCCCAGATTCAAGCCTGACCGTTGGCGGGAAGCCTGTCCCGAGGGGGTCCACCCTGCCCATGGCCCCTCCGCCTCGCTGCCCTCGGTTCCCGGAATGGGGCCCTCGGTCTTGGAGCCACGCTGCACGGAGCCCATCGGCCGCCGGCAGGGGGCAGAGTCTCCCTCGCGGGAGCCGGGCAAGGCGCCCTAGCGCCCCCAGCTTCAGGGTTATTTTCAGCTGACAGGCTGCAAAGGCGCAGTCGGTGGATTTCAGGACCTTAGATAGGTGCTGGCGGGGGTGGGAGAGGAGCGCTGGGAGCCACTGAAGTGTGGGTCTTAAGCAGTGGGTCCCTCTGAGAAGAGTGGTAACTTAGAGTCACAGGATAGGGAGCTGAAGGAATCAACGATTAATTTTCCCCTCAATCCCTTTTTGAGTTTTTTTTTTTTTTTGACTGTTGCTGTTTTTTTTCCCCATTGAAAAACATCCTAATGAGGGGGAGGCTTACTCATTCATTCAGAAAGTGTTTATTGAGTATACAATTATTACAGATAGATAAGACAATCAACATTTATAGAATGCACAATGGTTTGTAACCTTTTTTGAGAGAGAAGTATATCTTTTTATAAAAATTACTTATTTTTATGTGTATGGGTGTTTGGTCTGCAGAATAGGGGGCTGAAGTAATCAATGATTAATTTCCCCCCAAAATGGGCCAGTCGGTGTGGTGGCTAACACCTTTAATCCCAGACCAAACACCCATACACATAAACCCATGCACATGTTCAACGTACATGCACCTCAGATGACAGAGGAAGGCATGAATCGGAGTTACAGATGGTTGTGAGCTGGTGTGTGGGTGCTGGGAATCAAACCCTGCTCCTATGGGGAGAGCAGCCAGGCTTAGCTGATGAGCCACCTCTCCAGACTCTGAAGAGCTTTTAAGATCACAATAAACAGTATAGATTCTTCCCCAGAAAGAATATACCATGAAATTAAAATCATTTCATACAACTTTGAAAGTCCCATAAGCCTGTGCCTGATAATGGACTATGTTCAATGGGAGAAAAGCAAAGCAATGTTCTGAGTGCCCACCCAGTGCTGGCTGCCTGTCTGCCTGCATTTGTGCATTTGTGCGTGTGTGCCTGTGTGTGTGCGATTGTGCGTGTGTGCCTGTGTGTGTGTGTGTGTGTGTGTGTGTGTGTGTAAAGGTAGATGTAGCAAGAGAAAAGAAAAAATGGGCCAGTCGGTGGTGGTGTATGCCTTTAATCCCAGCACTCGGGAGGCAGAGGCAGGCAGATCTCTGAGTTCAAGGCCAGCGTGGTCTACACAGTGAGTTCCAGGACAGACAGAGCTACATAGAGAAACCTTGTCTTTGAAAAACAAACAAATAAACATCAAGAAGAAGAAAAGAAAAGAAGAATGGCAATGGCGTGTGGTGGCTTGTGCTTGTAACCCCAGCTACTCAGAAGGCTGAAGTGGGAAGATAAAACATCCAAAGCCAGTTTGGGTGACTGAGTATTCAAGACCAGTCTAACCAAGAGAGCTAGACTCTGTTTCAAAAAATATCTTTTTAAATTTGTGTGTGTGTGTGCTGAAGATGAACCTCAGAAATAGTGTACTTGTTTAGCTGTGAAAGGTACTGAGTTCAATCCCCAATACCAGAAAAACAAAGAAGGGAAAGGAAGCAAAGGGGAAGGGAGGGGATAGGAAGGGAGAGGAAGCCACTTGAGGCTGACTAAGAATTAGTGGGAAGTACAAAATGTTTGAGGATGGGGCTGGAGCAGAATCAGAGAGACACTGAAGAGAGGGGTCATGGAGAAGCCTATGTTCTGTCCATTGGTGCTGAACTAATGGCTAGTATGGAGGCAGAGAGGGGGACATGGCAGCTGAAGGACACTCAGTAGTAAGTCATCCACCTGCCACCACTTGCTAAGGAGACTGGAGAGAGCACAGCTCGTGAGTCTACCTGCCCTCTTTTGCCTCCACTCCAGGCTTAGCCAAGGGGTGAGGAGACATTTCCACACATGCACACAGCATGGCATTATCAGACTAGGGCAGTCAGCACTTCTGTCACCCACATGTCCAAATGTTTCTTGTGAAGTTGTTTTGTTTCTGTTTTGAGTCAGGTTCTTCCTATATATTTTTGGCTGTTCAGGAACTTACTCTGTAAACCACGCTGGCCTCAAACTCACAGGGATCTGCCTGCCTCTGCCTCCAGATACACATCTAGATAAATACTTTCATTCTATCAGCTCTGTTCCTCTAGAGAACCCTGACTAATACAGAAGTCATGCATGCTTGTATTGGTGTCAGGTGATGTGTGTGTAAGCTAGAGGACAACTTCAGCGGTCACTCCTTAGTCACATTCTGCCTTGTTTTTAAGACAGTCTCACACTGGCCAGGATCTCAGCAGGAAGGCTAGCCTGCTGAGTCAGACAGACCTAGGGATCTGCATCTGGCTGGCATGTAGGTCCTGGAGGATCAAACTCAGGTTCTCATGCTTGCAAGAAAGCACTTTACCAGTAGAACTACCACCTCAGCCCATGAATACTTCTTAGACTGCAACCCAGTGCATACCTTAACACCAGATAAGACACAGATATACACATATGGGCATGTGCATCTGTCTTCTAAAGTGCCCCGAAACACTAAATGTAAAGCACTGATTAAAAAAGAAAAAAACGTTGTCAGGGGCTGGAGAGATGGCTCGGCAGCTGTTGGAGAGGACTAAGTGAATTCTAGGACAGCCAGGGCTACCCAGAAAAACCCTGAAAAAAACAAAACAAAAAGAAGAAAAAAATTGTCAAGATATGCAAAACACCCATTCAAAATAAATGAAATTAAATTTAAATAAAAAAAAACCTGTCATGTATACTCCAACACATGAAACTAATACTCAGGAGATTGTCACTGGCTGTCCCTTCTACCAGGAATGTCCTTTTTCTTGATTGTGCCAGTTGATACCTTTCCATCCTTAACTTCTCAGGTTAGCATCACCTTCCAGAGAGGTCATCCACACTAGAAGGGCCAGCCGACTCCTCTCTTCCATGTATCTGATACGGTTTTTGCCACTGTTTTTCCTGGTTTATGTCTTTTGTTTACTTTTTTTTTTTTTGGTTTTTCGAGACTGGGTTTCTCTGTGTAACAGCCCTGGCTGTCCTGGACTTGCTTTGTAGACCAGGCTGGCCTTGAACTCACAGAGATCCGCCTGCCTCTGCTCCCAAGTGCTGGGATTAAAGGTGTGCGCCACTAGCTCCCGGCCATTTGTTTTTTTTTTTTTTTTTTTTTTTTTTGTTTTTCGAGACAGGGTTTCTCTGAATATCTCTGGCTGTCCTGGACTTGCTTTGTAGGCCAGGCTGGCCTTGAACTCACAGAGATCCGCCTGCCTCTGCCTCCCGAGTGCTGGGATTAAAGGCGTGCGTCACCACGCCCGGCCATTTGTTTGGTTTTAAAGTGCTTTATTACACTGCAGGTAAGTACATATGTATGCATGCTTGCTTGCATGTATATGTGGGGGCATACACGTGGCTCAGTACTCATCTATTGCTCTGAAGACAACTTTCCAGAGTCAGTTCTTCCACTAAGTAGATTCTAGAAATCAGAATCAGGTCGTCTGACTTGGCAGCAGACACCTTTACCAGCTAAGCCATCTTGGTCGCCCTATTGATTGTCTTTCTACCCCACTATGACTGGATGAACTCCACAGGGACAGGATCCATCAGCATCATGTCTAGAAGAACACTCAGAACAGAACAGAAGCGCAGGGATTAGGTGAGGAAGGGAGCCTCATTAGACTCTTCTCTCTTTGGGCTTCAGCACTCCATTCAAAATGTGGAAAACTGGACGGTGCCAGGAGCCCCTCCAACAACACAGTCAGTCCAGTTTGTCTGGACACCACAGCATGTACTCCAGACTCCTAGGGATCAGCACAGTGGGAGGGACAAAGAGGTCTAGTTACTCACAATCCTGTGCAGCAGATACCTAACAAGGGCAGAAAACAAACAATGGACTGGCTGACTGGGGTCCTGCCAGACACAATGAAGGCAACCACTCCGGTGGACTCCCTAGATGCCGTATTCTCTGCCTGTATTGTCCACCACTCCTCAGCCCTCTAGGGGATCAGAAGTGATGATACAGAGCACAGTGGCAAATCTCACTCTGGAGGCAGCCAGATTGGATTCAAACCCTGCCTGTGACACTTAAAGAGAAACAAGCTGAGAACCTTGCCAGCCCGTGTCTACTTGGAATCCTGTCCTTCTCAGCCTTGCGTGACCTTGGATAAATTGCTCACATTCTCCTGGGTTGTTGTTTTGTTATGTTATGTCTCTGATGAGGATGGCGTTAACTGAATTACCTCATGTTTTCCCTGTATGACTCCAGGAAGCCTTCCTGGGGATTTGGAGTCTGAAGCAAACTGGGACTCTCCAGTTGGCTCCCTTCCCTCATGGCCCTGAGGGCTCTGACCCAAATTCAGTTTAGGGATGGAAGGCTGTATTCTCAGCAGGCGGAGGTCCAAGCCTTGCTAACCCGTGACCTTAGACAAGCCAGTTTGGGCTCCCCTATTTCCTCAGCAGAACCCTCTGGATTGTTTGTTTTCTGAGACAGGGTTTTTCTGTGTAGCTCTGGCTGTCCTGAAAGTTGCTCTGTAGACCGAGCTGGCCTCAAACTCACAGAGATCCACCTGTCTCTGACTCTGCTGGGATTAAAGGCGTGTGCCACCACGCCCGGCTATTCTTGGGACTTTTGAAGCCAACATTGGATTCAAAACAGTAACATTGTTCCGGTTCGTCAGTCTCAGTCTCCTCAACCCCAGTCATTCTCTCCCCTGAAGGAAAGGAGGTGAAATTGCTACTGAGAGCCCCAAATTTTGTTTTGTTGTGTTTCATGTGCTGGGGCTCCAATCCAAGGTCTGGATCCAATTCTGTTATCTATGTGTACATGTGAGCGGACATGCATGTTAAAGTATGTGCAGGTGCACATGTGTATGAGTTTTAAATGGTGTGCTGTCTAGTTTTATGTCAACTTGACACAAGCTAGAATCACTGGAGAGGAGGGAGCCTCAATTGAGAAAATGTCTCAATAAGATCTGGCTATGGGCAAGCCTGTACGGCATTTTCCTAATTAGTGATTGATAGGGGAGGGCCCAGCCCGTGGTGGGTGGTACCTTCCCTGGGCTGGCGGTCCTGGGTTCTATAAGAAAGCAGACTGAGGAAACCATGGGAAGCAAGCCAGTAAACAGCACTCCTCCATGGCCTCCACATCAGCTCCTGCTTCCAGGTTCCTGCCCTGCTTGAGTTTCTGTCCTGACTTCCTTCAGTGAGGAATAGTGATGTGGAAGGGTGAGCTGAATAAACCGTTTCCTCCCCAAGTTGCTTTGGTCCTGGTGTTTCATCACAGCAATAGCAACCCTGACTAAGGCACGTGGCTTCTGGGAAACAACCTCAACTCTGGTCCTGGCAGCACTTTACTCCCTCAGCCCTTTCCCCAGACCCAACTCTATTATTCTTTTTTTTTTTTTATGTATGAGTGTTTTGATTATGTGAATGTTTATGAACCATGTGCGTGTCTGGTACCTATGGAGGCTCGAAGAGGGCATCAGATCCCCTGGAACTAGAGCTATGGATGTTTATGAGCTGTGTGAGTGCTGAACTGAATCCCAGTTCTCTCTAAACTACTGAGCTGCCTGTCCAGCCTAATGGCTCTATTACTCATATATATTTTTTGTAACTTTATCTTGCTTTTCTTTCATTTATCCCAGGCTGGCCTCGAACTCACTAAGTAGCCAAAGTTTACTTGAAGCTTCTGATCCTTCTGCCTCCATCTGCTAAGTGCTGGTATTATGGCCCTTCATCCCGGCCACAGTGCGTAGGGATCCAGCCAGGGCTTAGCACAGGCCAGGAGAGCCCTCTACCATCTGAGCTACATCCTGGGCCCTTGAGAGCTTTCTTCCCTTCATCCAGCTTCGTCCATGTTGAATAGCAAAAATCTCATTTTGTGCTTTAACAAGGCCTCAGTCCACCCACCCGTTTGCCCTAACACTGTGTTGCTGGGCTAAGTTCCATACCCTGGCTAAAATGAACTGAGCAACAAACCCAAGAAATAACCCTGTGTCCTCAGGACCATAAGACTTGGGCAATAATGCTTCATTTTCAATTCCTTGCCCCTGCAAGCCTGGGCTAGGTGTTCTCCTGGAATGACTTTATGCAGACTCTTTTTTTTTTTAGCTAAAAGAAAAAAAATTTTTTTTCAGAGACAGCCCCTTTTTGGGGGTGCTTGTGTAGCCCCTTTTGTGGGGGGGCTGGAGAGATGGCTCAGTGGTTAAGAGCACTGACTGTTCTTCCAAAGGACCCAGGTTCAAATCCCAGCACCCACATGGCAGTTCACAGCTGTCTGTAATTGCCGGGCGGTGGTGGCTCACGCCTTTAATCCCAGCACTCGGGAGGCAGAGGCAGGTGGATCTCTGCGAGTTCAAGGCCAGCCTGGTCTACAAAGTGAGTCCAGGACAGCCAGGGCTACACACAGAAACCCTGTCTCAAAAAAACAAAAAAATTTTTGTTTGTTTGTTTTGTTTTCAGAGATAGGGCTTGGGTAGCCCTGGCTGTCCTGGACTCACTCTATAGACCAGACTGGCCCTGAACTCACAGAGATCCACCTGGCTCTGTCGTCCCAGTGCTGGGATTAAAGGAATGCACCTTTGATACTGTTTTATTGATGATGACATCTGAATTCAACTGATAGGTGTCCTCTCTTTGACCCACTCCACAGCACTGGCTTTGAATAAGGAGAGTGGGGCGGTAGGCAAGCCACAGACCATTAGAGATAGAGTTGCCATTTCTGAAGGGAGGACAAACACCACAATGTGGAGAGTTTCTAGGAATGAAAGATGACAACCCAGGAATGTGAGATGTAAGATCCAAAGGCAAGCCTTCACAATCAGGTACCTCTAAGTCCTAGTGCTGACATGGGAGATGCAGAGGCGTGGGAGGTGGGAGTAAACCCAGTTTTTTTTTTTTTTTCATTTTAGATTCATTGATTGTATTTGTTTGAGTATTTTGCCTACCTGTATTATATGCATCACCGGCCTGCCTGTTGCCTGTGGAGGCCAGAAGAGGGTGTTGGGTCCCTAGAACTAGAGTTACAGATGGTTGTGAGCATCCACGTGGGTGCTGGGAGCTAAACCCAGGTCCTCTATAAGACAACAGTGTTCTTAACCACTGAGGTATCTCTCCAGCCCAGGAATTCCAGGAATTTTAATTTTCTTTCCTTCCTCCTTCCTTCCTTCCCTCCCTCCCTCCCCCCTCCCTCCCTCCCTCCCTTCCTCTCTCTCTCTCTCTCTCTCTCTCTCTCTAGGCTTTTTTGAGACAGGGTTTCTCTGTGTAACAGAGCCTTGACTGGCCTGGAACTCACTTTGTAGACCACCAGGCTGGCCTTAAACTCACAGAGATCCACCTTCCTCTGCCTCCAGAGTGCTGGGATTAAAGGTGTGTGCCATCACACCTGGTCGTCTTTCTTTTCTTTCTTTCTTTCTTTCTTTCTTTCTTTCTTTCTTTCTTTCTTT
>CAJQZJ010033609.1:2492265-2558017 GCA_907164525.1 Lophiomys imhausi | reverse complement strand
CTACTGAGTGTCCTTCAGCTGCCATGTCCCCCTCTCTGCCTCCATACCAGCCATTAGTTCAGCACCAATGGACAGAACATAGGCTTCTCCATGGCCCCTCTCTTCAGTGCCTCTCTGATTCTGCTCCAGCCCCATCCTCAAACATTTTGTACTTCCCACTAATTCTTAGTCAGCCTCAAGTGGCTTCCTCTCCCTTCCTATCCCCCCTCCCTTCCCCTTTGCTTCCCTTTCCTTCCTTCTTTGTTTTTCTGGTATTGGGGATTGAACTCAGTACCTTTCACAGCTAAACAAGTACACTACTTCTGAGGTTCATCCTCAGCACAAAAGAAATTTTTTTTTTTTGAGACAGAATCTTGGCTAGACTGGTCTTGAACTTACACTCTGTCACACAAGCTGGCTTTGGGCATTTATCTTCCTGTCCCAGCCTTCTGGGTATCTGGGATTACAAGCACAAACCACTACATGTCATCCTTATTTTCATTTTTTTCTCCTCTTCCACCTACCTACACACACACACACACACACACACACACACACACACACCATACTCTTCCCAAGGCCTCCATCTTTTGCTTTCAAGCCATGCTATTCTAGACTCTAGAGACTGGAACATTCCCCATGCTCTGACCAGCTCCCAGCTATCACTGATATACATCATAGCTCAGTGCTAATTTTCTCAGCGTGTTTTCCTGGAAAAGTCTCCTCAGGACTGGTTTCCCTTCTGCTGACTCAGCAGATGTCAGGAACGGGCCCAACTCCCAGGAAGAGGAGCAAGAGAAAGGCTTTGGGGCAAAGTGTGCCCCTGGCAGCCAGGCACTGCTGGGCACTAAGAACAGTACTTTGCTTTCTTTCTGTTGAACATAAGCCATTTCACATAAGACCATTTTGAGGCAAGGGCATTCATTCTATGACCATGCTCGATGAAGAGGGAGAGGTGTCCTCTCTGTAATCAGATCTGAATAGAAACGAAAATAAGAACATGGTCAAGCCACAAGAATAAGAAAACATTCACCTGCTCTGCCTAGGATGGATGCTATACTCCTCCTCAAGTCACAGCGGTAGCCTAGCTTAGCTTTACCCCACCGGCAGTCTTAATACAAGCTCCCATGATGATTCACTTTCCGATGGAGTCCAATCAGAGCCAAGCCCCACTGCCTTGATTTCACTCCAGATAATCAAAATGAAGTTTAAACCCCAAGTCTCTCCTTAAGCTAACATTGGTTATACCACATTCTACCATGGCATGAGTCCTTGTTGAAATGGGTCAATAAACCCGATTTTGTTCATTTTGCAGGTGTCTGCTGGTTGTCTTTGGCTAGAGGACATTCACAGTATTGAATAGTGAGTGGTACTCAGGCAAGGGAGCACACACCTTTAATCCCAGCTCTCCAGCAGGCATGTCTCTGTGAGTTCAAGGCTTGCTTGGTCTATATAGTGAGTCCCAATCCAGGCAGCGCTACATAGTGAGGCTTTGTCTAAAACAATAAAAAGGAGGTTGTAGATATGGTTCAGTGGCTAAAACATTTGGCTATTTTCCTAGAGACCCAGGTTCAATTCCCAGCCCCCACTTTGGTAGCTCACAGTTGTCTAATTCCAGAGTATCTGATGGGTTCTTCTGACCTCTGTGGTCAATAGGCATGCATGTGGGACACAGATATACATACAGACAAAACATCAGTGTACACACACTCATTTAAAGAATGAAGAAAACTAAGAGTATGTATACATCTATATATTTCTCTGGGGAGCAAACTCCCATATCATGCTTTTAAAATTCATTTCATGAGCCGGGCCGTGGTGGCGCACGCCTTTAATCCCAGCACTCGGGAGGCAGAGGCAGGCGGATCTTTGTGAGTTCAAGGCCAACCTGGTCTACAAAGTGAGTCCAGGACAGCCAGGGCTACACAGAGAAACCCTGTCTCGAAAAACCAAAAAAAAAAAAATTCATTTCATGGTATTTAAGCAGCAGATTTTCTTTCCAAATCATGTTCCCAAGCAAACCTCTCTCTCTACTCCTTACCCCGTGTTATCTGTTCCTGAAAGGATTCTTCAGTCCTTGGCCATGCTCAAGCACCTTGGAACATCCAAAAATCCTCCCTTGCCTGTCCTGTGTCAGAACTGAGGTCCAGGTGGAACCGTTTTGGATGATGCCCTAATCAGATCCCTAGCACTCACTCCTCTTGTGGTCTGATTAGTCTGCTTGCTTGCTTGTTCTTTGAGAGGCAGAGACTTCTGGGATCAGGACAAGTTACAACTCCTCACTGTGGAGTGCAGCTCCTGAGTTAGATTCCGGGATAGGAGAATGGACGTGGCTCTTCAGACACCTGGAAGACACAGGTGGCAGGGCTCTTTGCAAGAGTCCCCAGGGCTGAGAAGGTGTTGGGCTTGTGAACTCTCTGGTAAAGTCAGGGTGAATTTTAATTTGCTGCTGCCCTGAACATCTTTGTGTATTATGCCTCTGTCCCAGAATGGGAGCTTATCAAAGTAATCAGAACCAGAAGAAAGATAAAGACAGTTCTGAGCTTTGAGCATGTGGTGTCCTCTCTCTCTCTCTGCAGAAAATACTATTCAGGTTTAGTAGTTTAAATGGTGTTCCCTGTGATTTGTCCTTTGGAGGGCAGGATGAGCCCCAGGGCACACCCCAATTCTAATTCAACTAAGAGAAGTTTCACGTCCATCTTTATGTTTTAAGGATCTTGATGAGATTCATTTTTAAAGAATTAGCTTGTGAGTTCAAGTGGTGAAGAGGGCAGGGCTGGGGTAAAAATTTCCTTAACTTGACACTATTGGAGATACAATCAGCAAAATTCCGAATGCTGGGGAACAAACAATCTGGTTTCTTCTTCTTCTTTTCCAAAACAGGGTTTCTCTGTGTTACAAGCCCTAGCTGTCCTGGAACTCTATTTGTAAACCAGGCTGGCATCGAACTCACAGAGATCCACCTGCCAGGAGTAAAGGCCTGCACCAGCGCACCCAGCACAGCTTGGTTTCTTAAAACAAAACAAAACAAATTGCAGGCTGGTGAGATGGTGCAGCAGATAAAGGTACTTACTTCCAAGACCCACATGGTGGAAAGAGAGGACCAACTCCCACAAGTTAACCTCTGACCTCCTCAGGGACCTGTAGCATCTCTGTCCCTTCCCCACTGCCCCGCCCCCCTGACAAAATACTGTTTAGCTCTTTATTTTATTTTATTTTTTTGGTTTTTCAAGACAGGGTTTCTCTGTGTATGCCTGGATGTCCTGGACTCACTTTGTAGACCAGGTTGGCCTTGAACTCACAGAGATCCACCTGCCTCTGCCTCCCAAGTGCTGGAATTAAAGGAGTGGGCCACTACACCTGGCACTATTTAGCTCTAACGAAAAATTTAGTCACAAAATCGGAAGGAGAATGGATAGAATTAGGATGTATAATATTAAGTGGGGTCACCTAATCTCAGAAGGAAAAGTAACTTCATGTTCTCCCTCATATGCAGACTGTAGAAGAATATATATTATATATGTATATAATATATATAAACAAATGTACATGTAGGTACAATGTAATATTAGAAAAGAGAACAAGAAAGGCTATTAGGAGATGATAAAGGACTGAATATAGAGAATGCACATGAGTTATGAGAAAGGATATAAAACTAAATTGTTTTTCTAGTTCTAACTCTATCATGAATTTTTCATTTTTAGTGGGTTCTGTCTAAAAATACATTCAGTAGTGAAAAGTGTGAACTCCAATATGAAGCTCCACAACTTCAATACTGAATGCTACTCTGACTGTTCAGAAGGTCACTGAGATGTATAGACTTTGGGTCTGGCTAATTTTAAAAATTATTTTGTTTTATGTGTATGAATACTTTGCCTCTATGCATGTATGTGCACTATGCATGTGTCTGGTGCTCACCTAAGTCAGAAGAAGGCATCCGATCCTCTGGAACCAGAGTTACAGAGAAGCCACCATGTAGTGCTGCCCATCAAACCTGGATCCTCTACAAGAGCAATAGCTGTTCTTAGCTGCTGAGCCTACTCTCCAGCTCTGGTCTGGTTCATTTTAGTGTGCAATTTTTTTCCAAGTTTTTTTTTATTATTATAAAACTTATAAAATTTAAAAATGCTAAAAAAAATGGGAAATTAGAACACAGAAAAAAGCTTTAGGCCTTGCAGCAGTGGTACACACCATTAATCCCAGCATTTTGGAGGCAGAGGCAGGCAGATCTCTGTGAGTTTGAGGCCAGCCTGGTCTACAAATCGAGTTTAGAACAACCAGGGCTACACAGGAAACCCTGTCTCGAAAAACCAAAAACCAACCAGCCAAACAACAATAACAACAAACCCCAAACAAACAAACAAACAAACACTTCCAAGGAGGAAATGAGAGACGATAGGGCCTATAAAATAAAAGCCATGGCCAGCCGCATAGGCTCGCGCCTGTAATCCCAGCACTTGGGAGGAAGAAGCAGGCGGATTATGAGTTCAAAGTCATGTATGTATGTCATAGTCTTTAAAGAGACCTTTTAAACTATTCTATCACTTATTGTGTGCACATGCCTGTGAGTGGAGATCAGAGGACAAGTTGCAGCAGTTAGTTCTCCCCCCATGGGGGGACCCAAGGGTTTGAACTCAGAACATCAGCATTGGTGGCAAGTAGCTTTACCCGCAGCCCCCTCTCCAACTCCTGATGTTTTTTGAGGTAGGCTCTCGCGTAGCCCAGGATGGCCTCAAACTTGATAAGTAGTTGAGGATGACCTCAACATCCTGGTCCTCCTGCCTCCACTTCCTGCACACTGGGGCTACAGGTGTACACCATCATACCTAGTTTATGGCCTGTTCATGCAGCCCCAGGGATTGTGAACCCAGGGCTCTGTGCCTGGGTTCTTACAGGCAAGTGCTCTCTCCACTAAGCTCTATACATACATACACATGCATGTACACATACACACGCATGCACGCACGCACGAACATCCATATGCATATCTGTATATCCATATGTGTGTGTGTATGTATACCTCTGTACTCCTCAAGTTCTCTGAATAAAAGCATGACTGCTTGGGTATAACCTTGCTTGATGTAATACATGCAGTCTAATAGTTCAGCAGTCTAAGCTGTGTGATTTGGTGGGTTTGTAATCACCCTCCATGTCCCCTCTACCCAATCACCCGCAGCAGCTTCTAATCTGCTTGCTTATACTTTCTTTTATCATTTTTAAAATTTTTATTTATTTTTATTTTATGTGCATTGGTGTTTCGCCTGCATGTATGTCTGTGTGAGGGTGTCAGATCTTGATGTTACAGACAGTTGTGAGCTGCCATGTGGGTGCTGGGAATTGAACCCGGGTCCTCTAGAAGAGAAGCAGTCGGTGCTCTTAAACGCTGAGCCATCTCTTCAGTCCCTTCTTTTAATACTTTTATTATAAAATTTTTATTTATTGTACATGCGCATTTGCACCAGCGCATATGGATGGGTCAGAGTTCTCGCAGGGCGTTGGTGGCGCATGCCTTTAATTCCAGCACTTGGGAGGCAGAGGCAGGCGGATCTTTGTGAGTTCAAGGCCAGCCTGGTCTACAACGTAAGTCCAGGACAACCAGGGCTATACAGAGAAACCCTGTCTCAAAAAACCAAAAAAAAAAAGTCTGTTCTCTCTCCAGCATGAGGATGTTGGGGATCAAGCCCCAGCTGTCAGACTCTGTGACCAGAGCCTCTACCTGATGAAGCATCTCACTGCCCACCCTCTACTCTCCATCTCATTGGATTTACCTGTCCTGAAGATTTCATGCAAATGTATCATAACATATTGTGTTTTGTAACTGGTTTCTTTCACCCTGGCTTAACAGATCCACCCGCCTCTGCCTTCTGAGTGCCGGCATTAAAGGCGCACACCGCCATGTGCGGCTCTGACTTAATGTTTTCATTGTTTAAATGTTCCTAGTCTCATCAGAGAATATCCATCTTATAAACTTACTATTCTGGCTACAGAGTTTTAAATAAAGACATTCGGAAGAGGTTTAAACTAAGATAGGAGCTGATGGGTGGTTAAATGTCTCAGGGAGTCAGCACAACTCTCACTAGATCATTTGTCCCTAGGACATGGGTGTGGAACTAATTTCTGCAACTGACCCTGTGACCCCCACACAATGGTGTCAGTGAGTCCTGCTCCTCCCCCAAGCATACTAAATAAGTAAAATGTAACATTTGTTTTTAAGTTAGAGCTGGGCAGAGTGGACAACACCTGTAATCCAAGTGACGGGAGTCCGAGGTAGGAAAATTGCTATGAATTTGAGCCCAATCTAGGCTATGGTAGGACTCTGGCTCAAAACCAAAGAAACACAGCCTAGTCTACATATCCAGTTCCAGCCCAGCCAGTTACATGGTGAGAAAACGTCTAAAAACAATCCTCAAACAAACAAACAAAGATGAACATTTGGGGAGGGAACCTAACTGCAAAGCAAAGGTCCAAAAATCCCCTTTCTAACTAAATTCCATCACAGAGCTAAGTCCAACACTCAGGCCTGCTGAACACACACATACAACACTTTCCCCACCACCACATCTCATAAGCATGGGACCCACAAGTTATCTTTAGAAACACAGAGTTTGTCTAGTTTTGTTTTTTGATGAAGAGTCTCACTATGTAGCTCTGGCTGTCCCAAAACACTGTGTATGTAGGTAAGGCTGACCTCAAACTCACGGAGATCCACCTGCTTCCACCTCCATAGTGCTTGGATTAAAGGTGGGCATGGGCCACCACATCCAGCTTCAGAAACACATCTTGAGACAGCCTTACTGTCTGTAAGTGGAGGCTTACTCTATCACGGATCTGCTGCTGACCCTGAGATGCCATCATGCAGGAAAAATCAGTGTTAGCACCCACTCCCAGAATGCCACTGCCCCATGAGTGTTAGCACCCACTCCCAGAATGCCACTGCCCCATGAGTGTTAGCACCCACTCCCAGAGTGCCACTGCCCCATGAGCTCAGGAATGGCAATGTTGTTAAGAAGCCAGATGTGCCGGGCGGTGGTGGCGCACGCCTTTAATCCCAGCACTTGGGAGGCAGAGGCAGGCGGATCTTTGTGAGTTCGAGGCCAGCCTGGTCTACAAAGCGAGTCCAGGACAGCCAGAGATATTCAGAGAAACCCTGTCTCGAAAAAACCAAAAAAAAAAAAAAAAAAAAGAAGCCAGATGTAGCTATCTGCATAGCATGGGTAGAGTTACTTGTATTGAATGATTACTCAGAGTGGCTGTTGCAGGGTGTGTGTGTGTGTGTGTGTGTGTGTGTGTGTGTGTGTGTGTGTGTGTGTGTGTGTGTGTGTGTAGGGAGAGCCTGGGAGAGAACATGGAGAGAATGCTAAAACCTTTTGAGTTGTAGTTGGAAGAAACCTGGTTAGGGGTTAAGAAAACACACAGGAACCCTATTGACACTTGTAGGCCTGTGCCTAGCTTAGCCAGAAGGTGGGGACGGCCAGGTACTGAGGGTGGTCAAGCTGAGGAAAAGGACTACAGGTTGAGACGGACAAGTCTTTCAGCTATTCTGGAACTCTTCCAAACCACACTCACAGGCAACTCTGGGAAGTTGTCAGGGATCTGCAAAAGGGCAAAAAGACAAATTCCATAGATGAAAATGTATATGAAGGTTGAGGATGAGGTATGAGGGAAGATAAGATGAAGAAACTTCCAGAGAGCCTCGAGAAGGGGATAGTCACTAAAGGTGACCCTGGATAATCCTGCCCTGGAGGTTTCCTCAGTGACTCCAACCTTGGAAGTGATGGGCAGGGGATGGAAAGAGAGCAGGGCAGCCCAGCCTGTGGGCCTACTGAGAAGGCTCGGAAACCATAGAGTAGACTAGAGGGATATCGACTGAACTACATTTCCCAGATAACCTCCCTTATCTGTTATATGGGCCTGGGTGTTTCTCTCCCAAAGGGATCTGCCCATAGGGTCTGGAAAGCCTTTGAAAGACCCTTTCTTTCTTTTTTTTTGTTTTGTTTTTGTTTTTCTTTTCTTTCTTTCTTTCTTTCTTTTTTTTTTTTTGAGACAGGGTTTCTCTGTGTAGCCCTGGCTGTCCTGGACTCACTTTGTAGACTAGGCTACCTTTTCTTTTTTTTGGTTTTTTGAGACAGGGTTTCTCTGTGTAATAGTCCTGGCTGTCCTGGACTTGCTTTGTAGACCAGGCTGGTCTTGAGCTTGAACACACAGAGATCCGCCTGCCTCTGCCTCCCAAGTGCTGGGATTAAAGGCGGGTGCCACCATGCCCGCCGTTGACCAGGCTAGCTTTGAACTCACAGAGATCCAACTGCCTCTGCCTCCCAAGTACTGGGATTAAAGGCATGCACCACCACATCTGGCAATTACAGACAGCTATGAACTGCCATGTGAGTGCTGGGATTTGAACCCGGGTCCTTTGGAAGAACAGTCAGTGCTCTTAACCGGTGAGCCATCTCTCCAGCCCCAAGGCCCTTTATTTCAGGGAAAATGTCCTTGGGTAGGCAGCAATGGCTGTGAATTAAGGGCAAAGCTTGGACAGGGAGAGACTAAGACCCAGGCTTATTCCAGAAGTGTGGATAAGGAACCTCAAGACAACCTGAGCCAGGGCTGGAGTCCCCTGCCTGTAATTCCAGGCCTGAGGCCTGAGGCAGGAGGATTGCATCCTGGGCTATATGTAGTGAGTTCCAGTGTGAGACCCTGTCTCAAAAACCAACAACAATGAAAGGTGGGGAGGCAGACCCTAGGTTGTTCTCAAGTTTGCCCAAAATTGGTCCCCAATTCCCTGGAGGCCTTACGGGTCTTCTTTGGTTGCCAGATAGCCAGTGACTTATATGAGCTGTGTATCTTCATAGTTCTGTCTAATAGAGGGGTCCGCCAGAAGACACAGAGGCTCTGAAAGCTAGGACCAGTATGCAGTTTGTAGCTTATCCCCATTTTGGATTGTCTTCCAGTTTCTAATCCCTAAGGCCCAGGCCCTGGCTCCCAGGCTGGACTTTCACCAGGTGACACATTAATACGTCACAGTCAGTTGGAACTGGACCTGCACCTGATTCATCCAGGAAACTGAAGCCAGGCCACAGAACAAAACACTTTGACATGGCTCCCGCTAGGCCTGGAGTGAGAAGCCTCAACACAGCTTTTTTGGCCTTTCTCTCTCCTACTTGCAGGATTCCGTTGTTTGTTTCTCTTCTCTGGGTCAGGAGCTGTATTTTGTTTTCTTGATTTATTTTGGTGAAGATGATCCTTGAGGAAGGGAGGTGGGCTGTAAAAGAGGGACAGTAGGAGCTTCTATTAGAAGGAGATGCCAGAAGTGGAACCAGTGTGGATAGGAACTATTTAGAATGAAGGAGTCCAAGGTCTCTGGGGCCACCGTCTCCCCCAGAGACACTACCTGTCCACAGTTTAGGCAGGTCCTGCTGTCTTCCTGGGACACACCCTAAAGCCATTGCTTTCTGATTCCATAGCTCTTTGTGGGTCTTGACAGTAACTCGTGGACATTCAAAGATCACTTAGCTTTACTTCAGTCTCCTCCCGACCTCCTAAGAGCAACACAAAAAGCATGGGAATCCCCTTCCAGAAGGAAGCAACGGGGCAGCTTTAACAGAAAGGGAAGGGAGAGAGAGGGCGCTGACTCAGAGTCTCCTGCCATTCGCTGCTGCAGGGGATCCCTCCTTAGGGATTGGCCTCGGCAGAGTCCACCTCCTCTTGTGATTGGCTCAGCCTGGGACATATAACGGGGTCTTGGTGGCCTCCGCCTCAGTTGGAGACAGGCAGGGAGCCGGGATCTAGTCGCTAGTGCGGATACTTCAGGACCGCCCTCCTCCTTGCTGAACCTGAGTCCACGTCCCTCCGAGGCTGCAGCCATGAAGGAGAGACGGGCGCCGCAGCCAGTGGTGGTCAGATGTAAGCTCGTGCTGGTGGGGGACGTGCAGTGTGGGAAGACCGCGATGTTACAGGTGCTCGCGAAAGACTGCTATCCCGAGGTGAGCTGCCCGCCGGCCCGGGTGGGTGGCCACCTGTCCAGGAGAGCTGTCCCTTCCACCCGCAGGCCTCCCCACCCTGCCTTGCCTTCTGGCTGGAGGACGGCCCTGCTTTGCCTCCCCTGGGACCTGACCCACTTCTGCCGCCCGGTCGGTCGGGTCTTTACCCATCATATCCCCTCCCACTTTCCTTCATCCCTGAGACCTGGAGGCCCTGGAGAGCCTGGGGCTTTCTTCTTGACGCAGTTCCCTCTGTAAGGTGGTCCCGGCAGGCTTCTGCTGCTTCGCCTGTTCACCTGTACCAAGGGACTAGAGGGCAGAAGACAGAGGTTAGAATTGGCTTATGGCTCTGAAAAATGGGACACGAATCTAGGGTTGAGAAGAAAATGTGAATGTATGTGTCTCAGACCAGCCAGCCTGTGGGGGCGGCTTGTGCTAGGCTGGAGAGTGAAGGCCAGTACCTCTACAGCCCCCTGTGTAGCCCGCCTCAGGCTCCTGGTCATGTTTTTCGGCGCATTGTGTAAGGGGCTCCTTGGGTAGCCCACACTAGGTGTGAGGGGCTGAGGGGTGCGCACCCAGGTGTGAATGTCTCCTTTCTCCTCGCAGACCTATGTGCCTACCGTGTTTGAGAATTACACGGCCTGTTTGGAGACAGAGGAGCAGAGAGTTGAGCTTAGTCTCTGGGATACCTCAGGTAAGACTGTACCCCCAAGTGCTCCATCCTACCTCCATTGGCTAGTTGCAGCTGTTGCTTTTTCAGGGGGGAAATCCTTTTGAGGATAGAGGTGCTTGCCAGGAAACCTAAAGGAAGAATGCAGAGATTCTTAGGTTGGGTATCAGTGAACAAACCTAGGAGCCACTTGGGATAGAAAGGGCTGGGATAGAAAGAGGTGGAGGGACCCTGAGTACTGGGGGGGCGGCACCAGACAGGTCTTCTCTATTTTCTCTCTGTCTCTCTCTTTCTCTCATTCTCCAGAGCAAAGTTAAATGAGAGGAAGGAGGTGTGCTTGCTGCTAGGGGCAGCTGTGGAGGGGCAGAGAGACGCTTGCTTTGGAGGGAATACTGCTCTCCTGCATTCTCTCTCAGGCCACTGCTGTCTGCTTGCCGCAACTCAGTCAGAGGCTGCGGCTGGGAGATGAAGCACGACGCAACCTCAGTGTTTTGGACGGTGGGGGGAGCGGTAAATGTAGGGCATGGCCACGTTGGAGTCAGTGCCAGTCAAGTACAGGGGGTTTAGTTGTTTTCACCCCATTCTGTGCTGGGGTGAGTTGGAGATGCCCTGTTTTTTGGAAATGTAGAAAGCAATGTCTTTTCTGTTCTCTGCCCACCAGCCCTTAGAGCTCAGCTAACATTTGCTTTGCTTCTGAACCCTTCCTACTTTCTCTACCTCAGTTCCTCTTTTTAACAGTCTATCTTAGACATAATGAAAGAATAATTACAAGAAAGAAAAGAAAATCCATGCTTTACCAATATGTGTGTGTGTTTGTACATGTTCACGCTGAGTTTAAAGAGAAACTGTAAATCACTGAGGCTTTCCTGCATGCCACCCCATTTCTCTGAAGGAATCTTGTTCCTGTTCTCCAGTTTCAAGGTCTGGGAAGACTGGGGTAAGGGACGGATAGGCAGAAAATGATAGATACTTCTTTTGCTCTCCCCACAACCAAAATCCCTCAGGCTGGTGCACAGTCCTCCGTTGCAGTTCTAGGAGGGGGGAGGCAGGGCCTCTGTCACCCTGGACTGTGCTCTGCTGCCTGGATCGGACTGGAAGGCAGCATGGCTTCATGATGTATAGCTTTTCTCCTGCTGTACCCTCCCACCTTCCAATCGTCCCTGAACCTTGCTGTGGCTCATCTCTCTTCATTACCACCCTCCCTGCTTCCCCCTCCCCTCACAGCCTTGAGTCCCCAGCCCAGATAATGGAAAATCAGCAAGTGTGGTCTTTCCTCCCCCCCATTTCAAAAGGATGAAGGCAATCAGTTATTCTTCTTTTAAATTAGGTCCTGTAAGGACAGAGGAAATGACAGTGATATGTAGTGTGGATCTTCCCTACGTTTGGGCCAGGGTTGAACCTGTTTCTGTTATTCACTTGCTGGTCTTAGGGGAGGGGGGGTGCTCGGAGCCAAAATGGAGACCTACTCCCCTCCCCCCCCCCCCGTACCATACCACGTTGCTCCCCTGCCTCAGTGCTGCTGTGGTCCAACCCCCACCTCACCTCAGTAAGAGATGGGGGTGGATTGCTGAAGGAGCAGGCAGCTATCCCAACTCCCTCTTACTTCTCTCTCTTTTTTTTTATGACCGACACCCCCACCTCAGCTTGGATTCCCCCCAGTTTCCATGGTGATTATGGTACAGGGAGAGGGGCTGCTTGCTATTCTAAGCACGGATTGTCTGGATTCCAAATCTGCTACTGTTCCTTACTCAGGGTGGAGGGAGCTAGGCTCAGCTCCTAACGTTCACCCCATCAGACCCTGGGTCTGAACTGCGTTCTTCCCCTCCACCAAGGATCCTTGCTCTCGCCTCAAACTCCACAGCTACTTGTGCTCGCTGTCTTTGAGATTGCCTCCCTGAGATGGGAGGGGTGGGGGCCACAGTATTCCCTTTGCCCTTTTCAGTGTAGGCTGACTTGGGTGGGTAAACGGGTAAAATATCAAATTCTGAGTGTTTTCCCTCCTCCGTCAACCTCCTGAAGTTCCGTCCCAGAGGTAAAGAATCGGGGCATCCAGTTATGTAACAGGCAGGGCTATTTCTTCATTGGGAGACCCTAGAGCAGAAGAATGGCAGAGGTTGGTCAGCAGGCAGGCTTGTTTGAAGGGAACCTGAAACCAACCCCTGTCTCGTCTCTCCATAGATGCTGCAGCATCTTCTGGCACTCTGGATGAGTGGATCTTAAATTAAACCAACCTACTGTAGGAAACCCAGACATGTTCAGAGTGAACTCTACCCCAATTTGCTTCCCTCCCCCTTTTTAAAAAAATTTTTTGTTTTTTGAGACAAGGTTTCTCTGTATAACAGCCTGGAACTTGCTTTGTAGACCAGGCTGGCCTCAAACTCACAGAGAGCTGCCTGCCTCTGCCTCTTGAGTGCTGGGCTTAAAGACATGTGCAACCATGCCTCGCTTGCTTTCCCCTCTTTTAGGACTAAGGGAAATGGTGTTCCTGACTAGGTTTCTGGCATGTGGTCACGTCCCAAGCTTCTATGCAATGACACTGTGCCCTGGGACGTAATTGGATGTTGAGGGATTGAGAATTACATTACCCAGGGAAGCCCTGGGCTTAGGCCTATAGAGAAGCGAAGATGCCACGGCTCATCTCAGCTCTTCTCCCCTCACACCAGGCTCTCCTTACTATGACAATGTCCGTCCACTCTGCTACAGCGACTCAGATGCAGTGTTACTATGCTTCGACATCAGCCGTCCAGAGACTATGGACAGCGCACTCAAGAAGGTAAGGCTAAGCTCCAGGCAGCTGCACTCGCTCATCATCTTAGCTATGGGGGTGGGGGCTGACCCAAGAGTGCCTTGAGTTCAAGACCAGGCAACTTAGTGAGACCCTGTCTCCGAATAAAAATAAAATAGGGCTGAGGATGAATCTCAGTTGGTAGAGCGTGCTTCCCTAGCATAAGCAAGGCCTTGGGTTCACCACCCAGAATTGGGGGTGGGGGGATAAATATATAGTTTCTACCCGGAAGGAAAAGAAGGAGTCTTATCCCACAATCCTCCTGTCTACCAGCCAGCAAAGAACTGTTTTGCTTGAGGCACATCATTAGTTGTGGCTCTGGGCTAAACCTGGGTCTCCTTCCCCTCAGCCTTTTTGCCATTTCTTTATCTTATAGTACTTTCCCAGAGGCTCAGCTAGAGAGGGAGGTGCTGAAGACTCAGAGAACCTTCTGGTGATGTGAGGAATGGGCCCTTTTGGGAACAGCTTCTGGGGACTGGAATCCTGGGCCCACTGAGGCAGGCAGGTCAGGGCTCAACAGCTGGTGGAAGTGGTCTGAGTGGCAAGATCTGCCTTCTCTGAGACATTGCAGGAAATGCTGTGGGACTTGCTAGGTCCTCAGGGAAGAGACTGCCTAGTCCAGTCTGCTGGCATTCAGGGCTTGTTTGCCCTTCAACTAGAGAAAGCAGACAGATCCATGTCTTCTCTGTGTGGCAGGGAGTGGGAGGCTTGCCCTGTGCTCCCTTTGGTATCTGTGCTGTTGACTGAAGGGGTAGGCTCTGGGTTAGCACACGGGTGCCACCAAAGGCCTCCTGGACAGGAAGATGATGTAATTAGTGCAGCAGGGATGCTGTGACTCAGAGCGAGGACAGGGATCTGAGAATCTGAATGGTGTGCTAGGCGTTGCCAGCTGGACTTCTCCTGGTATCTGTCTGCCACTGACTTTCCCTCCCTTCTTGCTCCAACCCTCAGTGGAGAACAGAAATCCTAGACTATTGTCCCAGCACTCGTGTTTTGCTTATTGGCTGCAAGACAGACCTACGAACAGACCTGAGCACTCTAATGGAACTGTCCCACCAGAAGCAAGCACCCGTCTCCTATGAGCAGGTGTGTATATGGCTGGAGGGTGGGGTAGAGAGCTCGAGATATGGCTCTTGATTAAACTCCTTCTAGATGACAAGATAGAATTGGTATTAGAGGGGCTATCTATAAATGGCAAACAGTCACCTGGGTTGGGGTAGCAGGAACTTGTTTACTTAGAGTTTTACTGTAGGTTCTCCTGCAAGCCTCTCCTGTGTGTGCACCAGCATTTTTAACTTCTTTTTTTTTTTTTTTTGGTAAACCATATGCATCAGACTCATTAAAGATGTTTGTTAGAGCTGGATGTAGTCTGTAATCCCAGAATCAGGAGGTGGAGACATAAGGATTCCAAGTTTGATACCAGCCTGGCTACATAATAAATTCAGTCTCAAAAAACCAAAACCAAGTTTAAAACGAACAAACAAAAAGGAAGTAATCTTTAGATTTTTGAATTCTGGGTTCTATGCCTATAAAATAACTCTGGGAGAAAGTTATGGAAATCTTCATTTTTATAACAAGACCCAAGGGCAATTTCTAATTAATTATTTAATTATCTGAGTGGTGCATGCCACCCCATGTGTGGTAGTTCAGGAGTTAGTACTTTCCTTCCACCATGTGGGTTTCTGGGATTGAACTCAGGTGGCCAAGCTTGGTGGCAAGTGCTTTTCTTTGTTGAGCCATCTCACCAGCCCCAGGGATATTTTTGTTTTTGTTTTTTCCGAGACAGGGTTTCTCTGTGTATCCTTGACTGTCCTGGACTCACTTTGTAGACCAGGCTGGCCTTGAACTCACGGAGATCCACCTGCCTCTGCCTCCTGAGTGCTGAGATTAAAGGCGTGTGTTACCACCCCCAGCATTTACAGACAGCTATGAACTGCCATGTGGGTGCTGGGATTTGAACCCAAGTTCTTTGGAAGGGCAATCAGTGCTCTTAACCGCTGAGCCATCTCTCCAGCCCCATGTTTTTGTTTTTCGAGACAGTGTTTCTCTGTGTAACAGTCTTGGCTGTCCTGGAACTCACTCTGTAGACAGGGATAACTTTTAATGTAACTTGTAATGCAAGAGTGTAAGAATGTCTGTTAATGTTTCTTATTAGGATCACCTGGGAGGGCTCTTAAACATACTAACATCAGAGGCTGGAGAATTGGCCAGGGTGAGGGCCCTTGCTGCTAAGCTTGATGAGCTGAGTTGGATCCCTGAGACCCATATGGTGGGAGGAGAGAACTGACTTCTACAGACTGTCCTCTGACCTCCACATGGATGCTGTGGCATGAGCACACTCGCAGACATACACACACACACACACACACACACACACACACACACACACACACACATATATATATATATATATTTTTAGGTTTTTCGAGGCAAGGTTTCTCTGTGTAACAGCCCTGGCTGACCTGGACTCGCTTTGTAGACCAGGCTGGCCTTGAACTCACAGAGATCCGCCGCCTTTGCCTCCCGAGTGCTGGGATTAAAGGCATGCGCCACCACGCCCGGCCAATAAATATATTTTTTAAAGGTGTTTTAATGCTAATGTTGGGACTGGGGGTGTAGGTCCACGCATGGCCAGCTTGCACGAAGCCCTGGGTTCCATCGCTAACATCGAAATCTAAGACCTAATGCCTATGCCATCCCCAGACATCCTGCTGAATCTGGTTTGGCATTAGTATGCTTTTTAAAATGCTGTTGGCGATTCTGGAGTACAGTCAGGCTTCACCTTGATGAATGCTGGCAGAGGCTGGTGGTGCAAGACTGGCAATGGGATGTCATTTGGAATATCCCTGAGGTGCAAAACGTGTTTCATAGGCATTTTAGGCCACTGCATTAATAACTGCACCCTTCCCACAGGGCTGTGCGATAGCCAAGCAGTTGGGTGCAGAAATCTACCTGGAGGGCTCGGCTTTCACTTCAGAGAAGAGTGTCCACAGCATCTTCCGGATGGCATCCATGGTGTGTCTGAACAAGCCCAACCCGGTACCCCCCAAGAGCCCTGTCCGCAGCCTCTCCAAACGACTACTCCACCTCCCCAGTCGCTCCGAACTCATCTCTTCTACACTCAAGAAGGAAAAGGCTAAAAGCTGTTCCATCATGTGAAGTTGGAGCCGGAGGTGGGGGAGACAGCCCCCCCACTTCCTCCCTTGGTGTGCAGAGGCACAGGGAGAGGGAGGATGAGATAGTTTAAGACACTGGATATGACTTTTTCAGATGGCCACAGTGAGGGCTTTAGAAGGAGTCAGGAATGGGACTGAAGAAGGATGCCAGGCCTGGCAGGAGGGTCTGACATTGAGCAAGAACCATCACCCCCAAGCCAGGCTGTGGAGGGGTAGTTGCCCCAGTGCCCCTTACTCCAGAGGAAGGAAGGGTGCTGGGGAGATGGGGACACGCTGGCCTCACCTTCAGCATCATGCCCCTTCCACACAGCATTCCCATGCAGGCTCGGGATGGGAGGAGTCCTTGAGCCCTTCTCTTCCCCTTTAAGCAGTGGCAGTGGAGTGGAGAATGGGAAAGCCCAGAGGCAGCTCCCTTGGGGGCCTAGCCCAGGTGCTTTATAACTGAAACCAGGTAGGCAAGGGCTGATCAGAGCTAAGAAGGAAACCTCATCTCCGCACAGTCCTTGCATCATGGAGAGGGGACATCATACATTCACATGCTTCTCAAGTCCCCAGGGCCCAAGGGAGAAGCCCTAGACCCCCTTCTCTTACAGAATGTGGGGGTGGTGGTGCTGCAGGGGCAGGACTGATGGGGGGAATCACCAGACTTTCCTGCCCTTAGGGCGGTACAGTTGGCATTTGTTTTATAGACTCTTGTCTTTGGAACTGGGGGGAGGGAGGGAGCACTTCAATCTGTTACATGTTCTGTGTTTAAAGAAGAAACCCTATTTATTAATGAAATATAACATATGAAGAAGTCGATTGTTTTTTTTTGTTGTTGTTTGATTTTTGGGGACTGATGATAAGGGAAAAGCTGTCTTGGATTCCTTTCTGAGAATTAGAGTGGCTGTCTCCATGCGCCTCTAAAACCTAGTCCCACTTCTCCAAATCTCACTCACATCCTGCTAAGCGAAGAAAGAGGTCCTCAGTCCTGGACTAGGGTTTCCATACCTCAGAGTGCTGACACTATCGATGGGAGAGTGGCTTTTGTAAGGGGCTGTCCTCTGTAGTGTATGATGTTCAACAGCAGCCCTGGCATCCCTGGTTCTGGATGACAATAGTATGCTCCAGTTGTCACCACCAAAAATGTCTCTAGATACTGCTGAATGTCCTGTGGACAAAAATCACTTCCTGTTGAGGACCACTGCCCTAGAGCAGTGGTTCTCAACCTTCCTAAAGCTACTATCCTTTAATATAGTTCCTCATGTAGTGGTGACCCCCAACCATAAAACTATTTTCTTTGCTACTTCATAACTGTAATTTTGCTACTGTTATGAATCGTAATGTAAATATCTGATATGTAACCCCAAAGGAGGGGTTAAGAACCACTGCCCTACAGAGACTGAAAAAGAGAGGATCAAGCTGAGGAGTCTCACACCTGGTAGGTGCTGCATAGACTAGTTCAAAACCCAGGGATCTCCTGGGATTCCCATTTCCTGGGTTTAAGGAGAGACCACCTTTGTTACTGATTTTCTGTTTCTAGTGTCCATTGGTGATATAGCTCAGGAGTTTTAACATCTCTTCTTAGTGACTCATAGCTTTTGTTTTCCAAGGTTCATAGAATAGTAATAGAAATTAAAGGTTATTATGAGGACTGGACAGATGGCCCAGGGCTTAAGAGCACTTCTTATTCTAGCAGAGGACACTGTTCTGTTCCCAGCACCTGCACAGTGGCTCACAATTGTCTACAACTGCAATTCCAGAGGATCTTACGCCTTCCTCTGGCCTCCAAGGGCACTACAGTCATGTGGTGCACATACAGATAAAACACCCATATGCATAAAATAAAAAAGTTAACTATAACTAGGTTCAGTGGTGGAATCCCAACATTTGGGAGGCTGATGCAGGGGAACTGAGTTCCAGGCCAGTCTGGGCTATAGTGTAACAATACCTTGTCTCTAAAAGAAACATTACTTTGCATCTGCTTTTTAAAAAAGATTTAATTTTATTTCTAATTCTGTGTTGTGTATGTGTCTGTTCATGTCAGTGCAGGTGCCTCAGAGACCAGGGTTATAAGACCCCCTGGAGCTGGAGTTAATGGGGAATTACCAGCTGCCCTACTATGTGAGTTCTGAGTTAAACTTGGGTCCTCTGTAAGAGCAGTAGGTGCTCTTAAGTGCTGCTGAACCATCTCTCCAGCCCCATCTTATGCATCTGCTTTAAATAATCACATTTAACCTCAGAACCAAAACTAGTTAATATCTGTTATATGTTTACTATGTTTCAGAGCACTTTATATTTCTGAGATAACCTTTTAAGGTATTACCTACTTCACTATACAGGTAAGGAGGCCCAGAGAGATTAATGTACCCAAACCATGTAGCCATGGAGTATTAAAACATGGATACAGGAGGCTGGAGAGGTGGCTCAGTGGTTAAGAGCACAGACTGCTCTTCCAGAGGACCCGGGCTCAATTCCCAGCAGCTCACAACTGTCTGTAACTAGAAGATCTGACACTCTCACACAGACATACATGTAGGCAAAACACCAATGCACATAAAATAAGATAAAAAATTTAAAAACAGCTGGGCATGGTGGCACACATGCCTTTAATCCCGACACTCGGGAGACAGAGGCAGGTGGAGCTCTATGATTTCAAGCCAGCCATGTCTACCCAGTGAGTTCTAGGACAGCCAGGAATACATTGAGAGAAACCCTGTCTCGAAAAGCCAAAAAATTATTAAAAACAACAGCAAAAGATGTTACAAGTCCAAGCAGTCTAGAACTTTTTTTTTTTTTTTTTGAGATAGGGGTTCACTATACAACCACAGGTAGTTGTATAGTGAACAAAGATCGGCCTACTTCTGCCTCCTGGTGGCTGGTATCAAAGGTGTGACTATAAGCCCAGCTGCTGCAGCCCAAGATGGTTTCAAACTTGTACCAGTGGACAACCTTGAGTTGATCATCCTGCCTCTGCCTCCCAAGAGCTAGGATTAAAGGCGTGTGCCACCACGCCCCGCCCAAGTCTAGCTTTTAAACGTGCACTTAAAATTTGTTTTCTTTTACTTCTTTCCTCTTCTGTCCTTTCTCCTCCTTCCCACCTACCTCGCTTTTAATCTTTCTCTCTAGAGTCTCTCTTTGAGGAAGTGCCTTGTGGACTTGCCCAGGATGGATGCAAACTCTGGGGCTTCAGAGGTACTTTCACATTAGCCTCTGGAGTAGGTGCCATTTGTCACTATATCTGGTAACATAATATGTTTTCTTCTTATTTATTTATTTTGTGGGGAGGGTAGGGGTTGAGATTGGGTCTTTTTTGTTTGATTTCTTGGTTTAGTTTGTTTTTTTCTTTTTTCTTTCTTTTTTTTTGGGGGGGTAGTTTTTGAGACAGGGTTTCTCTGTGTAGCGCTGGCTATCCTGGAACTCACTCTGTAGACAGGCTGGCTTCGAACTCACAGAGATCTGCCTGCCTCTACCCACCTTCATTGCAGGGATGAAAGGTGTGCATCATCACCACCTGGATCTTATGCAGCTTAGGTTGGTTTCGAGTCCTTGGTACTTCTACCTTCACTTCACAAGTGCTGATATTACAGGCATGCAGCATCACACCTGGCAAGAATATGCACTCTTAACTGTCTTGCTAGCCCATCCTGTAAGACAAAGAGTATTATTATTTCTGTTTTATAAGTGAGGAAAGAGAAAAGGTTATATAGCATATAATATGCCTATTATATGGTATATGTAATACTGTGTAATCACATAGTATATAATATGCATAATTACATAATTCATATTATAAAGCATTTAATATATTATGTAATTTATATTATGTAATATGCATAATATAATGTACATTTTATATATATTATATATATAACATACAGAAGATCACACTGATAGTGACTAAATCAAGATTCAAACCAAATCTCACTGTTAACTATATTACATGTACCCCTTATTGTTAGCTATGTTGCTAAGTAGGCGACCAGGTTCGATCCTTACTAAATATAATCTTGGGTGCTGGAGAGTGGCTCAGGGGTTAAAGAGAGCCTTGCAAACGCCTTGCAAACATGAGGGTCTGAGTTCAAATCCCTGAGCCCACATAGTCTGCATGCGCTACATGTCTGTAATCCCCGTGCTTCCACAGCAAGAGGAGGTGGAGACAAAAATGAAAGGAAGAACTGAGACTGCCCTGTCATGTGATCCCATGAGAGTGGCAAGCCTGTGCCTACGCACGTGCACACACATCACACATACACCCAACACAAACATTCCAATAATAGCCTTTATGTCCTTAATTATAAGAATAAGTATCTGCGAGAGCTGAAAGCAAAACGAAGTGTCTTGAAGATCGGTATCTTTTTGTCATTCATCATGAGAAGTACAGAGTATTGACAGGAGACTGTCACTGTGGACTTACACTAGCCTTTTCATCTTTCTGAGTCTCAATTTACTTTTTTTTTTAATTGTTCACTTAGGGCTTGGAGGGATGGCTCAGCAGTTAAGGGCACTGGCTGCTTTTCCAGAGGACCTGGGTTTGATTCCCAGCACCCACATGACAGCTCACAAGCCTCTGTGACTTCAGTTCCAGGGGATCTGAAGCCCTCTTTTGAATTCCTTGTGCCCCAGGCACCACATGGTACACATATACGCATATAGGCAAAACACCACATACACATAAAATTAAAATAAATCTAAATGCATCATCATTGTTTTGTGTGTGTTTACAGGGTAGTCTCTGAAATAGAGAAAGGTAGGGATTCTGAAATCAAATGAACCTGAAGAATTCAGATGCCCTTCAATTTTAGCTTTGTGAACTCGGAAAGCAGATGTACTAGGCCACACTTTCCTTATCAGTAAAATCACGGAATGCCCATCTCATACCGTTATGACAACTAAGTAAAGACAAGATACATTAGCCTATGTGTCTAGCACAGACCAGGACACTGGGAAGATTGACAATCAATAGCTGAAGGTTTTTAAAGTTCCCACCCACCTTTGGTCTGCTGGTCTTTGAGTTTTATCTTGTTTTGTTTTTGGTTAGGATTTCAGTCTGTGAGTGGAGAGCCCCCTAGTGCTCATTACATTCAACAGATCTCAGGCTGACTGTCAAAGGCTACAAGAGCTCTCCTAAAGTCTACTAAATTACCCTGAGCCTGTCTGTGAAGCTGAGTTTGTGGATTAGGGTGTATTCTGTGACTTTGAGAACTGAAGGAATACACAGAATGAAAAACTAGAGGGTAGAGACAGAGATGGCTCTGCAGTTAAGAACACTGGCTGTTCTTCCAGAGGACCCGGGTTCGATTCCCAGCACCCACACGGCAGGTCACAACTGTCTGTAACTCCATTTCCAGGAGATCTGACACCCTCACACAGACACATGCAGGCAAAACACCTATGCACATAAAAATAAAAGCAGAAACAATTAAAAAAAGAAAAACCAGACAAACAACTATGTGGGATTAAAACAAAACCGAGGATGGGAAAGTGCTGTGAGAGCAAATATTGGTTACCCCAATACAGTCAATCTGAACCATACAATTTTTATTTTGTTTTGGCAGGTGCTGATGGTGCAGTTTGAACCAAAGAGAAAGAAAGTTGGCATATGACTAGAAGAAAAACTCACAGTTGGTTGTGGTGGCCTTTAATTCCAGCACTCAGGAGGCAGGGGCAGGTGGATCTCTGTGAGTTCGAGGCCAGCCTAGTTTCAGGCAGAGCTAGTTCCAGAACAGTCAGAGATATTCAAAGAAACCTTGTCTCAAAAACAAAACAAAACCCAAAAGAAAAAAAGAGAAAAAAGAAAAAGAAAAACTCAATGGACCAATAAACAGAGAACCTAAAGGAAGAAATCAACAATAACAAGTAGAACAAGAAAACGAGGAAGCCAGGGTCCTATCTGGAATGTTGAATAAACGGTAAGACAGTTTAGGAGAAAGTCCTTCCAGGGAAGCCTTTGGATTGTTGGCTTATTATTTATTGGGGGGGGGGGCGGTTTGGGGAGGTTATTAAGGAATTCACCCTACTGAGGACATAGGCTTGCAAAGATACCTTTTCTTACGACTGCAGTAGTTCTACCGTGAAACCTGTACTACCTTAATTGTGAAATACTAGGCTACTTCAGTAAACTAATCTTTAGTTCATCCAGCTGTAAAAAAGAGGGAACAGTCTCATAATTTTTATTAAAAAAAACACTTTCAAAAACAGTAAATTGTTACCGTAAATATTCCCTCGCCGTAAATTGCCAGCTATGACGGCGATAAACTGTAGTATCTACTAGAAGATTCCAGGAAGATTGCACCTCGGAAGAACCTTGTAGGAAGATAACACTTGGGAAAATTCTTTCTTCCACAGACACCGAACCTTCGGCGAACCACACTACCCAGAAGACCTTGCGGCCCGACCGGCCCTCGCGCCGTGCATTCCGGGATTGGTAGTTTTCGGACTTCACCCGTCAGCCCGCGGAGTGGAGGCCTCAGAACTCGCTTTCCCGGCTCCCCGCGCGGCCAGGGTGCTCCTCCATGATCAGGAAACGTGAAAGATGGCGACTGCTCGGGGACGTTGAGGCCGCGTTAGGCGGTTCAGACGCGGGCTGGTGAGTTTTGGATGTTGGAGGCGGCTCCCACGAGTTTGGAGAGTGGGTGAAGATCGAGGAGATAGCCGTGGCCTTAGCCTTAGGGACCGGAGAGGGAAGAACGCCTCAGGAAAGGGGCACGAGCCAGGGAAGTTCGGAGCCAAGGGGCGCGGGCCCGGGGTGCAGTGTTGGCTCCCTGGGGCACAGACCACCTCCAGGACTATGTTATGAGCCCAGACTTTGGCCCATGGATATCGCGTTTACAATATGACAATCTGACCTTATTCTTGTTCCCTAACTTCGGTCAGACGGGAAGGCTGATGTACTCCCAGCAACCAGACCTGCCTTCCCGCGTCGCCGGTGTTACTGTTTTTGCCAGAAATTAATTCTAACCCTCACCCACAATTGCACATCTCCAAATTCTACCCAAACTTAAAAAAACTCAGGAGCTACTTCCTCTGTGGTCCATATCCTCTTGTACGAATGGACAGAAACGGCTACTTTGGATTCTCACATTTCTTCGTCTGAGTGTTCTTCATCTTAGGGTGCCTCATGCCTTCTGCTGCTTCCTGTTGTCATTTTGTAACTTCCACAAGGTCTAGACCCGAGCCTTGCATAAAGTAGCGCTTGATTAACAATTACATGAAAATAATTTGCCTTTGCCCTACAACGGTTCTGGGAAGCACTGCCAGGGTCTTCTCTAATCAGTATTGCCTATGCCTACATTGTTTGGGTTTTGGAGACAGGCTCTCTTGTAGTTCAAGCTAGTCTTGAACTCAATATGCAGCTTAGTCTGTTCTGTCTTTGAACTCAGTACTGTCTTCACCTTCCTGGTGCTAAGATTACAGTCATGGACTACTAAGCATTTTCCGTAGTGTGTGTGTGTGTGTGTGTGTGTGTGTGTGTGTGTGTGTGTGTATATTTCCATGGAAGTTGAAGCCCTTCTAATGTTCTCATTGAGATTAAATTGGGTCAGATGCCTTTGCCCTGGCCCCTAACCTTATTTGGTGTTTATTGTCAGTTTCCATTCTCTTCCAGACACACTCCACTCGAGTTTGTATTCTTGTTTTTCCTGCTATTGAAGCAGCTATAGTGAAAGGCACCAGTAATCTCCACTTCCCCCAAATCTGTAGTTCCTACGTTGGTTTTAAATTGACATTCAAGTACTTTTGCCCTGGTTTCTAACAGTTTCGTGATTTAAGTTCTACTCACTGATGGTTTTGTGTTTGTGTGTGTGTGTGTGTGTGTGTGTGTGTGTTGGTGTGTGTGTGTGTGTTTGTGTGTGTGTGTGTCTGTGTGTGTGTGTGTATGTGTGTGTTTCATGCATTTATGTCTGTGCACCACTTGAGTGCCTGGTACCTGAGGAGGTCAAAACAAGGTGTGGGATCCCCTGGAGTTACAGGCGGTTTTGAGCCATCATGTGGGTGCTGTGAACCAAGCCTGGGTCCTCTGGTAGAGCAGTCAGTGCTCTTAACCACTGAGCCATCTCTCCAGCCCCTGACCTTGTCTTTCTAAAAAATGATTTGTTTGTTTATCTTATTGTGTAGTTGTAGGAGGCATATGAGCAACAGTGCCATATGTAGAGGCCAGGCACAACTTGTGGAAATCAGCTCTCTTTCTGTCGTGTGAGTCCCAGGGATCAAACTCAGATGGTCAGGTTTGGTAGCAGGCATGTCTTCCCGTAGCAGGCATGTCTTCCCGCTGAGTCATCCTGTGGCCCCTCACACTGACCTGATCTGGAATTAGTTTCTCTTTGGGTCAGTACCCACTCAGCTGCAGTCTCTTGAGAATGTTGTGCTAAGCTGGTTGTTGCCTCAGTTTCTTAGTGCTTGCTGTCTCTCTGCCCACAGGCTCTTCTTCCTGATCTTTCCATCACCAGATCTTAGTGTAAACATCAGTCTAAGAAGTCTTCCCTGGGAATTCTCTTGTTCACATCTCCAAATCATGTTACCCTGTTTGGGTATCTTTTTTGGTGTCCATTCTGAGTATCTGAAATAATGTGCTACACTCAATTTAGGTTTCATGAAGTCAGAGACTTTGTTTTGTTTACTGTCTCATCTCTAGGACCCAGAACGTCTTCCGGCACTAGTAGGTGCTCTGCACATACTTGTTGAAAGAATGAGGCTTAACTTGAATTGCTGACCCTGTTAGGATGCTGGTTCCAGAGCTACTGCAATCCACAGTGTAGACCGGCAGGCTTGGAACACCTAGAAACTAGATGGAGGGCAGAAGATCATTAGTTATCCCTCCCTCGTGGTAGCATGTACTTTAATCCCAACACTTGGGATTAAAAACAGAGCCGGGCAGATCTCTGTGAATTTTAGGCCATCCTGGTCTACATAGTGAGTTCCAGACCAGCCAAAGGCTACATAGAAAAACACTCTTTCAAAACCAAAAAAAAAAAAAACCCCAACAATAACAACAGCAGCAACAACAAAAAAATACCAAAAGAATGAACAAGGTTCAGTATGCTTAATACAGAAAACAACTTTTCTTCTCTTAGGGCTATAAGTAGGAGAGGCATACTGTGAAATGCATGATGTGCTGATTTGGAATATTCCGTCACTTTTTAATTAATGATGGGATAAAAATAAGTCATCTTCACCTTTAGAAAGTGTTATTTGTGCTTTTTGGTTTTCTCATCCTTAACATTTTCCCTTAAGCATATATATGGCAGTTGCAGGCATGGGAAAGGAGGATTGTCACAAAATGCTTAGGACACCTATCTTCCAGCTGAGTCTTTTGGGAATAAAATAAACTTAAGATGATGTGCCTCATGTCACAGGGATGATGATGGCGTGTAGGCAGTTTCAGATTTGCATGCTCTTTAGCCCCTAGCTGAATGAGGTTTATAGTCAAAGACCAGTTGGCGGTGCCGTGTGGTGTGGTACACAGTGTACCCCAGGAAGGAGGGGAATGGATCAGACTCCTGCTCAAACTTCTCAGGAGGAGAGGAGATAGGCCTGTCTACCTAAAGGGCACAGAGCATCATCAGTGAGGATCTGAGGAGAGAGTGTCAGTCAGGACTGACTTTCTGTTGCTTAATGTTTTACATTGAAATAATTCTAGTTTCCCAAGAAGTTGGAAAAAATGTGCTTGGAGCTCCTGTGCACTCTTCACCACGTTTTCCCCATTACTTAACTAGAGGTACAGTGTCTGTTTTGTTTGTTTGTTTGTTTTGGGGTTGTGTGTGTGTGCATACTTGTTATGTCGGAGGTTGACATCAAGTGTCACTGTATTCCTTGTTTTACTTTATTTAAAAATGCTTGACACTTCCCATTTAGTGTGTGTGTGTGTGCGTGCGCACAGTTGCTCACCGTATGCATGTGTGGAGGTCAGAGGACAACTTCAGGAGTCAGTTCTTCCCTTCCACTGTGCAGTTCTGGGCTCAGACTCAGTTTATCAGCCCTAGCAGTGAGTGCCTTTACCCACAGAGCCTTCTCCCTGGCCCTCCGCATTAGCTTTTGAGACAAAAGTCTCACTGAACCTGGAGCTCATCAACTTGGCCAGGCTGTCCACTGGGGTCCACCTTAGACACTAAGCCACCCCAAACCCCTGAAGGTGCGTTTCTTTACATCTGAGTGAGTGTTTTGTTTCCGCTCCAGTGTCTTGTTTTGTTTTTTAAATGCTGTTGGATACTTTTTTTTTTTTTGGTGTTTTGAGACAAGAATTTCTCTATGTAGCCCTGGGTGTCCTGGAACTCCCTCTGTAGACCAGACTGGCCTTGAACTCACAGAGATCTGCCTGCCTCTGCCTCCTGAGTGCTGGGACTAAAGGCATGGGCCACCACACCCAGTTTGTTTGTTTTTGAGACAGTTTTCTGGCTAGCCTAGCTGGTCTGGTCTCCAACTACACCTGCTGACTGCTGCATTTTGAGTAGTGTGACCACAGGCTACACGTGTGTGGCACCATATCTAGCTCTGTGGTGTTATTATATTGTAAATTGCCTTGTTAAGTTTTTTCTCTGAGTTTTCCTTATGAGCTCAAGAGAATTTTCTAGAATCTTTTATCTTGGCTGGGCTTAGTGGTACACACCTGGGCTTAGTGGTACACACCTTTAATCCTAGCACTCAGGAGACAGGCAGATTTCTGATTTTGAGGTTATCCTGGTCTACATACTGAGATCTAGGCCAACTTGGGCTACATAGTGAGAATCTGTCCCCAAGAGACTATCTTTTATGGCCCATGTGTGCCTGTGTGTGTGTAAGATAGATGCTGGGGAGGAGAAAGAAAGGGTATGTACATGCTAGTGTGTGTGTGTGTGTGTGTGTGTGTGTGTGTGTGTGTGTGTAAGTCAGAGGACAACTTGCTAGGGTTGGTTCTCTCCTTCCATGTGGATCCCAGGTATCAAACTCAGGTCATCAGGCTTGGTAGCAGGCAGCTTTGCCCCCTGAGCTATCTTGCTAGCCCAGGAAAATGTCTGCCTTATTAGGTGATGCCTGACCATGGTGGGCTAGCATATCTAATAAACACCTAGAAATAGAATTAGGTGGTGTTTACTGACATTTCTTTTTTTAAGATTTATTTATTTATTTATTATGTATGCAATGTTCTGTATTGACGTATGTGCACCTGCAGGCCAGAAGAGGGCACCAGGTCTCATTATAGATGGATGGGAGCCACCATGTAGGTGCTAGAAATTGAACTCAGGACCTCTGGAACAGCAGCCAGTGCTCTTAACCTCTGAACTATCTCTCCAGCCCCTTACTTACATTTCTTTTTCATTTCCCCCAGACACCCCCTCCCAGACAGAATATTACTTTGTTGCCCAGGCTGCCCTAGAACTCACCAGTTTGGCCAGACTGTTCTTGGATTTATAGTTAGTCTCCTGCCTCAGCTTCCAAACTGTTGGGATTACAGGTGTAAGTTAATACATTTGGCTTCTAACACATCTTTTTAATAATATTCTTTGTAGTTTAATTATAAAACATGGTATATTCATTGTATGTATTTAGAAATGACCATACACCCAGATATGGTGGCCTCTAATCCTAGCACTTGGGCAGCTGAGGCAGGAAGATGACCGTGGGGTAAAGGCCAGCCTGTGCTATAGAGTGAGGCCCTGTCTCAACAATCACGTAGTGAATATATGAGAAGAAATTACAGGGAGACAATATAGTTGTGAGAATCAGAATGGGCTTTTCAGGCTAGGCTACCAGGTCTTTGCTATTAACAATTTGTGTTACCTCAAGCAAGTTAGTGTATGTACCTGTGCCTCAGTTTCCTCATCTGTGAAGCAGGTGGACTGACACACATATTGATTGCTTTGAGGTTTGCCGAGTTGTACATGAGGAGTACTTGTCTCTTACACATAGATGGCGGGAGAACTGGCTGACAAGAAGGACCGAGATGCATCACCCAAGGAGGAAAGGAAACGGTCACGGTCGCCTGATAGAGATCGAGATAGAGACCGGGACCGGAAGTCCTCCCCATCTAAAGAAAGGAAGCGGCATCGGTCCCGGGATAGGCGTCGAGGAGGTAGCCGGTCTCGGTCTCGGTCCAGGTCCAAGTCCACAGAGAGGTAAAGTGACTGCATTCTGTTTCACGAGAAAGGGGATGTGTGATTCCTCCAGTATTCAGCAACTGCTCCTCGTACACTGGCCTAACCTTGTTCCAGGTGGATCTTCAAGGACTTGGTGCTTTCTCTTTCCTTTTCCCTTTGGTTTTCTGAAGTGGAGTCTCACTGTGTAGCCCAGGTGGACCAGAACTTACAGTGTTCCTCTGCCCCAGCTTCCTGAGGCTGTGGTTATAGGTGTGTCCATGACACCCAACCGCGGGATCCTGAAAATGAGCTTGTAAGGTAAAAGGGCCAGATGGTCAGGGTAGATGGCTCACTTGTTCTCACTCCATGATCTGCTCTTGCTACTAGTAAATACACAGTGCTCTGGAAGATCCTCTTTGTTTTGTTGTTGTTTTTGTTTTTTGAGACAGGGTTTCTCTGTCTAGCTCTGGCTGTTCTAGATTCACTTTGTAGACCAGGCTGGCCTTGAACTCACAGAGATCCTCCTGCCTCTGCCTCCTAAGTGCCTAGCAATTACAAACAGCTGTGAACTATCGTTTGGGTGCTGGGATTTGAACCCCGGGTCCTCTGGAAGAACAGTCTGTGCTATTAACTCCTGAGCCATCTCTCCAGCCCCTGGAAGATCTTAAGATCAGGAACTGTGTGCTGTTTCGGTTTAAGTGGGAATGTGCTTGGTATACAAACATGAGACCTGAGTTGGAGCCTGAGCACACAGGTGAGAAGCCACATGTGGCAGAGGCTTGCCATGTCAGCTAGCCACCCTAGCCAGTTGGGGGGGCTTCATGTTAACTGGGAGATCCTGTGGTAGGAGTTTATTAAAACCAACTGTGAGAACGTTTTTGTTTAATCCCAGGTGGGCTGCTTAAGACACAGGTGTAAAGTATTAATGGTCTCGTGAGCTAACAGGGGCGTGGCTTAGCCAGCTGAGCAAGTTTAACTCCGAGGACTTGGGGGAGAGGAATAAAAAGCCAGAGCCCTGAGGAGGCTATAGAGGGGGCTATAAAGAGAAAAGAGAGAAGGAGCCCCACAAAGAAGTAAAACAGAATGGGCTTTATAAAGAAGTAAGAGAAAAGAGGCTCTACAGAGAAGTAGGAGAAAGCTCTACAAAGAAGAGAAAGGGCTACAAGGTAGAAAGTGGCTGTTGGTGCTCCCCTAAACTGCTGCTTGTTCTCCCTGCTGCTGTCTCCTGGTTTGCTGGACCTCTACGGAGGCTGGTGTTACCCCCAAAGAATCCAATGACCCTAATCAGCAGGAAGTAGCTCAAAGAGACCTACGTCCCTTCTCCCTCTAACCTTCTCTCTCTCCACCTAGGGTTGGGGGGTTGGAGGGAACGAGGGGTGGAAGGGAGGTAGAGGTATTAAGTACAGTAACATAAAGCAGAATGCATATTTTGGATAATTAAAAAGCTTTGTCTACAGGATCCTGTTTAAAAAAAAAAGATGAGGGAGGTGGCCCAGCAGCTAAGAGCACTGACTGCTCATCCAGAGGACCCACATTCAATTTCTAGGACTCGTAGCACCCACATGGTGGCTCACAATTGTCTGTAACTCCAGCTCAAGGGGATCTGATGCTCTTCTCTGGCCTCCTTGGGCAGTAGGCACACATGTGATACTTGAATATACATGAAGGAAAACATACACATAAATCTTATTTTATTATTTTTTTAAGTGGAAGGGCTAGGGAGATCTCTCAGTGGTAAGGATAAGGACCTATATTCAAATCCCAGCACCCAAGTAAAAAGCTATGAATGCCTGTAATCTCTGGAAACAGGCAGATGCCACGAGCTCATTGGCCAGCCTGCTTACCCAAAATGGTGAGCTTCCAGTTGAGTGAGAAGACTCTAGTAGTCAGGGTTTTCTAGACTCATCAAAGGAATGTACTTGCTAGCAAGGAGAGAGCAAGCAGGCAAGGAAAAACAGCTTCCTTCTTCTTCATCCTTATGTAAACTTCCAGCAGAAGGTGTGGCCCAGATTAACTCTGGATTAAAGATGTATCTTCTTTGCTGGGCATGGTGGCACACACGATTTATCCCAGCACTTGGGAGGCAGAGGCAGGTGTATCTCAGTGAGTTCAAGGCCAGCCTGGTCTACAAAGCAAGTCCAGAACAGCCAGGGTTATTATAGAGAAAAAACAAAAAAAAGATGTATCTTTTTACTTCAAAGATCTGGATTAGAAGTGGATATTCCTACTTCAAATTAAACAAAAATCACTCACAGTTGTGTCCTCCAATTTTGAGTTTTAGTTGCAGACATAATCAACTTGACAAACAAGTATAGCCATCAGAGACCTTGTCTGTAAGGCTGAGAGGAAGACATCTGGATCTAATGTCCTGCTTGCACCTGCACACTGCCATGCATTCACTATGCACATATATACCACAAACTCACACACACACACACACACACACACACACACACACACACACACACGAGATCCTACTAGCATTACTTTGAGGAAAAAAGAGCATGGGAACCTTCTCAGGTCCTCAATGAAACAAAAAACTATAGAAATATTGAGTGATTTCAATTTTCTGTCTTCCAGAGAACGGCGGCACAAAGAACGGGAGCGAGATAAGGAACGGGATCGGAATAAGAAGGAGCGGGACCGGGACAAGGATGGACACAGGCGGGACAAGGACCGCAAAAGATCCAGGTGAGGGAATGAGAGTGGGTTTTAGGCGGATGCTTCTATGTCTTCTACTGTGCTCCGCAGCTTCATGGTAAAGTAGATTTCTCTTACCAGATTCCGTTGGTAGTTTCTACAGAATGGTTGTCTTCAGAAAGGATGAGTTTTTTTTCCATTTGTTTGTTTGATTGATTAATCAGTGTCTTTTCACATAGTGCTGAGTGGCCTGCAACTTCCCATGTAGACCAGACTTGCCTTAGATTTACTTTCTTGTTATGGATGGTCTTGAATTCTTGCTCCTCCTGCCTCTACTGGGAAGTGCTGGGATTGCAGATATGAGACACTGCTCAGCTCAGCGTATTACCTTTAGAAAGTAAAATGGCTCTTGAAACAGCCTGTGACCTGTGAAAATGATTAACTGCTGTCTTGACCCAGACAACCCTACAAAATCAAGTTCAAAGAAGTTCAAATCTTTACTCTCACTTTAAGAATACCTGTGTAATTGCCCAGGCTACCAAGGTATGCACATTTGAAAAGCCACCAGTTATCTGAAAGATGTGCCTTTAAAGAAGCCATGTGCGCCATCCCAGCAGTCCCTAGGTGTGCCCAAGCCAAAACAGTGCTGAATGTTTGCTGCTCATGCTTTAGAATGCAGAGTAATGCTGAGCCTGAGGGTTTAGATGCTGATTCTCTGGTCACTCAACAGTCAGGTGGACAGGAGGACCTAAGATGTGCTGGTGCACAGAACTCGTGGTCAGATTAACTCATATGAGCTTTCTGCTTTTCATTGTCACATTAAGATGATCCTCATGGAGAAGGAACAAGCTGTTTCCTAAGTCAGAAGAAGCAAAAAGAAATAAAAATGTGGGGCACAGGGATTAACTCAACATAAAATAAATGCAAATAAAAGTAAAAAAGGAAGTAAACTGGGGTGGGGTGGTTCAGTAGTAAGAGCACAAGGGGTTGAGTTCAGGTCCCAGCACCCACGAGAGTCAGTGCTGAGGGAGCTGAGGCAGGGGGATTGCTGAAGCCTAGCTCCAGGTTCAGGGAGACCCTGTCTCAAAGCAGTAAGGAAGAGAGTGCAGAGTAGGACGTGTGATACTGTCCTGTGGACTCTGCGTATACACACACACACACAACCCAGGAAGTATAGTAATGAAGGTCTCACACACACACACAACGCAGGAAGTATAGTAATGAAGTTCACACACACACACACACACAACCCAGAAGTATAGTAATGAAGGTCTCACACACACACACAACCCAGGAAGTATAGTAATGAAGGTCACACACACACACAACCCAGGAAGTATAGTAATGAAGGTCACACACACACACAACCCAGGAAGTATAGTAATGAAGGTCACATTTTGATGTTCAGATTACTCTTGGATCTGAGAAATTAATTTAAAAAGCTTACCAGCTAATCAAACATTTCTATAGCTCCATTGTACTGTTCAATTTCCTATGTAGGCTCCACAAAATAAATTTAATGGAATATCTTTAACATTTTTGAATTTGGACTAGAGAGCTACCTCTGGTTAAGAGCACTTGCTACTCTTGCAGCAGACCCAGGTTCAGTTCCCAGCACCCAGATCAGGTGTTTCAAACTGTCCATAGCTTCAGCTCCATAGGATCCAAGGTCTCTGGCCTCGATGAGCATCTGCACTCACCTGCACATGCCCACAGACACACACACACACACACACACACACACACACACACATAGTTAAAAAAAGGATATATTCTTAATTTTTTAAAAAGCATAGATTTATGTTGGTGTGTGTGTGTGTGTGTGTTTTTCCTGCATGTGCACCACCTGTATGCCTGGTGCCCTGTGAGATCAGAAGAGGACATTAGATGCCCTGAGTTACCTGGGTGGTTCTGAACTGTGGCCCATCATATGGGTGCTGGGAACTGAACTGAATCAGCAAGTGCTCTTAACCGATGACCTCCTTCCTCTGGCAACTTACTAGGCAAAGGGTTTTTTGTTGTTGTTTGTTTTTTAAAGATTTATTTACTTATTTTACATATATGAGAGCTCTATCTTCATGTACCCCTGCAGACCAAAAGAAGGCATCAAATCTCATTATAGATGGTTGTGAGCCACCATGTGGGTGCTGGAATTGAACTCTGGACCTCTGGAAGAGCAGACAGTGCTCTTAACCTCTGAGCCGTCTCTCCAGCCCCTTGTTTTATTTTTTAAGCAGAACAAATATTGATTTATTAAGGAAGAATGGAGAAGTGCTGCTGAGGACTGGCAAGATGGACCAGCAGGTTAAAGCACTTGGTGACCAACAAGTCTGACGGCCTGAGTCTGACCCCAGGGCCGACAGGGCGAAAGGAGAGAACTGACTCCCCCAGTTGTCCTCTGGCCTTCTGTTTGGTCGGTTTTGGTTTTTGTTATTTTTCAGACAGGGTCCCACTTGGTGGCCAGGGTGATCTTAAACTTGCCTCAGTTGTCCTGCCTATCATCCTGAGAGCAGGAGTGCTCTGTTAAGCCTGTCTTGCTTGCTCTTTACAATTTTTCCCCTTATTTTAAATTTTATTTGGTTTTACTTTGTTTGTTTTTTGGTTTTTAAGACAGGGTTTCTCTGTGTAGCCCTGGCTATCCTGGACTCACTTTGTAGACCAGGCTGGCCTTGAACTCACAGAGATCCACCTGCCTCTGCCTCCCAAGTGCTGGGATTAAAGAAAGGTGTGCACCACCACCGCTTGGCTTTATTTAAAATTTTAAAAAGTATTTCTTTTATATTTTGAGATTATGCTATAATTATATCATTTTCCCTTTTTCTCCTCTGTAAACCTCCCATATACCCCTCCTTGCTCTCTTTCAGATTCATGACCTCGTTGCTCATTTTCATATAATTATTGTGACATATGTATATGTGTGTGTGTGTTCTAAAATATGTAAGTGTAGTCTGTCCAGTGCATATAATGTACATGTGTGTGTTTTCAGGGCTGGCCACTTGGTGTAGGGGAACCAGCTGATGTGCTCATTCCTGGAGAACACTGTTTCTCTTGTTCTCAGCATTCCTGAGGTGCCGGAGTTCTTTGTGTAGGACTGAGGCGGGCTTGCCTCCATCCTTGTTAGCATGTCTGCTGTTATTGTCCTTGTGCAGCTCGTGTTTAAGCAGTCATGTTGGTATGACTTCATGGGTGTGAGTTTTCTTTCCTAAGACTCTCTATGTAGCCCTGGATGTCCTGAAACTCTATGTAGACCAGACTTGTTTAGAGCTTTTGATGTTAGTAGTAAAGGCCACTTTCCTGAAGGGATTAGTCAGGAAGTTCTGGTAGAGTGGGGCTGAGGCAGGGCATAATTGGGTTTCAGAGCAGGCAAGGGAACTAGGCCTTGCCTAAGAGAGAGCTTTAGGACATGGTGGATGACCGTGGCCAACTGTGAGTAATAGGAAAACTTATGTACTCTTTTGGAGGCTCAACCTGAACCCATTCAGGGGCTGGGGTAAGAGAGCTATAGATCTTTCTCCTTTTTCCTTAAAGCTTGTCTCCTGGTCGAGGAAAAGATTTTAAGTCACGGAAGGACAGAGACTCTAAGAAGGGTGATGAGGATGAACATGGTGACAAGAAACCTAAGGTAAAGAAGGCTGATGAGCGTTTTTCTTCTTCAAGGGAGAGGATTTTTTCCGAGACAGGGTTTCTCTGTGTAGCCCTGGCTGTCCTGGACTGTAGACCAGGCTGGCCTGGAACTCACAGAGATCCACCTGGCTCTGCCTTCCTCGTGCTGGGATTAAAGGTGTGCACCACTGCCACGCTAGCACCACTGCCACGCTGCCACCACTGCCACGCTGCCACCACTGCCACGCTAGCACCACTGCCACGCTAGCACCACTGCCCAGCTAAGGAAGAGAATCCTTTTATGTGCACTGGTGTTTTGCTTGCATATACGTCTGTGTGAGGGTGTCAGATCCCCTGGAACTGGA
Source organism: Lophiomys imhausi (assembly GCA_907164525.1). NCBI lineage: Eukaryota > Metazoa > Chordata > Mammalia > Rodentia > Muridae > Lophiomys > Lophiomys imhausi. Next base: position 2,522,796 of record CAJQZJ010033609.1, on the reverse strand, counting down.
GTTTTAGACAGTTGTGAGGTGCTGTGTGGGTGCTGGGAATTGAACCTGGGTCCTCTGGAAGAGCAGCCAGTGCTCTTAACCACTGAGCCATCTCTCTAGCCCCGTGAAGGAGAATCTTTATAAACCAAGTTCCCATGTTTTATGTTCAGATCCAACCACTGTCCCTGGAAGAACTTCTGGCTAAGAAAAAGGCTGAGGAGGAAGCTGAAGCTAAGGTGAGAACTGGAGGTCTGTGTTAATATGTTCTGGCTGCCATAGCAAAATGCCACAGACTGAGTAGCTTAACATCAGGGTTCTAGAAGTCAGAAGTCTCGACTGCAGTAGCAGTGGTTATTTCCCTGTTCCTAGATGTAGAAGTCTTTCCTGTCCTTTATGCGTCACCTCTGTGGGCACTCATCTCCCAGAGTTGTTATTTTTCTCTCGTGGACCCACCATGCTTAGCAGGCTACACTGTTGCCGTGTCATTCAACTGTATTTCTGCCTCTTATGGTGAGGGAAAGCTTTAGCCCATAGCAGAGTCCTGGGCCTCTCTGTGTCTTTATCCGAGTATTTACTATCTGAGCAGTGTTTAGGGGCTTCCTGGAGTCTCCCTAGCAGTGATATGCTTGTTACCTGCCCCTAGACTCTGTTAACCATTCCCTTCTGTCTTGAAGCCCAAGTTCCTCTCCAAAGCAGAGCGGGAGGCTGAAGCTTTGAAGCGGCGGCAGCAGGAAGTGGAAGAACGTCAGAAGATGCTCGAGGAAGAGAGGAAGAAACGGAAACAGTTCCAGGATCTGGGCAGGAAGATGCTGGGTTTGTTTTCTGTCCTGTGTAGAAAGGATGGGGTGAACTGGGCATGGTGGCGCACGCCTTTAATCCCAGCACATGGGAGGCAGAAGCAGGTGGATCTCTGTGAGTTCAAGGCCAGCCTGGTCTACAAAGTGAGTCCAGGACAGCCAGGGCTACACAGAGAAACCCTGTCTGGAACCAAAAAAAAAAAAAGGATGGAGTGAAACTATGGAAAGAGATAGAAACTAGACTGGAGCTGTAGCTCATTGGTAGAACTTGCCTAATGGACCAAAAGGCCCTGGGTTTGATCCCAAACCATTGCAAAAAGAAAGGGGAGGATGGAGGATAGAAACTAATTTGTTCGAGAGTTTGGAAAAGGAAAAAAGTGGGGAAAGTTTATGGAAATATCTGTGAGGTCTCTTTTCTATCATGTATCCACTCATTTTCCTCATTCATGCCTGCTGCCTGGACTCCTTTCATGACCTCTTCTCCTGAGCTCCTTCTGCAACTTTCCTTCTTTGTCTGCAGAAGATCCTCAGGAACGGGAGCGACGGGAGCGCAGGGAGAGGATGGAGCGGGAGACCAATGGGAATGAGGATGAAGAGGGGCGGCAGAAGATCCGGGAAGAAAAGGACAAGAGCAAAGAACTGCATGCTATTAAGGTGCTGGCCTCGGCCCCCACAAACAAGGGTTAGTGTTTTGCCTCTCTGGTCTTGGATCTGGGCCTTGAGACTGACGTACTTTGTGCTGTCTTCCTGAGTAGGAGCGCTACCTGGGTGGCATCAAAAAACGGCGTCGAACAAGGCATCTCAATGACCGAAAGTTTGTCTTTGAGTGGGACGCATCTGAAGATACCTCCATTGATTACAACCCCCTGTGAGTGACTTTGTGCCCACATACTAGGACTTGGACACTAGGTGGTCCTAGAAAGTCAGATGGACTAGGATGAGGAAATTGCTGGACTAGTATTCATCAGCTTTTTAGCATGGGAAGATGCTGGCTGGGGAGGAGAATTGGTGCATGTTGGCGTTCTGCCCTTGCCTCCTATGGCTCCTTTTCTACTTCTGTCTCATCCCAGGTACAAAGAACGGCACCAGGTGCAGTTGTTGGGGCGAGGCTTCATTGCAGGCATTGACCTAAAACAACAGAAGCGGGAACAGTCACGTTTCTATGGAGACCTAATGGAAAAGAGGCGAACCCTGGAAGAGAAGGAGCAAGAGGAGTGAGTAATTGGTTTAGGTGGTTGGGCAGAGTCTACAGAAAGGGATTTACAGGCTGGGCGGTGGTGGCGCACGCCTTTAATCCCAGCACTTGGGAGGCAGAGGCAGGCGGATCTCTGTGAGTTCGAGGCCAGCCTGGTCTACAAAGCGAGTCCAGAACAGCCAGAGATACACAGAGAAACCCTGTCTCGAAAAACCAAAAAAAAAAAAAAAAAAAGAAAGGGGTTTACTGATTTCCCTTAACCCTCATCATGTCTTGGTTCAGGGCAAGACTCCGCAAACTTCGTAAGAAGGAAGCCAAGCAACGCTGGGATGATCGCCATTGGTCCCAGAAAAAGTTAGATGAGATGACAGACAGGGACTGGCGGATCTTCCGTGAAGACTATAGCATCACCACCAAAGGTGGCAAGATCCCCAATCCCATCCGGTCCTGGAAAGATTCGTCTCTGCCACCACATATCTTGGAAGTCATTGATAAGTGTGGCTACAAGGTAAAGGGCACATTGGCCCAGGACATTGCCACTTCCTCTGTTGGTTCTAGGACTGTAAGTGTAGTTGAGACTGGAGAACTTTCTTCCTTCACTATTTACTGTCTTCTCTGCCCACAGCACCAAACTATGCCTGTCACTTCCTTGTGGAAGCATGGGCCTTTAGGGGTTGTGTTTTTTGTTGAACTCTCTTTCTTATGTCTCAGGTGTGTGGTAGTATCATGCTTTCCTCAGTGTGTTAGCACTGTCCTGGAGTGTAATTCTCGACCCATTACTTTTGTTCTGGGTCATTGTAGGAGCCAACACCTATCCAGCGCCAGGCCATTCCCATCGGGCTACAGAATCGTGACATCATTGGTGTGGCTGAGACTGGCAGTGGCAAGACGGCAGCCTTCCTCATCCCGTTACTGGTGTGGATCACCACACTTCCCAAAATTGACAGGTGGGGTCAGCTAGTTATCAGTTGAGTGAATTGGTGGGTAGGAAAGAAGAGGCAAACAAGAATCTGTAGCTGTTTTGTTTGTTGAGAGAGGCCTTGAGTTCCCTTGGCTAGCTTGTAGTCTGATTTTTTTTTTTTTTTTTTTTTTGGTTTTTCAAGACAGGGTTTCTCTGTGTAACAGCCCTGGCTGTCCTGGACTCGCTTTGTAGACCAGGCTGGCCTCGAACTCACAGAGATCCGCCTGCCTCTGCCTCCTGAGTGCTGGGACTAAAGGCGTGCGCCACCACCGCCCGGCTTGTAGTCTGATTTTTACCTGAGATAACCAACCTGCCCATTCCCATAGCTGCCCTGAAGTGACTTTGTCTATTTCTGCTTGTGGTTGGCAAGACCAAAGCTTATGAAGCTGCGGGACACCCCATTTACCACAGGATCGAAGAGTCAGACCAGGGCCCTTATGCCATCATTCTGGCTCCCACCCGTGAGTTGGCTCAGCAGATTGAGGAAGAAACCATCAAATTTGGAAAGCCACTAGGTATCCGCACTGTGGCTGTCATTGGTGGCATCTCCAGAGAAGACCAAGGCTTCAGGCTACGCATGGGTTGTGAGGTTTGTTTCTTAAATGAGCTTTAATTAATTATATTAATATATAATAATAATGCTAACAATTAGTGGGCATTACAACAGCCATATGAGAGTGGGTAGTGATAGAGGTTGCACACTGTTTTATAGATGAAGATGAGGTTAATAACTTGTTTGCCATCACATACAGCTGTCACTGGGCCATGTGGAGGAGGGAATGGTTCATATCCAAAGTCAGTGTTCCTTCTGAACCATGTTGCTGGGGCATGCATTCCTTAGGGTAGATGGAGAGATCCTCTAAGGAGCCTAAGAGATTGGTGCTATGTAACTTGTCAGTGTGATCCCTGCATGTTGCTCCTCCACAGTAGCCCTTAGTCTCTTTCCATGTAAGGTAGTTCCTCCTGATTCTGCCCTGTCTAACCCCTGATCTCACTCAGAAACCCCGTACAGTCCTGAAGGTAGCAGATGGTTTGTGTCAGTTCTCAGGGACCTTAAGTACCAAGTCTAACTGGAGGTTGAGGCCCAAGTTCCTTAGCACTGAAGGTCTGTTGCCTAAGTGGGTGGATAGTTCACAGCAAAGACTAAAGGGAGTTGCCTGCTTAGGCCGTAGATGACTACATTGTGTCTCCCAGATTGTGATCGCTACCCCTGGACGTCTGATTGATGTGCTGGAGAACCGCTACCTGGTGCTAAGCCGCTGTACCTATGTGGTCCTGGATGAGGCTGATAGGATGATTGACATGGGCTTTGAGCCAGATGTGCAGAAGATCCTTGAACACATGCCTGTGAGCAACCAGAAGCCAGACACAGATGAGGCTGAGGACCCGGAGAAGATGCTGGCCAACTTTGAATCAGGAAAACATAAGTACCGCCAAGTAAGGCAACTTTCCTGGGAGAAGTTGAGCCAGTACCCCAGTCTGTTTTCAGACCCTCCTTCCCTAGGAAGGGCCCCAATACACATGCTTCCAGCATGCCAACAATGCTGCATGTGCGTGCTAGTGGATGCCTGTGTACAGTCCTCTGGTTGTCCAAGAGGTGGAAGAGCTTAGCTTTGCCTGGAAAGCTGATTCTGGAGAATTATGCTACTTAGAAGAAAAAGGGGCTGGAGAGATGGTTCAGTGGTTAAGAGCACTGACTGACTGCTCTTCCAAAGGACCCGGGTTCAAATCCCAGCACCCACATGGCAGTTCACAGCTGTCTGTAATTGCTGGGCATGGTGGTGCAACCTTTAATCCCAACACTAAGGAGGCAGAAGTAGGTGGATCTCTGTGAGTTCAAGGCCAGCCTTGTCTACAAAGTGAGTCCAGGACAGTCAGGGCTACATAGAGAAACCCTATCTCGAAAAAGCTAAAAAAAAAAGAAGAGTAAGAAGGAGAAAAAGTGCCATAGTGACTCACCCCTAAAATCCCAGCACTCAGGAGGCAGAGGCAGAAAGATTGCCCTTATACGTGAGTTCCAGGCCAGTCAGATCTATGTAGCAAGATCCTGCCTCAAAAAAAGCTAAACAAAAGTAAGGAATTGGGGGCTGTAGAGATGACTCCGGTTAAGAGCACTGGCTCCTCTTCCCCGAGGACCTGAGTTCAATCCCAGAAACCACATGATAGTTCACAGCCATCTATAAAGGGATCTGATGCCCTCTTCTGGCAGGTAAGTGTATATGCAGAGAGAGCATTCATACATTAAAATGGGTGGATGGATGGATGGAAAAGCCAGGGGTGGTGGTGCACGCCTTTAATCCCAGTACTCGGGAGGCAGAGGCAGGTGGATCTCTGTGAGTTTGAGGCCAGCCTGGTCTGCAGAGCGTGTTCCAGGATAGACAGGGCTATATGGAGAAACACTATCTTGAAAAATAAACAACACAAAGAATCATGATGTGATGATACCTAGATCACAGGAGGTAGCAGATGCTCCTAGTCCTTGCTAGACCACTGTTTCCTGCCTCCCCGGTTGGCAAGTATTAGTTTATATTAGAACTCATTTCATGTTTTTAGCCTGAGTTGAGCTGCTTATGGTGACAGTGGAGGATATAGTTCTATCTGCCTGGTCCAGGGCTGAACCTCTTATTTTATAGACAGTCATGTTCACGGCTACTATGCCCCCCGCGGTAGAGCGTCTAGCCAGGAGCTATCTTCGGCGACCTGCTGTGGTGTACATTGGCTCTGCAGGCAAGCCCCATGAGCGGGTGGAGCAGAAGGTCTTCCTCATGTCGGAATCAGAAAAGAGGTATGGGGGCAGCTGCACTGAGAAATCTGGGAAAGGGGGCTTCTGTCTGACAGCTTTCTTCCTTGTGAGGTGGCTGTGGAACAGCTGTTGCTGTCCTTTGTTGAGGACCTTGGAGTTTGTTCTTTTCAAGTTTGGGGTTGAATGTTTCACTAGGTCTTGGGGGGTATTGAGTGTCTCATTTTCCTCCCCCTGCCCCCCAGGAAAAAGCTGCTGGCAATCTTGGAACAAGGTTTTGATCCACCTATCATCATTTTTGTCAACCAGAAGAAGGGTTGTGACGTGTTGGCCAAGTCTCTAGAGAAGATGGGGGTATGTCGGACAGGCAGGGCAAAGCTAACCTGGGGCTGCTGCTCCCTGAAACTAGGGTGGAGTGGGGAGTGGCAGCTCACCAGTCAGGGCTAAAGAATCCTGGTTTGAGGAAGGAAGAAAGCTGATCAGTTATTAGGAATCCCATCTATTCCAGCATCAGCAGCCAGAGCTTAATGGGGGTGGGACCAGAGAGGTTCATCCTGGCAGTGTGAGGCTGTGGAAGAGTGGGTCTGTGCTGTCAGGTGGTATGGTGAGTGGGGGGGAGTGCTGATGATCAACCCTTGTACTTCTCAGAAGGCACAAAGGGTGTCCTCACCACTCGGCTGCTGGTGTCCTCAGCCTTCCTAGTTGGTGTTTCCATCCCGATTCCCTTTCCCTGATTCTCCTTCAAAACCTGTCATCTGCCTGGCTCTATGTGTCACCAGCTTGCTCTGTCTCTGACCTTCCCTGTCTGCCCTCCAAGCACTCCCTAGTTTCTTCCCTTTCTTGCTTACATCACATGTTCCTCCCTCATTTCACCTGAACTCCTCTGTTTCCTGTGCTTCCCTTCCTTCTGCCCTCCCCATTCCCCCTCATCCCCACTGTCTCTTTTCTCCTGTCTCTCCCTGAGCCATTGCTTTCTCCCTCACTCTTCTTCCAACAGTACAACGCCTGTACCCTGCATGGTGGGAAGGGCCAGGAGCAGCGAGAGTTCGCACTGTCCAACCTCAAGGCAGGCGCCAAAGACATTCTGGTGGCTACAGATGTGGCTGGTCGTGGTATTGACATCCAAGATGTGTCTATGGTTGTCAACTATGACATGGCTAAAAATATTGAAGGTGAGTGCCAGCAAAGACAGACAGCTTCTATTCTCCCTGTGGGGTAGGGTCAGGGTGCGCTGAAAAGCTCTGTTCTCATCTGGGAGAGATGCCCCAGTGTCTAACGTGACATTTCATGTTAGGTGTGTCCGAGAAGAGTGCAGCTAGGAGAGCCTTAGTTCTGCCACGTGACAAGTCAACAGTGGGAGTGGGAGACAGGCAGAGTGGAGAGTAGTGTGGGCTCCCCATGTGGAGACAGCAGGAAGTGGGTTGCTCGCCCATGGAGATCGGGTGGCGTGGAAAGTGCATTTAAGAGTGGATGCCACTCATCAGGACATCTGGCTTGCTCCGGAGTGACATCCTTCTGCTTTCCAGATTACATTCACCGAATTGGCCGCACGGGAAGAGCAGGCAAGAGTGGTGTAGCCATCACCTTCCTCACCAAAGAGGACTCAGCTGTGTTCTATGAACTGAAGCAAGCCATCCTAGAGAGCCCAGTGTCCTCTTGCCCTCCAGAGTTAGCAAACCACCCAGATGCCCAGCACAAGCCAGGCACCATCCTCACCAAGAAGCGCAGGGAAGAGACCATCTTTGCCTGACACAACACCTGATCGGATTTCAAGGCAGGCTCTGAAGTCAGTGCCTGTTCTAAAGCCCTCCCAGCCTTTCCCAGGCTCTCATTCATGGGTTATGGGGCTTAGGAAGCAGTCAGATTCCCTGGTCTGGAAGCCTGTGTATGAGGTGGATCCACAGGGAAGGGAAGATGTTGTAGGAGGCAGGAGGAGCACATTGCATCAGGTTTGACCCAGCTCTGCCCCTTGAGCCTTGCCCTTGTCCTGGTTATGGGGCAGCTCCCTAGCACCGTCCCGCAGCCTGAACAAACACCTGGCCACCTGGAGGCGACGTCCTTCAGTGCGTGTGTGACTGGACTGCAGTACGTTGTTTCCCTCAGTGACGCAGTGGATCCGGCATCATGAGGACTGTGGACCTTGGACTCTGTCACTCTGACAACTGGTTTCCCATTTGGAGTTTAGAACAGGTTGAGAGCCTTTTGAACTGTGCACAGCCCTAAGCCACAGGGTGCTGTGCACTCTAGGCATCCCTTCCCCCAGGGAATATTTTTTTAGACATGGGGACAGGGTGAGCTGGCTGTGTCCATCATTAAGTCACTGAGTGAAATTTCTGTTTTCTATTCTCCAAGAAGATAGGTTTGTATGTTCTGAGAATAAATACATGAATATTAAGACTGTGTCTAGTTTTAGCTAAACTCTCTGGGAAACGTAAGTCAGCAAGAGCAGTATTGTCTGAGAAAATGGAAGACATTCAAACTGAAAGGAAGGCCTAGCTTCCCAACTAGTAGATTTATCTGTAGGTGCCACTTGAGGGCAGATGGGAGTGCATGGCAGCAGGAGCGTAGGTATGTAGATCTTCTCGCCTTCTCTTTTGTATGATGAGGGGCTCTGTCCAGGACGAGTGAGGAAGCAGCTGGGACCGAACTCCAGCCACCATGTGCCTGGTCCTGGCTTCCCTTGCTTGTGGGAAGTGGGTGGTGATGGAAGATCTGCATTGGGAGTCTCAAGGTCTGGGTTCAGCTAAGTTAGGTCTGAAGAGGACCACAGATCTGTGTCCTGCATTTCAGGCACATGCTCTCCTTTACCCTTTAAATGTGGCCAAGTATGTGAGTTCAGGTTGCAACTATATGTGGAGACCTGGCCTGAGACAGGGGCGGTCGGAAGCTCTGACTATTGCTTCTTAGAGCAAGTCCCTTCTGGACAGCTTCCTGCCTCCCTCCAGACTTCAGGCCTGGGCTCGATGTGCCCATAAATACAGTACCTCCTGCAGTTGCTGTTTCCCTTTCCCGTTCATGAATCCTTGGAAAGGAACTAGATTACTTCACCTCTGTAACTAACTTTTATTTGCCTGATGTAATTATTGTCTTGGAGGCTTACGCCTCTGTCTGCTAATCTAGGCCTAGTCTTGGAAGCTTCTAGCCTCCATGCAATCTTATTTAGGATAGAATGTTTTCAGCCTCTGAGACTTACTGATGAATAATCTCACCCTTTCTAGCTCTTTCTGAATGCTGACTGGCTGATTCAACTCAGCTGTTCTGGCTCAAATTCCTCACCAAGCTAACTGATTCAAAGTAGCTTCCCTCAACTTTTCTGCTCTGCTTGGCCTCAAACTAACTCTAGCAATCTGTTCTAATCTTCTGGCTCCTTCTCACTCTCTGGCTCATTCTCTCTTCAACCTGTCTCTAAAACTCTCCCATTAAAACTGCCTCCGAGGGCTGGAGAGATGGCTCAGCAGTTAAGAGCATTGACTGCTCTTTCAAAGGACCTGAGTTCAAATCCCAGCACCCACATGCAGTTCACAGCTATCTGTAATTGTCTGGCGTGGTGGCACACACCTTTAATCCCAGCACTCAGGAGGCAGAGGCAGGCGGATCTCTGTGAGTTCAAGGCCAGCCTGACCTACAGTCAATACACAGAGAAACCCTGTCTCAAAAATCTTAAAAAAAAAAAAAACTGCCACAAACTTAACTCCACTGCACTGCCTCTCAACTCACTGACTCAGCCTAACTGACTGAACAGAACTGACTACAACTCGGAGATCTGCATGCCTCTGTCTCCTGAGTGCTGGGATTAAAGGCATGTACCACTATGCCTAGACCTAAGCTTTTTTTTAACCTGGAACTTGCTCTGTGCCAGGCTGGCCTTGAACTCAGGAGATCTGCTTGCCTGTTTCCTAGAATTGAAGGCATGTCTGTTTTTCCCCCTGGATCACACAGACCTAGAGGGTCTTTGGATGTGATCTCTTGCCATAGCATCCATGGTGTGAATTTAAATCCTCTGCAGATAGCCGGGCGTTGGTGGCGCACGCCTTTAATCCCAGCACTTGGGAGGCAGAGGTAGGTGGATCTCTGTGAGTTCGAGGCCAGCCTGGTCTACAAAGTGAGTCTAGGACAGCCAGAGCTGTTATACAGAGAAACCCTGTCTCGAAAAACCAAAAAAAAAAAAAAAAAAAAAAAATCCTCTGCAGACTCAGGCAGCACAACAGAGCAGAGACACCTGAGAGACTGTGCATGGTGTTTTATTGGAGATGACAATGAAGTGGGGCAGGTTCTTAATGGAGCATGCTCTGTAGGTCACACGCAAGAGCCATAAGGCGAGGGTAGCCAGGTGGACAGTCTCTGGAAGCTATCCACTGTGTTCTGTTCTCAACTAGCCCTAACTTAACAAGCAGGGAACCCCTATCATGGAGGGAAAGAACAAATGACAGATGCAAGGACAAAAGAACGAAAGACAAGGAGACCAGAAGCTGCTCTGCCCTTCCCCTGCAGTCCAGGCTGGCTTTTGGCTTGACTGTCCCAGTTCCCTAATCTTGCCAGATGCTAAGCTTCCTGGCTTGCTGAGGAGGGCCTTTTTCTACCAGAGCTTCAGCTATGAGCTGTCTGTCCAGGCTCACCTGCACTGCTCCTTAGATGTAAATACCCACCCCAGCTGATGGGACAGAAGTGCCGCCATGCTAAGCTCTGATTGCTTCTGTTTCTGATGTGGCAGTGAGCTGAGTGGAGGCCCTTGGACCCCAAAGCACAACTGAATCCCTTTGCTTAGGACTTATGCCTGCTCAGGAACTGTGTTTCTTCCTCATGCTGTATTGCCCACCCCCACCCTCTTGCTATTTAGAGGGGCATCCTTCTGGTTGGAAGTCCCCTGATGGTGATCCTGGCCTCATGTCATTGCCCATTGGGGCAGCTTCTTGTGCAGGTGAGGAAGGTGCCAGGGATAGAGAACACAGCTAGTACCTGGGATGAGAACCTACAGGGTCACTGTTCCCAGGAGGTGAGGGGGCCCCTTCTCCCACAACTGTGGGACCACAGTCAGCCCTGGGCCTGGGGCTGGGCAGAGGGTTGTGGGAGCTGAACCTAATGCCAGTCTAACTCCAACCAGCCTGAGGTGGGCACCCCAGTCGCTGTGCCTCAGCCTGTGTCTGCCAGGGTAGGGCAGGAGGTGGTCAGTAGCTGTCCTTAGGCCAAGGCCGGTTACGCTGCCAGTTCCGGTCACTGTGGTCATGCTCCGAGTCCTGGGCTAGGAGCCGGTCTTGGGGGTCATGCCCGTTAGCACTGGGCAGGCCCGAGGTGTGTTGGCGGTGAGGCTGGTACAGGTCCTGGTAGGCATCTGCATAGTCTTCCTCCAGATGGCGGGAGCTGCGCCGTGAAGATCCAGTCCAGGCCTGGCGGGAACTCTCGCTGGCCTCATCTGAGGGCATCAAGCTGTCCCGCTCCAGGGGTGAGTGCTCCTCACCTCGCTCCCCCAGCAGCTGTTGATTCTGGGGGCCAAACAATAGCTCTGAGTAAGAAGGGAAACATGGCCTTGGCTCCTCCTAGGACTCTGGCAGGGAGGCAGGATTCTTCCTCTATTCTCAATTCCCAGGATTGAAAAAAAAAAAAAGTACAGAGAAGAAATATGCTGGGGCATTCTTCCAGGCCAGATACAGAAAGTTCCAGTTTTGGCTCCTGCAATTCAGACTCTACCTTAAAAAGTGGCTGGGAGAAAGGTGTAGAGAGAAAGTCTCCTTTGACCTAGAAGGCCCTCTTTGATTACCCATCTCATTCACTGTGCTGTCCAGTCAGAAAGTGCCTTGATCCATGTGCCCTGGGTCTAAGGAGCAAGCTGAGCTGACAGCTCATCAGTCCCCAAGGTCAAGTCTTTGGTCAGGACAGAGCTTTGCTGTGACTTGTGTAAGCCTGCACATTTGTGCCCACTGGAAATGGTTACCTGAAGTCCAGGGATGGCACTAGGAGGTCCCAGAAATCCAGGGCCAGGTGCTGGGTGGTGGGTAGCTCGCCAGTAAACCTCTAGGTACTCAGCCAGGTGCTCGCAGGCGTCCTCCAGCTGGTTCTCATCCAGAATCACATCAAACGACTCCTGGAGAGAGAGGACACTGGGAGGTTGGCGTCTCCACAGCAACGCTACAGCTCTCTATCTCCTGCACCCTGCAATAGGGTGCGGTTGCAGCCGACCCAAGCACTCACTGGTGGGCACTGAACCAGCTTATCATATGCCATCATCTGGACAGTCAGGTGCTTCATCTGTGACTTCCCCCTGGAGCGGATGAGTCGCTGGAGTACCTGCGGTTAAAGGGCAGGGACAGGCATAGTGTCCCTTGGGGCAGGGAAGGAACTAGGCCCATTCCCCCAGCTTGTGGCACGGCATTAGTAAGTACCAGGTGAAGATGACTTGGAGTGCTGGTAATGGCCAGCAGGGAAGGAAACAGTCACTCCAGGCAAGGCCCAAGCAGAGGTACACTATATTCTAGGGGACACCTTCTGTGGGAACCCCGGACACCCCAGGTCACTCACCTTCGGTGAAGATACTTTGACAAACACGATGATGGGAGCCAGTGAGGTCTTGGCCAGCTGTGCTGGGTGGTTGATGGTGTCAGCGTCCAATACCACTAGCTGCAGGGATTTGGCCAGCTCGAATATGCGCTCAATCTCACTCTGCACTTCAGCTAAGGAAGGGGAGCAGCTCACCAGAGGCTCTGGATACTGCTCGCTTCCAGGGCTTTGAGACCTGCTTCGCAGTGGACAGGAAGGACCTGGAAGCCTGGGTAGGCAGTGGACTTGGGCAAATGAGGAGGCCAGTACTCGGAGCAGGTGGTGGGACATGGGCAAAAAGCCACGGAGTTGGAGAAGTGAAGGGAATTCTCACTAGCATCAAGTAGGCAGGGAACCGGGGACAAAGGAGTCCTCACCAATGCTGGAGCGGGCAGAGGAGCGTTCAATGATGGTCCTCTTGCCAGGATTGTTGAGCACAGAACGCTTTGCCAGTGAAAGGTCAGCTGTGACGCGGGTGATGGAGATCCTGGTATGGAGAGTCACAGCTGCCTTCTAAGCCAAGGCCTTCCTTATCCGGCTCTCTTAATTCTCCCTGACAGGAGACTAGCTCTGGGCATGGGGAAGATAAAAAAAATTATCTTCTCCCTGACCCTCATTCCATCCCAGGCCAGGGCAGCTTACCTGCCATCAAACCTGTGTTTAAGGAAGTCGAAGAGAGCTTTCTGCATCATGTCTGTGACCTGGAGGAGAAGGCGTGGCACTGACAGAGGGCTCCAGGACAGAATTCATGCCCTCCACACGGACATTTCCCACCATCCTTGGAGCCTTCCTATGGCAGGTGTGGTAGGGGTACCTCTGGGGTTTCGGGATTTCCTTACCTCATAGCCTTTCAAAGAGGGTCCCACCAGCACCACAGGCCGCATGGAGGGCACCACATCATACGGGGGAACATGTTCCGCCTGCAGAATGGCCAGGAGGTCAGACAAAATCTTGGTCTTGGTGCCCCATTTTATGCCTGACTGTTCTGGGGGCAGAGTCAAGAGTTGAGGATGTCCTCCCCTCTGTTCTGTAGATGTCAGTAGTGACCGCACGAAGGGTCCCCAGAGCCATGATCTACGACCCCCCCGGCCCAGGACCCTTTCTGACTTACCTGCTTTTGCTTCTGCTTGGCTTTTTGGAAAAGGAAATAAAAGATTAAAGTCGGTGGAGGGAAAAGGCCCTGGGGAGCTAATGGGTTCTCCCTGCTGTTCTGATCCCTCCACCACCCCCTTCCCATAAAGTGCGCTGGAGAGGACCCCCTTCTACTGGGTCTTATTTGCCCATATCCCCAAAGTGGGCAAGCTGAGGGGAGGCTACCTAGAGATGGAGGAGGAGAACGCCGGTTGCCAATGTCACTCAGATTGGAAGGGTTCCCGGATCTCCTGACAGAAAGGGGGTACGGTAAAACATCTATACAGTTCTCTACATTAATGTCTGACAAATTAGTAACTACTTTTATGACAGCTGAGCATGTATGCTGTGTGCTTGTGTGTGTGTGAACTTGTGTAAACATGTAGCTGTGCTCTGTGGGATGGGGAGTGTGTATGTGTTTGGGGTGAGTGTTTACTGGGTTTCAGCATTGTTCTCACCTGGCCTTCTGTTCCTGTTTGAGCCGAATGCTCTCCAGGCGTTGGGGACTGGGGATGAAGGCGATGTCTCCGCCCTCTTTTACTAGCCTTCCGATCCACCAGTCATTGCTGTACTTCTGGGAGGGAATGAGAACAGGAAGGAGCTGTTAGAGCCCCTTGCCCAGGCTTTGGAGCCAGGGAGGACTTTGGGAAGCTGGCATGTGGCAGGCAGAAAAAAGTTCAAGGAGTGTGTGATGGCATCACAGAACAGGGAGGCAGGTTCGAACAACAAGCCATGGGGCTGCAGAGTGTGGGATCATGGCTGTCACAGGAGACCACTGGTTACTCACTCTAACCTCCCACCTAGACACAGAACTGAGGACCAAGATAAGTCTGAGAATGGGGCCCTTGGAATCGGGTCTCTGTATGAGGGGTATACAGGTGTGCACACAGGTGAAACTGGAGGAGTTGGGGGCTTATTTTTGAACTAAAGAGGTATTGGGGCCTGGGATTGCAAACAGAATTAGGTGCTAGAGTAGGCTTCTGGGGAGAACAAGGTTGCTTACCTCTTTAATATGCAGAAAATCTTTGGCCTCAAAGTTGACTCCAGAGCCCTGGACTGGGCACTCCTCATCCAGAACCCCGCAGTAGCTGACATTGGTCCTCACAGCAAATGCCACAGGTTTGTGCTGGGAAATGTGATCATCAGGGCAATGAGACACACCTCTGAGCGATCACCTCATGGGGAGAGGCAGAGGCCCAATGAGAAGAAGCCTCTTGCCTGCCACACACACTTTTCCACAGGTAAATACACCCTGACATGACCCTGGGGACCTAAAATCTTGGACAGGCTTGCACCCAGCCTGGCTTCCTGCTGGCAAGTATACCTTGGCTCTCTCCAGCTGCTGCTGAGCCTGACTCTCCACTTCTCGACGGGCACTCTCCCGGTCCTCTTCCAGGGAGACGTCTGAGTCCAGAGAGGGGCGGCTGGTGTAGGAGTCGGCTGAACCCTGGGATGGGAGAGTCTGTATAGAAGGGACCATATAGGCCCCTCATAACCCTGCCACCACTTCTCCATCTTCTAGGGGATGATGACTTGGTTGCTGCTTTCTGTGTGCCTCCCAGTGTCTCTGAGGCTACAGGGAGGCTGGCTCAATTCTCCTGCCTCCACACCTATTAATACTGGAGCTCTGAGCAGAATCTGCACCTTTTTTTTCTCTTTTCTCCCCTCCATCATCTCTGCTGAAGCAGAGGAAGGGAGAAGAGTAGTAAAGTTGTTATGTTCGAGATGGTGTTGAATCCAGGAGACCAGAACTTCTTTTCTATGCTAGCCTGAAGTAGCCTGGACATTATCCCTTTAAGATGACTGACAAGTACTGCTAGCCAAGAGATGCTGGTTAGAGCTGGGCATGGCGGTGTGTACACCTATAATTCCAGCACTTGAGAGGTAGAGGATCAGGAGGTCAAGTTCAGTGGCAGCTAGAGAGTTAAAGGCCATCTTGAGCTACATGAGACCCTCCCTCAAAAACAAAAAAAAACCAGGATGGGGTCAGGGGGAGGGGGGTGGTGAGAGTACTCAGCAGGTAAAGGCATTTGCTGTTTCAGACATGATGACCTGAGGTCAATCTGTGGAAGCAACAGTAAGTGGAGAACCCATCTCTTAAAGTTGTCCTATCTCTGTCTCTCTCTTACACTCACTCAATCAATCGATCAATAAGAGAAATGCTGGTTAGTTCTGTCAGGATATAGCCATTTGACTACTAAGACTCTAAGGTTTTTGTTCTTATTTGAGTTAGGGTCACTATGTAGCAGGGGCTAGCCTAAAACTTTTTATGTAGGTAGACCAAACTCAAAGATATTTGCCTGCCTCTCCCTCCCAGGTGCTGGTGTGCCCCCACAGCAGGCTTCTAATAAGGTTTTGAAAGCTGTCAAATGGATGAATCCGTGCCTCGGGGTGTGAAGACTGGGCCCAAAGCTGCAGAATCATGAAGTTACTTCTCCTTTGCTTCCCACCCAGAGCAGCACAAAGCTTTCTCCCTGGGTACAGGTGAGCCATCACGCCTCCACCTGGCCTGTATCTTTCTTAGCCTTTCCCTGGGCCCAGGGGATAGGAAGGCCTGGAGGGAGGTTATGCTGGTGCCAGGCAACCCAGCTGAGATACAGGACCATGGGGGTGGAGTGTCTTTGGTAATGTGATCGAGGACAGTCATTGAGTCTTGTCCATAGTAGGATCTTGGGGCAAGGAGTGTACATTTAGAGGTTGTGGAGTTCACCTTCAGGCCGTGAGAAAGATGCTAAGCAAATAAGGAAAGTTCAGTTTTGAGACAAACCACTGAAAATTAAGATAAGTGGGTTAGGGAAAAGGGAATCTTTTCCGACGCAGCCTCTCCTCCTTATATACAGGAGCCTGGAGGAGTTCTCCCCTCAATTCTGAGATGCCAGCAGCACAGAAAAGCTAAGAGGATGTGTGTAAGGAAAGAGGTTTCAGAGTGTTCAGGTTGAAGAACAGTCCCCTCAAAACCACTGGCTGTGACAACCTACAAGGGAGCAAAGGTTTGAGTCTCTTTGGATAAGGCAAACTCACACACCTAATGTCAACTGCCAGGGCAAGAGGGCTGCTCAGCTTGGGGTCTGGCAGCCCTGGAATCTGATCTACTGTAAACCAAAGGGCTTCAGGCAGAACCAGAGTGGGAAAGCATTTTAATTTACTGTCTGCTGCCCCCCATCTCTCCAGCCAAGGCAGAGATTGATCAAGGTTGAACTCCTGAAAAAACTTTGACGTGGGGTGAGGGACCTCACTCCTAGGATGCAAATGCTAGCTGTGGGGTGTGACTGGCTAAAGGGATAGAGACCAGCAGGTGAGAAAGGCTGGAGGCAAGGTAGGATGACTGCCCACTGCGTGTGTATCAGATACTTCCTCAGAACCCAGCAGGAGTTGGGGAAAGTGTGGCTTTGAACTCCTCTGGCTCAATGCCTTTATCTGGGGTATCTAGGCAAGATGACCTCTTTTTTTTTTTTTGGTTTTTCGAGACAGGGTTTCTCTGTTTAACAGCTCTGGCTGTCCTGGACTCGCTTTGTAGACCAGGCTGGCCTCGAACTCGCAAAGATCCGCCTGCCTCTGCCTCCCAAGTGCTGGGATTAAAGGCGTGCGCCACCACCGCCCGGCTGCAAGATGACCTCTTAACCCTAGAGAATGGCAAAGTCTCTCCATAAATCCTTTAACGAGTTGTGATCGGAATGGGAAAATTCCATAATTCCCATGTCCTCCGGTGGTGCCTGAGGTGGTCTGCTATCATTAGGAAAGTAGGAACACCACAGATATGAGGGTCTTGTCCCCCATGCCATTATGGCCAGACAGCCAGTATCTCAGTACTCTGGAGCTGCTGGGGTTGGCGCAGTGCCCTGGTGGTGCCCTCCTTGCCTGGTGAGTGTGTGGGCAGGCTGCAGCTCCTCTTGCCTGGCACGGGGGAAGGAGAGGAGGGAGATGAGCCCAGTGGATTTATTTAGAGCCTGATCTCCCTCCTACTTCTTCAGAGGGGGCCTCAGGGAGAGCAAGGAGCTAGCAGGAGGAATGGAAGTGAAGGGGAAGAGATCCAAGAACCAGAGAGGGTCAGGAGGGAGCAACGGTTCAGCAGGCTGCCCTCAGATAACATCCATGTGCCAGTCTTCTTGCAACAACCCTGACTTCTCACCAGGGATGACAAAGAGCTCCTCAGGCCCTGAAGCTTCACAGAGAGGTCTCTTTTCATGCTCCTCCAAGCTCCCTGGGCTACACAAGCTGTCCCTTCAACTGTCAGAAAGAGATGCCTACCAGAGCCTTGGGAATCATCTATCTGTTCTCACTGCAATGTAATCAGCCTCAAAGCCCCATGGAAAATTGGGACTGGAAGGAGCCTGGTCCCAAAGTCGACTGATACATGCCTGTTCTGAGCCTCACTGCTCATCTACCCCGAGACAGAAGGCTTGACCTAATCATACCAGGAGACTCTTTCAAGCCATGTTAGTGATCCTTTCCCAAGAAGGCCTCCAGGCAGTGTGGGATGTCTGGGGGAAGACTAGCAACTCCAAGGGACTCTGAAGCTGATCCCTTCTTTTCTCATCTTTCCAGGCATTCTTTCTGCTCACTGAGCTCCGAGAATCACTGCCTAATGAGCTGATTTGTCTCAGTGGGTCAGGAGATAAAAGCAAAGAGGAGAATTAAATATTTATTGGTTGCCTGGTTCTGCAAGAAGAGCTTCCTTTGCATCCCCATGCCCTGAGCTCCCCTGGCCTTGAGCTCCCCATGCCCTGAGCTCCTCCAGGCCCTTCACTCAGAGAACAGAGGAAGCCTCAGCAGGGGGCTGGACTGAACTCAGTCTGATGGCCCACCCGTGTGGTTGGTGGCCTTTCGAAGAAGTGGGGGTATAGGCAGGGTGAGGAGTCAAGGCCGTGCTCAGGGATGGTGGGCAAAAGAGAAATAATAAATAGACTTCAAGTTCTAGAGATCAGTCCGCAGAGGCTGGTACCCGACTCTCTCACGTTCTTCCTGTTAGAAGGAAGGCACAGGTCCGGAGTGTCTCCCCCTAGAGCTCAGCTTCTCCTGCTGTGTTCGGACCCCCTAAACCCGGAATTTGGAACTCCGACGTTGAGTGTTCCTAGACTCTAGGACCTCGGTGTCAGGGGCCTTCTGTCTTTCCTTCCTCTGCCTCTTTGGGGCCACCTGCTCGAGCCTTCCCCCTACCGACTCCTTCCGTGCACACACCTGGGAGACCTGGCTAGGAGAAACCATCTCCCCACTTTCCTAGAGAGCCCCCCCCCGCCCCCGACTTACGCGCCCTGCCCCGCTGCCAAGGCGTTTTCAAAGTCCTGAACTGGGGAAAGGGTTAGAGACAGAGAGAGAGAGAGAGAGAGAGAGAGAGAGAGAGAGAGAGAGAGAGAGAGAGAGAGAGAGAGAGAGGTGTCATCTCAACTCCCCCACCCCCACCCTCCACCGTGGGCACTCACCGCCTCCGAGTCCTCAAACCCGGGCACGTAGGAGTCGTCATACATGGGGGAGTCCGGGGTGGGGGTAGGGGGGAAAGCGAGCGGCGCCGGGGGCGAGGACGGCGGGCCGCGCCCGAGATGCCACCGAGCCGCGCAGCCCTGCGGGGCGGCGGCGGAGAGCGCGAGCGCGAGCGCGAGGGAAGGAGCGAGCCGCGAGGAGCAGCTGCTCGGCGCTCAGATCACCGCTCCCCTCCCCACCCCCTAGCCCAGCCGGTCCCACCCCGAGCGCGCCAGCGCGGCCGAGGAATCTGCCGGCGGCTCCCACAACAATAGTGCCCGCCCACCTGACCCCCTCCTGGGAAGACGCGGGCCTCGGGGACGCCGCGGAGCCAGGGACGCGCGAGCCGGGAAGGTGGCTCCCCGGCACCTCCGGGGCCCGGGCGGCGGGGCGCCGAGGCGGCGGGGAAGAAGGGCGGAGAGGCTGCGGGCGGGGCGGATCCCGGCGGGGAGGAGGCGGGGCGAGGAGGGATGCGGAGACTGGGACTCTCGCCGCCCAGGAACTGCTCCGCCGGGAAACAAAGGGCTGGCGTGGGGGAGGGGAAGGGGCGAGACGCCGCCGTGAGACGCGACCCCAGCGAGGATCGGGAGGACGCGGGCGGCGGGGAGGCTGGCTGGAGAGGGAGGAGGACGGGAGGATGCGGACGACAGGAAAATGGAGCTCTAGGGGGGAGACCTTCAGCGGATGGGAAGAGGTCTCAGGTGCTAGGGCCGGGTAGGCTCCCGGCAAGTCCCGGAGACTTCCAGAGCAAAGCCCGCAGCGCTGCTGAGGAGGAATGGTTTGGAGATCCCAGACCCGTGCCGCGAAAGCAGCTCCTGCCCCAACAGGTGCCCAGCCCTCTCCGTTCCCGGCGGCAGCAAAGGGCCGACCCTTGAGCAGGAGGAAGTTCGGGGACGCTGCCTAGGCCTCCCCCACACCTGTTGCACGGGCCGATTTCATCCAAGTTAAGTCAGGATGGAGATTCTCTCCCTCACTTCCCTGCCAAGGATTGTGCCAGACATTGCCAAGGCATCCGTGCGAACTGGGGCAGAAAGGGGCTGTTTTAGGTGAGCCTAAAGGGAGATATAAATCCAGAGAGTGGAGGCAAGCGGGTGGCGGTGGGTGGGGCAGAAGGTGGCATCTGCCACTGAGGTTGGGAAGGAAAAAGGGTAAGTCTCCTGCTTGGCGAAAGACCAGGAGTAGGACCAAGGCAGGATGCTGGTTGTAACCACCCTGCACCACGCAGCCCTCTTTAAAGAGCACAGTTCTTATCTTGGAAGAGATCTTCCAAAAGCTCTCCTCATTTGAGCTCCCTCCTTTTTTCATTCCTTGACCAAAAAAAATTTTTTCTTTTGAATTTTGATCACCTGCCTGGTGCCTTGCCTTCTTAGTTCCTCAAACCATGGTCAAACCCTGGAGGGGTAAGTTCAGGACCCTGCCCATCCTTTTCCCTTCCTGGGCTAGAGTCCCAAATCAGAAAGCCACGATTTGGAAGGGTTAATGAGATCTATAAAAGGTAGTGTGTAGAAGACAGGGAGACCACACAAGACAACTGCCCTTCCCACCTGTGTCTCATCTTCCTGTTCCCTTGGCACGAACAAGATGGGGGGGGGGGCTCATCCAGTCTATCCCCTGCTGATAGAAGGATTGGAACTGAGGGCACCAGACCCGACTGGGGAGATAGACTTCACAGCTGGAATCCTGTTTGGGGTTAGTAAGATATATTCGGTGTTCCCAAGCACTTCCTTGTCCTTGTCTCTTCCTTCTCTGTTGGCTCTTTAGCCCCCTCTCTCCTTCCAGAGGGTGGAGAGGTATCAAAAAGTAAAACCCTCCAGGCTCTCTTCTCCTAGAAGAGGGTCCCCATGTGCAATCTCCTCTCCTGGCCTCTCATTTTGGGACTCTCCACCCACACACAGGGCGTCCCTGGACCGTAGGAGGCAGTGGATTTGCTATCAGCCACACTTCTTCCTCACACCTTGTTGTGTTCATCCCCAGCTGGGACAATGGTGTCTAAGTCTGCCTTTGAGAAATCCGTTGCCATGCCAACCACCTCCCCAGGAGATGGGTTCAAGTTCCTCATACCTACAGGCATCCCCTGGGTCTTGCAGGCGCTTGATCTTTCCTCTCTCCTTTATCTCTTTGCTACCCGGTGCCCGATTCATTTCTCACGACAGCCACACCTGCCTATTCCCGTTCTCCTGCTAATCTAGCTATGGAAGCAGGGTAAAGGAGGAAAGCCTAAACGACCAGGTTTGGGAGCTGAAAACCTCCAGAAAAGTCTAAGTGGGCTAGGAAGCTGGGCAGATCCCAATCCCTGAGTGGGGAAACTGAGGCAGGGACTAGGAATTCTACTCCAGGTTGAGGCCCCTAGCATTCCAGCTATTAAGTTGCTCCCCTCCCCCTAGGGAACTCAGAGAGAGTCACTGAAGGAGCTTGGCATGGCCCTCCGTCCAATCTAGTCCCTTTCCCGGCGGCTCCCCAGTCAGACCTCTGCATGTTCTGGAGGAGCCGCCAGTTCCAGCCTACCGTTCCTCTCTTACCCAGAGGTCTCGCCCCCTTTTTCCCTCTCTCCCCACGCTGCAGTTTCCCCAAAATTCTCCCCTCTGGGTAGGGGGCCCCAGCAACCGGTTACCTCGTTCAGCAGGAAGGTCGCACTGGAGTCAGAAAAAGACATAGACCGGGTTAGCGGCCTCTCCCCTTCCCCCGGGCCAGGGGCTCCGAGGCGGGAGCAGGACCCAGCCGCGGCTCTGCACACTGCTCCGGTCTGCACGCCTGGCCTCGCCCCACGCCCGCCCAGCTCCAGCCGCCCGCTCCCTCTCCTCGCTCCTGGTCCCACCCCTTTTCCTCCTCCTCCTCCCTCCCCACCCCCTTCCTTTCCAACCTCCTCCTTCAATCTCTCTCTCGCACTCCCCTCGCCTTGCAGTCCGGCCTCTCCCCACTTCAGTCCCTCTACCACTCCAGTTCCCTATGTATCTGGTGTCCCTCCCGCCCCCTACTGTCCTTCCATCCCCACTCCGCTTCCCTCCCAGCCTTCCCCTCCCCCTCCACCAGGTCTCCAGAAAAGACGGGGTCTGTGGGGCTCTGCCGCGGCAGGCAGAGGGCGGGAAAGGTTCAAAGGCTGGCGCGGCACCCGGGCATTAGAGGGAGGTTGGGTTCGGCTCCCTCCACGTCCCTGCTCGGTGCAGCTAGTGTCCCACCCCTAGCGCCCCAGAAAGAAAGGCCCTACTGCGTCCCGGCCTCAGCCGCGTAACAGACCTAGAAGGAAGAGTGCTGGCGGTCAGTCCGCTTGCCCAAGCCTCAAGACGCCCCTCTGAGTTCTGGGGAAGCCACGTCCATCCAGGTCCATCCACCCTGTCCAGGTCCTGACCCTGTGGCTTCCGCAGAGTTCTTTGGGAGACAGCCCAGCAGGGACGCCTCCGGGGTCGGTTAGGGTGTCGCGGGTCTCAGATCCGCCAAAGGGAAGGTCAAGGCGAGGTGAGGCGGCCGCTTCCCTGCCCGCTGTAGCGCCCCCTAGATTCGATGTCCGGGTGTCCGCACCCGCCCTCCAGGTGGCGGCACCCGCCGCACATGCCGGCTCTTGCCAGCAGGAGGCGCTGCCGGGGACGGCGCAGCCCGGATCTAGACCCCGCTGAAGCCTTTCCCCCTCTCCAGACCCCCAGGAGAGAACCCCAGGTTGCACTATGTCCCCGTCCTTGTGGGGTTCTCTTTAAGATACTCTTGCACCCTCCGCGGCCCCAGACCTCTCTTACCTCCATCCTGGTCTCAGGGGGAGCCCGGGCCATCCAGGCAGCATCCCAGCTCAGTCTTGGCGCAGAGAGCACAAAGTCTCAGGACCGCTTCTCGGGTCAGCACCCCTTCTCGTCCCCTCCGGCGGGCACGTCAAAACGGACAAGCCCAAGTTCTGGCATGGGTGGGGGGAGCGAGGAGGGTGTAATCCCAGTCCACTCGCTTCCTACGCCCTCTAAGCGGACCAGCCTCTCATTGGTGCTTCCATACCGGACCCTTCCCTGTCCTTAAGATGGTGGTGGCTCCAGGGCCTGGGGCGGGTGGGAGCAGACCCCCTCATGGAGACAGAACTGAGAGACCTAATGATTTGGGTGAGACTCCAACTTCACCTCAGGGTTTTCCAACTGGAAAGACTCCCTTTCTCGGCTCTCCCTCGAACCCACTTTCTCAGGGCGGAAGGGGCTCGCGACCCCTCCCCTCCACCTCCCTATTCCCTGAAGATCTGTCTGTCCGTCTCTGCTCAGCTGACTCTACTGGTTCCATTCCGGAGAGACCTAAGGTGGAAGAGCATCCATTCTCAGAGCGCTCCATCCCAGGTTCCTCTTGGGCTCGCTTTAACCTGGACAGTGCCTGGGGAGGGCACCGCCCCTTCCTCTGTGGTCTGTTCCTGCCACAGATACGGATTCCTTACTGCTTCGCCACCCCGGCTTACTTGGCTTCAGCCCTGCAGAGGAGACCCAGGTTTGGGGGAGGAGTAGGGAGGGTATTCATTCTTTTCATTTTGTTTTTGTTGGGGGTTGTAATGGAAGGAATTAAAGTTTTACCTAGGCAATAAGACCTGGAGGGAGACAAGTATTTCCCCCCATCCCCCTCCCTCCTTGCCTCCCCTGCTGACCACAGCTAATGGACTGGCTCCTCTGGGCCCTGGGGCGCTTCAGTTTTCACAGAAGAAGCGATTGTCCCTGGCTCCCCTCCTCCCTCTGCCTGAACCTACACCCCTGAAGCCATTGCCAACTCTTTAAAACACAACTATCAATTCTCTGAGTTTGTCTGAGGGAATCTGAGATGCACAGGGGAAACCCACCATCCCCCTCGGTTTCTTAGTTTGCACCCAAGCTGTGGGATACCAGGCCTCTGCTATGCCAAAAAGGTAGGCATCAGAAGTGGACTCCCTGTCCAGTGAGGTGATCGGCAGGTCACATACTCCCCACCTTCCCACTTAAGGTCAGTTTCTGCTCCACACCTGCCACCTGGGTCTCTGAGCAGGTTACCTAAGAGAAGCCCCTAGCAGATACCTTTCTGGAGCCCCTGCCCCAGCTTGGCCTTTGCAGACCTATTTAAACCCTAGAGGCTTCATCAGCTCACAATGTCAGGGATCAGGGTAGTGGGCAGGGTCTCTGCCAACCATCCTGGGTAGGCTGTCCTGCTAATGTAGGGATGGTTTTCAGTCTCCACTTGCCTCCTCAGAATGGCATAATCTCCACAAGTCGGTTTAGCAGCTATGATATTTAGTAGTCTGGGCATTACCAGGTGTGGCCCACTGTGCCCATTCTTTTGATCTAGACCAAAAAAACGATGTCTAATCCCTCTGAGAAAATTCTGCCGAAGTAAATTCCACAGGTAATTCCCATTGTCAGCTCCACATATTACTCTGGGAAGTCCCTCCAACGTCAAACCTCAGTCTCTCTTGCTGCAATCAGTATTCTTTTCCTAAGCTCTGCCTCTGGGCCTATAGAGTTATTTGATGCTTTGAGGCACTCTCAGGCTCTATTCCCTGATGCAGCATTTGCTATAAATATGTCTGAAGAGTTTCTTGCTGACAGTGCCCAGAAATGATTGCACCTTCTCTCCTGAAGCCAGGTCCCTAGAGGGAATGAGGAGTAAACTATGACTTCCATACTCAACTCTTGCCCACTTTGGGCCAGACAGTGGGTCTGCTTTGAACATGTGAGGATCCCTCTTCGTTTGGAAGAAGAAAGTGAGTAGCCAAAGATGTGTGGCTCTCAGGCTTCTGCTGGTCAGTCTAGCTTAGCCTGGTGCATGTTAGGTGCTCTGTAAATGTTTGTTTTAATCTTTGATCTCAGTTTCCCCTCTAATGCCATGGAATGCATTAGGTGATGCCAGTTGCAAAGAGTGGGTTGCAGTAGAAACAGGGCTAGCATATGAACAGAATTCAGGCTGTCCCCGGTAAGGAGAGGGGGACACTGGGAAAGCAAAGTCACTAATGTGACTTAGACCTTACCATTCCTCCTTGCTACAGACAAAGAACTGCTTGGCACACTCCTAACATTTAGGTTTCTGAATCCATCCCCTTGCCATGCACGGGGTCAGTTCGGGTCCTCCACACCCCACGGTCTCGAAGCTCCATAAACATCAGCTGCTAGCCTGAGAGGCTGTGGTTGAAGAGATGGGGGTGGAACGGCAAACCCAAGAAGAGGTTCAGGGATGTCTAAGTGGTGAGAGTTCCAGCAGAGCAGGGCTTCTGAAGTGGGAAGGGCTGAGACACGTCGGGAGACAGAGGGGTGTGGGCATCATTGCCAACTGCAATGTGGCTTTTGTCTCCCTGAACCCCTGGTGTCAGCTCAGATTGAAACCCTTTTCATAATGAATAGTGATGAATAGCCATGTGTAGCACAGGCTTGGAGGCTGGGCACCTTCCACTTGTTCTCCCAGCTCTCTGCTCCTCTCAGCCACCCTCTCACACCCCACAGAAGGCTTTGAGCTGTGGCAGCCATCTCTGGCTCAGAATGAGGGCATGGTGCCTGCAGCCTGCTGGAGAATGAATTATTGAAGAGGGTGTAGTGCTAGCTGCTCACAGCTGCTACCTCTTGGGCCCCGGCAGGCATTGCCTTTCACTTTGCTTCTCACTGCTGTCAGGGGCTTTGAGGCTTGGGAAAGGATATTTGAGGGGAGCAGGGCCTGGATGGGGGTGGGGTGCTGGGTTTGGAGAGAACCCTCTTGCAAAGGAAGCAGGTGGACTGAGCGGTAGAGTGTCCAGGTGGGGAGGCTGCTCTTAGGACAGAGCTGACACCTTTGAACCATTCTGGGAACTAGGAATGAGAGACCCTTGTTCCATGCGGCCACAGGAAGTTGCAGGTTTGGGCTTCTATAGGCCTCTGGGGTTATAGAGCTAAGAGTCTGGGTTTTTGAATGACATGAAATCAGCACATTGAGAGGACATTGAGGGTTCCTCCCTACACAGAGGATTCTCTGTGTGTATGTGTGTGGTGGTGGTGGGGGGTGAGTGGGTTGTTAAGCATGGGGTTCTGAAAGGTCAGGCAGAAAGTCTTGGCGAGAAGGCAGCATTTGGAGCCTGAAGACCAGAGGGAAGGCCTGATTCTACGAGTTACTACTTGTGTGTAAGTATTTATTGCCTCAGAAGCTTCTCTTTAAAAAGGGAAAGAAGTGCCTGGCAGTGGTGGCACATCCCATTAGCCCCAGCACTGGGAGGCAGTGTGAGGACAGCCAGCTGAAGAGATGGTTCAACTCAGTGGGTTAGAGCATAGGCCACTCTTCCAGAGAGTCTGGGTTTGAGGGATCCAATGGCAGCTCACAACTGTCTGTAATTTCAGTTTCAGGGGATGTGACACCAACACTGTCTTTTGTTTTCCTTGGGCACCAGGCATGCCCATGATACACAGACTATATTCAGGCAAAGCACACATACACATAAAAATAAATTAATTAGCTGGGCGGTGGTAGCGCACACCTTTAATCCCAGCACTCAGGGAGGCAGAGGCAGGTGGATCTCTGTGAGTTCGAGGCCAGCCTGGTCTACAAAGTCAGTCCAGGACAGCCAGAGATACACAGAGAAACCCTGTCTCGAAAAACCTAAAAAAAAAAAAATAATTAATTAATTAATCAATTAATTAATTAATTAAAAAGGGAAAGAAAAGGGCCAAGAATGTGGCTCACCTGGAAGAGTGTTTGCTGGTACACATGAAGCCGGAAGCCCTGGGTTAGAATCTCAGCCCTGACTAATCCAAGCAAGGAGGGCACTGGAGAGATGGCTTAGCAATTAAAAGAACTGACTGATCTTCCAGGGACTCAGGTTTGGTTTTCAGCACCCACATGGTGGCTCTCAAACTGTAAGTCCAGTTCTAGGGGATCTGACCGCCTCTTCTGGCCTCCATGAGCACAAAGCACACATGTAACACACAGACATACATGTAAGAAAAACACGTATATACATAAAATGAAATTAAAGTTGGGGGGATTAAAGGAAAAAAACAAAATTGGGCACAATGGCGCACATCTGTAACTCCGGCATTTAGAAAGCCTAAATCAGGAGGCCTGAGAGTGTGAGGGCAGAGACCCTGCCTCAAAACCAAACAAGAAACATCCCACAACGAAAAACACAGGAAAGATCAGTACCGCTTGTCACGAAGTTCTGTGAGAAAGTCTGTGGTTCACCAAGTGTAAACTGCACTGTCAGAGTCAGGGCCAGGGATTTCAGAAACCAGAGCAGTGGCGCACAGTGGTGGGGGGGGTGAGGGTGGGGAAGCCTGCGCAGGGTTAGAGTTCGGGCTTCTCAGCCCCTGCCCTGTGACTAAGCCACGGAGGGACTTCCGAGATTAAATGACTTTTAAAAGCCACAGCTAATCAACAGTTGGATCTGGATTCAGACCCAGATCTTCTCAGTTCGAGCTCCTGGTGACTTTCCATTACTGCCTGTGGCCGAATACTTGGGTCCACTGGGACTTTCCTTGTGCTCAGCATTTGGGACTTCCCCCGAAAAGTCCCCCCACCCCCGACTCCTGAGCCAAATGCCAGGGCGATTATCCCTTCATTCCTACTATGTGAGGCCACACCCTTCTCCTTCGGGTTGGTGAAGTAGGTTTTCTTGACTTCACCCCTGAGGAAGCATGAATCAAATATTTGGAATGTAGTTCTCAAAATAACCCTTGGTTATTATAGAAGTGTTGCCTATATGTTGCAAAAAGAAAAAAAGAAAACAAAACCAAGATTAGAAGTTATGTGGGGTAGTTTAGAGCAGCAGTCCCGACTGACAACAGGAGGCCACAGTAGGTGGCTGCCAGCAAGTCCCAGCCTGGCATGAACTGAATAATGGGTTCCAGGTTAGCCTGGGCTAGAAAGTGGGATATTGTTAAACACACACACACACACACACACACACACACACACACACACACACATACACACACCACACCACACCACACCACACCACACACACACACCACACTACACCACACACACACACACACACACACACACACCACACCACACCCACACACACACCACACCCACCCACACACACACACACACACACACACACACACACACCACACCACACCACACCAAAAGAAAATACAGATCAGGAATGAGACAAATCAAAATATTATACTTCCTCCTCCTAGCAATGGCTGCTGCGAACACTTGTGCAATCTGGCTAGATTCTTTCTCTCTTCTTGTGACGTTGCAGACTATGCTCTCTGCCTGCGATGTACACCTCTAGCCTCTGCATTTCCTTTTTAAATCTTATTTTAAAGAAAAATGTACAATGAGATATAACTGAATTGCCTAAACCACAAACATTAAATATACAGTTTGATGGCTTTTTTGCATTCATGTATATGAATCTATTTCTGTGTAACCATAACCAAGTCAATATCGAGGCATTAACCTCACACTAAAAGCTTCCTTCCGCCCGCTTCCTGGTTAGCATCATGTCATGGATAAGGCTGTGCAGACACCATTATAGATTACCCTTCCCCGTACTTGAACTTTGTTTAGAAGTGATGGTACAGCATGTACAGCATTATATTTTAAGGCTTAACTTAAAAAAATGTACATGTATGTGTGTGTACATGCTCTATGTGTACAGGTATCTGCAAAGGCCAGAAGGGGGTGTCAGATCTCCTGGAGTTGGAGTTACAGGTTGTGAGCCACCCAGGGGGTGCTGGGCACAGAACTTGGGTCCTCTGCAAGAGCAGCAAGTGCCCCGACCTGCTGAGTCCTCTCCCCACCCCTGCGGCATTGCATTTCTGAGGCTGGACCTCATCGGCCTCTTGGAGTTTTCCACTGCTCTGCAGTAGACCATTCTTACTTACCACAGTTTAACCTCTCTGTCCTTCATTCTTCTGTTAAGGATGATTCCAATTTAGTCTATAATAAATAAAATTCCTATGAGCATTCTGAATACTTGGTAATCACATGAACTCGTTTCTCTTGGATATGTGCTTAGAAATGGAATTATAGGATAAAATGTATCTCTCTTCACACACATACACTAATGCTTTGCTTTTTAGAAAAATGAGATCACAATGAAAAGGCTGTTTTATAATCTTTTACCTTTACATTTTGTTAGCTTTTAGTTTTATCTATTCTTGGTCAATACCTAATTCACCCAAACTGTCTTTTACAAATGCTGATAAATTCCACTCAGTGTCCAATCAAAGACCAATTGTATACCCTTACATGGGTTGGACTGACATATCTATTGTTGGCAAGCCTCCCTTGGGTCTTAGCAGGCTGTTCCTTGCTATCTGAATCCTCTTGTAGTTCCATCTTAACATGGCAGCTTACTTCTCAGGGTGGGGTAAGGGAGAAGTTTGTGGTGGGTGCAGTAGAAGCCACAAACTTTTTGGAAATGTATCTCATCCTTTGCTGCATTGTGCTCCTTAGGAAGCAATCCTTATGTCCAAGTCACAGAGACAGCATGGGTTACACCCAGGCCTGAATCCAAGGAAGCAGAGATTGCTGTTGCAGAGGGGCCCATGGAGAGATCCTGCAGGACTCATTGCTGCTGTTCCAGCTGCCCAACATGGGAGGACACAAGAAAAGGGAGAGGCACTTTCCCTTATATTATTCAATTTGAAAACATCTCTTCAGTGCTGGAGTGTTATTCTGTAGTACAGTGCTTGCCTAGCATGTGCTGAGGCCCTAAGTTCAACCTCCAGCACAGAAGAACAAAACCAAAAATACCAACAGTGATTGATGTGAGAACAAATCCCTCACTTCCATCTTTGATGGGTCTTCACGGCCTCAGGTTCTCCTGCCCCTGCCTAAAATCTATCATTGGTTACCTACCCTTCATCATACTAACATAAATGAAACAAACAAAACAGAAGCCCAGTACTTCATTCTTCTGAGCAATTTGAAATTCACAGCAAAAGGGCTGGAGGGAGCTCAGAGGTTAAGAACACTCGCTGCTCTTGCAGAGGACCCAGGCCAGGTTTGCTTCTCAGCACCCACATAAGTCATCTCACAGCAGCCTGCAACTCCAGCTTCATAGAATCTGATTCCTTCTCACCTCCATGGGCACATGCATACACATGCATATATTTACATGAACACAGACACACACACACACACACACACACACACACACACACACACACACACACCCTCATCCAAACTCAACAAAGTTCCAGGAGAAACAGTTTCTGTTTCCGGGGGACACAGCCTCCCCAACTTCCAACAACACAATGACGGATCACTCCTAAAGGACATTTATGTCAGAGTAGTTCACTCTCCAAGTCTGCTGTGTGCTGCATGTGACTACCGGCACCCATCCCTACGTCACACAAGGAGTTCTACTGGAAACCCTGGGTTGTGTTTTCCCTACCCACCTCCCCCACCCAGCTTCATTTTGTGTGTGTGTGTGACCAGAATGTCTTCTGCAACACACAGGAAATAAACAACTAAATAGCTTTGCCTAACATAAAGTTCAGAATAAAAATAAACAATGAAATTCATAAACTTTAAGTAGCCCTGAGCTATTTAACCTCCTGAAGCAAACAAACAAACAAACACTGGCAGAAAACAAAAGCAGTTACAACAGCAACAAACCAGCTGGGACAAATGGAACTGTACTGTTTCTTTCTCCAGGCTCTTTCTCCTGGAGCCCGGCCCTGCTGTCTGCCTCCCAGACTACAGCTACCAATTCCAAAGGGCTTCATAGTTTTGCAGTCCCCTTGTATGGCCTTCTGATTTCCCTGCCTCCCAGGAGCTCCTCCTGCTTGTTTGCCTGAGGGTGGTGTGGGGACACATTGGCCTGAGGGTGGTGTGGGGA
>CAJQZJ010033609.1:2461305-2492255 GCA_907164525.1 Lophiomys imhausi | reverse complement strand
TGGTGTGGGGACACATTGGCCTGAGGGTGGTGTGGGGACACATTGGCACTCAGAAATACAGTAAGCAGTAGAAACATTCTGATGACCCCATGTGGTGAAAACCTGCTCAGGCCTGAAACCCCAGCTCCTGGAGGCAGGGGACCATGAGTTCAAGATCGCTTGGGGCCAGCCTGATTTGACCTTGTCACAAAACAAAACAACAAAACACTCCATTCAATCATTCAATTGTAGAAATATTAAGGAGACAAATAGTATTGTGAAGTTTTCCATAACAAATTGATGTTTGGGTGGGGGGACGTCAAATATGGGATCATTTCTTAATAAACATTGTTCAGTGACCCTGGTTTGCAGGCACCCGGGGCCTAGGTTTCACTTATACTTTCAATTCTACTTCCATGAGATGTAGGAAGTTTAGGGAGACCATGGTACTCTGATACTTCCCTCACTTGGAGTGTTTTCATGCTGGTACCCAAACTTGGAAAATTGGCATTTTCCTATCTTGATAATTTCTAAACCTACAGAGAAATGGCCAGAGCAATACAGTGAATATATGCACATCTTGTCTAGATTTGCTGGCTGTCAGAGTTCTCACATTTGCTGACTCTCTTTCAGATGTGTGATTCTGCTGATTCATATAAGAATGTGAGAGCACCCACCACCTGAGTTCCTGAATGTTTCACCATGCACCCACAGCAAGAGATGCCCTTCCCCCTCCCCTTCCCCCCTCCCCAGGATTGAATTCAGAGGCACATATGTTACTAGGAAAGCTTTTTACTATTGAGTGCTATAGACATTCCTTTTTCTTTTTAAATTAAATAATTTTTGAGGCAGAATCTCAGTAAATAGCCCAAGCTGTCCTTGGCCTGGTGATCCTCTTGCCTCAGTCTCCTAAACAGATGAACCTGGATTCAGTTCCCAGCGCCCATGTGGTAGCTCACAACTGTCCGTAACTCTAGTTCCAGGGAACGCAAACATCCTCTCCTGAAAGACAACAGGCATTGTCAATGGTACACAGACACACATTCAGGCAAAAGATTCATTCACACAAAACAAATAAATAAATCTTAAAACAACAGATACAACAACCTGGGCCGGATCACGTGTCACATGATCAGTTAGTTCAACTAACAGCCTAAGAAATGTCCCTCCTGTTTGCCTATGATTAGATTCGGGTTGAACATTTCTTTTCTTTCTCTCTCTTTCTTTTTTTTAAAAGATTTTTTAAAAATAAAGATTTATCTATTTATGTGTTCTATGTACATGGATACTTTGTGCGTACATCAGTGTACCACCGAACCATCTCTCCAGCCCCAGGCTGAACATTTCTGATATAAATGCCACCCTGGTGACATGGTATTTCTCCTACTGAATCCACTTGAGGTCTTATGATATCAGTGTGTCCAGTTTCGGTGCTGTTTGGACTTAGTCCCCTGATCATGGCGTTTTCCACAGCATTTTTCTTAATCAGGGGTCACCTTCAGAACGAGAGAAATGAGAGCTGCCAGAAAGAATGGCCGCTGGAGACTTGGGAGAGGCCAGGAAAGGAGAGGTAGCTTTTGTTCTGACTTTTTTCCTGTGGCCAAAAAAAAAAAAAAAAAAACACCAGAAGATCCACCCCATCAGGAGGGATCAACCTTAGGTCCTGTCTGAGAGCAGCCCTCTCCAGTGTACTCCCCTCTCCAGCCCTCCCTGGGAACTTGTGTCCTAAAGTAAAGACCGAGATCCATCTGAGTCTAAAGCAATAGCATCCTGACTGGACCCTGACCGCCCGACACCTGTATGTCATGCTGGACATGAGCAGAGAGGCACCTAGTTTCTGTGTTCAGACCCTGACCCAGACCTAGAGCTCAGGAGATGGGCTTTGGTCCTTTTAAACAACATTCCTCTCCATCTCTCTTGTCTTGTAAGTGCACATCCAAAGCTAGCTTCTTGGGCCATTTTTGATAAAAAATGAAGTTGACTTTCCCCACAGTGGCTACTTAGGGAGATTGGGAAACAAAAGGGAAATTCCTATAGTGTTCTTACTACTCGAAAACATTTTAAAGAAAAATGCAGGTTTGTGGTACTCTACCACCAAGTGTTTCAAGAGTATTTCTCCTCTCTCCCTTCCTCCCTCCCACCCTCTCCCTCCTTCCCTTCCTCCCTTTCCTTTCCTTTCCTTTGTGTGTGTGTGTGTGTGTGTGTGTGTGTGTGTGTGTGTGTGTGTGTATGTGTGTGGTTTTTTGAGACAGCGTTTCTCTCTATGACAGTTCTGGCTCGATCTGTAGACCAGGTTGGCCTCAAACTCAGAGATCTGCCTGCTTCTCCCTCCCGGAGTGCTAGGATTAAAGGTATGCACCACCACGCCCGGCCCTTTCTTTCTTTTTTCTTTTCTTTTTGTTTTTTTGTTTTTTTTTTTTTCCAGACAGGGGTTCCCTGTGTAGCCCTGACTATCCTGGAACTTGCTCTGTAGACCAGGCTGGTCTATCAACCATGATCATAATGACAGGAAACAGACAGCCATGGCAAGGGAGCAGTAGCTGAGAACTTTACAACCTGATCTGAGGGCAGAGAGAGAGAGAGAGAGACCTTGGCCTGGCATGGGGTTTTGAAACCTCAGAGCCCACCCCCACTGGCACAGCTCCTTCAACAAGGCCACACCTCCTAATCCTTCCCAAACAATTCCACCAACTGGAGAGCAAGTATTTAAATATATGAGTCTACGGTGGCCATTTTCATTCAAACCACCACAAAACTCATCAAAATTAACCCTTCTTATAAATGGGAAAAGTTGAAGATATACTATGTAGTACTCTGAAACTGTAAGTGAAGCCCCAGTTAAAAGCTTCCTTTTATAAGTTGCCTTGGCCATGATATCTCTTCACAGCAACAGAACACTTAACAACAGGTTTGGATTTGGGAAGGATTTAAAAAGCCTTCAAGGAGCAAGTGGGATAGTCTATCTTCCTTTCTGTCTGTCTGTCTTTCTTTACTCCTCTTCTTCCTCCCCATTCTTTTTAGATAAGGTCTTGCATTTTGTCTAGGCTGCCCTCCAAACCACAGTGATCCCCCTGTCTTAGCTTCCCAGGTACTCAGACTGCAGGCATGTGCTAGGGAATGGGAGTTTGAGCAGTTCTGACCAATGACTGCAGTTCTTTCACTGGGGCAAGGTGACCAAGGTAACTTTAGTGTCCCTCACCGCCTGGTTTCCTGCCCTTGTGTACTGGTCTTCCCCTTAGTCAGGTTGGCCTGGTGACTTGCTTCACACAGGATGGCTGGCTTTTGGTTTGTCTGTAAGGTTGTACTTTCTGGGTTATGTTTTGTTGTTTTTTGTTTTGTCTTGTTTGGTGTTTGGTTTTTCGAGACAGGGTTTCCCTGTGTAGACCTGACTGTCCGGGAACTCTCTCTGTAGACCAGGTTGGTCTCGAACTCACAGAGATCCATCTGTTTCTACCCATCCCTCGTCTCCCCCCCACCCTAGTGCTGGGATTAAAGGCATGTGCCACCACCACCCGGTCAGAACCATTTAATTATAAATACATGGTTTTGCTTTGTTTTGTTGAGGCAGAATTTCTCTGTGTAGCCCTGGCTGGCCTTGTACTCTCTCTGTAGACCAGGCTGGCCTTGAATATAGAGATTCACCTGCCTCTGCCTCTCAAATACTGGGAATAAAGGTGTGCACCCTTACCCTCTGGCTCAAATGCATGTTTTAATATACTAAATTTGTGATGATTTAGCAATACCTAACTCACACACTCATTTAACAGCCTTGCATTTGGAAGCCACAGTGCTCCACCTCTACAGAGGAAGAACTCAAAAGAACTAAAAAAAAAAAAAAAAACTCAAAGAGACTTTCCAAACTGTCCAATGCTCCAGGCATCTTCTTGGCTGCAAAAATAGAAGCAGACTCTAATGCTAATGGATGAATAAGAGGTGGTCGTCAGAATGATGGTGAGAAAACTTACTCAGGGCCTTGGAAAGATCACAGTATCAGGCTTGAAAAACAGTCAACAACAGAATGATGGGTAAAGCGGTTCCAGGGCTCTGTTCCTGTGCCAACGACAGAATGCATTCTAACAGTCCTACTTGACGCCATCAGCTCCAGACTCGAAGTTCTGGCTGGAAATGTCCAAAGAGCACCTTGGTGACTGACTGAGACTAGCTGGCTAGTGCTCAAAGACAAAAGGTGATTCTGACATCATGTGCCGAGTATATGGAGGGCTAGACCTGCCTCCAGTTTTGGGATACTGATACAGTTCTATGCCTCAGTGAAGTGTAACATTCCAGCTCTTTCAGAATTTCCCTTTACTGTGTTGCGCAGCGAAACTGGGTCAGCTATCAGCAGTAGTACCCACAAAATACCACCAGAGGGCAGAAGAGACTAACAAATTTACCTAAGTGTGGTTGGGGCTTGGGACTTGAGTGGGGCTCTCACCAACTGGGCTGCAGCAAACTCAGAGAAGATACACAATCCTGTGGGCGGCTAGAGGCTTCTTTCTCTGTTCTCTTGGCAGTGGCTGTGCTCTCTCCTAACTGGGGTTCTCCTGGTCTTTACTCTGACAACTTGAAAGGACTTTGAACCCTTTCTTTTTATGGTATCAATTTTCTAACTGTAAACACCCCACTCTCCACCTCTGCCCATCCAAGGGCAGGGATAGCAGGGTGAGGCTCGCTTCTGTAGCCCTTGGGCAGAAGGAAGTGGACTGTGGCTTCTTCGCTGGACTAGTATTTCAGTGCCCACGATGGTGCTTGACATAGATTAGGTGCCCTACAAGTGTTTGTTGCCTGTTGATAATTATTTGATAGACAGGAATAAATGTTACCAAAGGAACCGCGGCACGTATGGGTTGCTCCAATTCCACATTGCTTGAGTGTATGTACTTTCTCCCAGCCACTGTTGCTCTCCTTGCCTAAGCTGTGGTCCTTTCTGCTGGACCACTCTGGTAGCTTCCTAAGTGGTTCCCCTCCAATCCCTTCATCCCACAGTTCATTCTTCACCCAGCAGCCAGGATGATCTTTTAAAACCATAAACCAGAACGTGCCACTTCTGAGCTTAACACCTCCAAAAGGCTTCTCATTACACTCTGAATGGAATCCAGACTCCTTCCTGTGGCCTGTGTGCTTCTGCACCAGCCAGGGCATGCCTGCCCCTCTGACTTCATCCACTGCTTCAGCCTCACTGGCTTTCTTTGTTTTTCTAGAGCCCAATGAGCTGGCTCTTGCCCAGAGGACTTTTGCATTAACTGTTCCTTTTGCCTGGAATGCTCTCTATGCAGATTCTTTGCACGGAGGACTCCTTGTCATTTAGGTCTCCATGCAAATGTCACTTCCTCCGAGAGACAGTGCTTGACAAAGTCTCTTCGCCAGGTCACATTTAATGGTGGTCAAAGGACTTACCACGACCTTTTCTCTATTCGTTGATTTTTAAGATTTTATTTTTAGTTATGTGTATGTGGGGTTGGGGTGAGGGGAGGGTTGTGCATGTTGAACACAGGTGCCTGCCGCCCATTGAGGTCAAAGGCTTCAGATCCCCTGGAGCTGGAGTTTCAGGCGGTTGTGCCTCCTGCCCAGAGCGCTGAGATCTGAACTCAATCAAGTTCTCTGCGGGATCCTTAAGCACAGCCCGCTCAGAACTGTAACCGTAACTGCTGAGCCAACGCTCCAGACCCATTTGATTTTGTTTGTTTTGACAGGGTCTTGCTGTAGAGCCCAGACTGATCTTCAACTTTCCATCTGTTTGCCTCAGGCTCCTGAGTCCTGGGACTTACAGGAGCTTGTCAGTATGCCCGGTTCTCGTGTTTCCAGAAAAGAAACTTTACAACAATAGAGACCTTGTCTGTTTAGTTCAATTGCTGTATCTCTGGACCTATTAATAGAACGGTGCCAAGAGCCAGGTGGTGGTGGCACGCGCCTTTAATCCCAGCATTTGGGAGGCAGAGGCAGGTGGATCTCTGAGTTCAAGGCCAGACTGGTCTGTAGAGTGAGTTCCAGTACCCAGAGAAACCCTGTCTGGAAAAACCAAAAATAAATAAATAAAATTTAAAAGAAGAAGAAGAAGAAGAAGAAGAAGAAGAAGAAGAAGAAGAAGAAAAGAGAAAAAGAAAAACTATATGGAAAACCTCAGCTTCAAGCCAGAAATGTTAGGGAATGGGTGTTTACAATGCCAGAGCGTAGCTGCTATTTGAACAACTCAGGAAAGGCACAGAAAAGCCAAGGCTCTCTGCGTCATACTATAGTGTTGTCAGTGCTGTGTTCAGTGTGTGTCCAGATATACTTACAGCTGTATGGAGCTTGTATCTACATACGGTATGCTCTCCAAGTAGGAGTTTCCTCCTCCAGAAAACGAGAGGTAGAGAATAACTCCCTCTTATGACCCATGTGTATTGTAAAACCCCAAAAGATCACTGGGCATAAGCTGGACTTGGCACGATAGAGAGCTCCTCTGACTGCCTCTCTCTTCTCCCTTCTCTTTGTCAGGCTTAACACTTTCAAAACCCTTTAGTTACTATGACCGTTTACAAGGCTCAGCAGGCCCGTGGTCCACAAGCTGGATCACGAGATTCTGCTGGGAATAAGTTTTCCCGGCTATTTCCTAACTCTTCAGTACCTGTTGTTCTAGACTGTTAACCAGCTGCAGCGCACGTCTGTATTGGGTTATTTCAATAGGTTAATATTCTGCCATAGGATCCTGTTTCTCAGAAGGGCTCAGGGTGAACCTGGGAGGCAGTCTTAGAGGTGGTTCTCTACCCAGCATCCTCCTGCAAACCTTTATAAACAGGCTTGGTGCATTTCAGAGACAGATAATTTGACTGAGACATGTCTGGAGCAGACGGTCCTCAGTTGTGGAAGGGCTTGGCAGAAGGCTTGGACTCCAACCTGCTGGTCTGAGGATTCCCTGGTCGGTCTCTGCAGCTGGCTAAGAAAAGCACTTCCCACACTGCTCTGCTCAGGGAGGCCTGGGTCAGCAAGGGCCTTCCACGGTATTCCCCATAGCCAAAATGAGCCAACACCCACCTGCCCTTCTGAGAAAACCTCAGGAAAGGACTGGAATGATCCATGACTGTTGTGTATAATCATAGTAGGGAATAAGTAAAAAAAAAAAAAAGGCAGCGAGGGCTGGTGACAGGGCTCAGTGGTGAGGGCACCTGGTGCCAAGCTTGTGACCTGAACTCAGTCTCTGGGACCCATGATGGAAGATGTGAACTGACCCCCAACAGTTGGCCTCTGACGTCCACACAGTGCTATGACATGTATGCGTCCCCTGTACAGATATCCAAACTAATATAAAAAAAATAAAAACCACTAAAAATAGCAATGAATTGGGCCTCGCTCCCACCAACAATCAGTTCTGTGTCTGGGCAAGCCACCTTAGACCCCGCGGCTTTGACCTTCTCTAATTAGTATAAAACAGTGGTTGCTAACACAAACTCTTAAGGTAGAATGCAAGGGGCCAAAATCTGAGTCCACTACTGACTGGCTGACGCAGAAATTATTGAACAGCTCTATTCCTTGTCTGTCCCATCTCTGCGGTGTTACAAAGATGGAATGAGTCACATATGCCAAGGGCTTTTGGAACTGCTCAGCCCATAGTAAATAGTATAGATAGGTGCTGTCATAATTACCAAAAGTTTCTCAGCGGTGTTGAAAAATGGCCAGCTGAATTATTTACTTGTATTTAAATTGCATTTTATTGGTTCGGCGGTTGCTAATCCTTAACCCGCCATTATAGATGAGCACACAGAGACCACATGGATTTTTAACAAGTTTTGGCCCGGATTGAGCAATCTTAGCCTGTCTAAGCTAGCTCATAGTTCTGTTACCCAAATATGACCCCATATGTACATATGTCAGATAATCTTTAACACACCTTCCTGCTCAAATATCCTACAATTTCCAAATTTAGTAATTGAGCATTTCCTGTGTCGCTAGTCCTAGCTTCTCATGTTTCTCATGTATGAAATAAGGGGATGCGACCATTCAGAAGGCCCCAGAGTTGTGGAATTCTAGGGACAGACTTGGCGGTAGGAATCTGAGGAAGCTGCTGATGGTAGGCCTGCCCTTCAGGCACAGAAGACAGAGCTCAGCAGACCATCCAGACATACTGGCTATGTAGTTCTGCTAGGTAGAGATGCCTGCAGGACTTAACCTAGGGAAGAACCCTACAGAATTTCTTCAGTTTCCTGATTGGTGTTCAAGTTCCTTCTCACTCAAAAGTAAAAAATAGACAAGGCCTTTCATCTCCAATATAAAATTTCCTTTCATAATCACACAATTTTATTTCTCTCTTTAAAAAAAAAAATCTTGTCAGGCTGAGCGGTGGTGAGTTACAGCTTTAATCCCAGCACTCGGGAGGCAGAGACAGGTGGATCTCTGTGAGTTTGAGGTCAGCCTGGTCTACAGAGTGAGTTCCAGGACAGCCAGGGATACACAGAGAAATCCTGTTTTGAAAACCAAACCAAACCAACAAATCCATTATATTTTATTAGTTTATTTCATATGTGTGTAATATCCTGTGACACCAGGGACAACTTGAAGGAACTGGTTCATTTCTTCCACGAGGTGAGGCCTGGGTGGGACTCAGTCCTCACGTCTACAGTAAGCACCTTTACCTGCTGAGCCATCTTGTCTGCCTTCCTCCCTTTCTTCTCCTTCCTACATTTATTTATTTCTTTACATTTTCTTTTGAGATAGGGTCCCACTAAGTTGCCTAGCCAAGGGCTGGATATGCAACATTCCCACCCCATCCTCCTGAGAAGCTGGGATGGTAGGCATATCACCAGGCCCAACTCACACACTCTACTGGTCTTTAGAGTGTGTGTGTGTACAAGGGACTATGTGTGAGTGTGTGTTTGTGAGTAGGTGTGTATGAGTGTCTCTCTGTGAGAATGTGTGTGTGTGTGTGTGTAGTCTGTATTGTATGAGTCTGTGTGTGAGTGTGTGTATGTATGTACGAGTAAGTCTGTGTGTTTGTGTGTATGAGTGAGTGTGTATGAGTGTGTGTGTGTATTAGTGAGTCTGCGTGTGTGTCTGTGTGCATGTATACCACAGCACATGTGTGTAAATGTCAGGGGACAACCTGTAGGAGTTGGTTCTTTCCCTCCAGTGGGCTCTGGGGACTGAACTCAGGTCCTAAGCCCCTCTGGCAGAGCCTTTAGTCTTTGCCCATCTCAGCTCCCTACTGCTTTTTTTTTTTTTTTTTTGGTTTTTCGAGACAGGGTTTCTCTGGCTGTCCTGGACTCACTTTGTAGACCAGGTGGCCTCGAACTCACAGAGATCCGCCTGCCTCTGCCTCCCGAGTGCTGGGATTAAAGGCGTGCGCCACCACGCCCGGCTCCTACTGCTTTTTTTTTGAGACAGGTTTCCATATATAAGCCTGGCTGGCTTGAAACTCATTCTGTAGACCAGGTTGACTCTGTACTTGCTATGATCCTTGTCTCTGCCTCCATAGAGCTCTGATTACAGGAATGCACCACCATGCCAGATCTCCTACCTTTCTGTTGAAAACACATTTTAAATTATTTTATGTATATGCGTGTTTCCCTGAATGTATGTTTATATACCACATGCGTGCCTGCTGACTGCCAAGGTCATATACACCACATGTGTGCCTGCTGCCTGCCAAGGTCATATGAAGAGGGCACTGGAGTTACGGATGGTTGTGAGTTGTCATGTGGGTCCTGGGAATGGAACTTGGTCATTTGCAAGAGCAATAAGTGCTCTTAACCACTGAGCCAACTCTTTAGCCCCCTGACTTTTTATTATTATTGTTATTGTTTAAGAAAATTTTGTTTTGGCCAGGTGTGGTGACACACCTTTAATTCCAGCACTTGGGAGGCAGAGGCAGGAGGATCTCTTTGAGTTCAAGGTTAGCCTATATAGCAAGTTGAGGTCAGCCCATACTGTATAGAGAGACCCTATCTCAAAAAAAATTTATTTTACTTGTACAGGTGTTTTGTCTGCATGCATGATTGTGTATCACACCTGTGCCTGATGCCCACCTGGCCCTCAGATCCCCTGAAACAGGAGTTAACACGCAGTTGGTTGTGAGCTGCCTTGCAGGTGCTAGGAACTGAGCCTGGAACCTTTGGAAGAGTAGCAAGTGCTCTTAATTGCTGAGCCTTCTCTCCAGCCCCCAGAGCACACTTCTCTATCTCAGTTGTCTATTGCATTTCCCCATTGATCCCAAACTACATTATTTAAAAAAGCAAGTGGTGAGTTCTTCCTGAATCCAGTGGAAGGAAATCTAGATAGTAGTGGGAACACTAGAGTTCCCAAAAGTTAAGTCACTGGCCACGCTGACCATTTGAGAAC
This sequence comes from Lophiomys imhausi, assembly GCA_907164525.1. Lineage (NCBI taxonomy): Eukaryota > Metazoa > Chordata > Mammalia > Rodentia > Muridae > Lophiomys > Lophiomys imhausi. The sequence continues at coordinate 2,481,965 of CAJQZJ010033609.1, read as the reverse complement.
CATACATAGTAGAACAGATGACCACTATCTCATGAAAAAGAAATAGTTATTTTAATTCGTCTGCATGAGTGTCCAGGGCCTTGGGCGCCAGAAGAGGGTGTTGGATCCCTTGGAGCTGCGGTAAGTGCTGGGAGCCAAACTCAGGTTCTCAGGAAGAGGAGCAAGGGCCCCTAAGGGCTGACCCATCTCCATCCAGCCCCTCACTTCCTCATTTTCATTTTCAAACATTACAACCAGCACTTTCCTGTCTGAACCTGAGACTCCTGTGACAAAGAACAGGAGGACTATACCCATTTCATGCATGAGGCTCCGAGGCAGTAAGGGATGTTTTATCCACGGTAGTTTTTGTTTGTTTTTGAGACAGGGTTTCTCTATGTAGCCCTGGCTACCCTGGAACTTTCTATGCAGACCAGGCTGGCTTCCAACTCAGGGATCCACCAAGGTGTGCACCACTATGCCAGGCAGCCACAGCCGTTCTGATAGATGTCGGATTAGTTCAAAGACCTCTTTCTTACCGAAAATGTTGTTCTGAGTTTAGGAACCCCAGATGGGATCGGGAATGGTAGACAGTTGGGCCCTAAAGGACAAGAATGTAAAGGGAACTCTTCTGAGCCTAGGGAAGGGTAGGGCTGGAAGGTGGGGCTGCAGCTGCCAGTGGCTGTGGTACTGGGGAGGGGACTCAAAGGCAGCTTAATTAAGGCACACCCACCCTTACCCCGGGAAGGAGCCCTTCCCTGTCTTCCGATTCCACCACTCTACCCTTCAAAGGGTTAAACTACCTTTCACATGATTTTTCCCATCTCCCAGGTAACTTGGGCAGCTGCTTACGAGGGAAATAAACATCCCGGAGCAATTTTTAAGTTCATGAACCTGGCAATGCACCCCAGCCCCCCACATCAAAGAAGCAGAACCCTGTGGGTAAAAGGTGTCGGGGGAGGGACTCTACCAGTTGGCAGGTGCGGGGGGAAGGGCTGCCCCGGAGAGCGTGGGGCCAGAGGGCGGCGCCGAGAACGCCCCTGCCCGCGGCCCCGGTCCGGTTCTGGGCGCAGCAGGTTTGCGTCGGGGCTGGCGCCCCAGAGGGTTAGGGAAGCGGAAAGAAGTGGGGTGCGGGCGAGCGGGTGCCAGGCGCACACACCTGGCGCCTTGTGGAATGAAATCTTAATTAATTATTAAACTCAGCTCCCGCGGGAGGGAGCGGGGCCGCGGTGGAGAGGGAGGGCGCGCGGGCGCGGTGGGGGCTGGGGCCGGGAGGAAGGTGGGGTGAGGAGGGGGCGCGGGGCACCCCAACAGGAAGGAAGCCGACCCTCCAGGCGGGGCGGGCACCTTCGCCGCCGCCGGCGGGTGGCTTAGCCGGCCTCCGCGGACCCCCGGGTGAGGGCGGAGGGCACCCTGCAGGATGCCGCCCTGGGTGGAGGCGGGAGCGCGGGCGGGAACACCGACCCTCCCGCGGGGTCTGAAGCCCAGAACAGTGGCCGCTTGTTCGGGGGAGACCCGCGGAGGACGCGGCGGACAGGGGAGGGGGCGCTCGGGACTCCGGCCCCGCTCACCCGACCCGGGTCCGGGGCAGGGGAGTGGGCAGCTGGGCCCCCGCCTCTGGGAGGGGGAGGGGGTGCCCAGACAAAAGGAGCTTGTGCCTTTAAGGCGGGGAGTCCGGGAGCCGGCGGGGAGGGGACTTCTGGATCCGGGGTAGAGGGCGGCTGCGCTGGACAACGAGGGAGGGGGCGAGGGCCCGAGGCTCTGCCGCGCGCCGGGAGGGACGGCGGGGACGCGCGGGCACGGAGCGGGACGGCGGGACGGCTGGCCCGCCCGGCCGGAGCCCGCGGGCGCGGCGGGGCGGCGGCCCGGGGCAGGCGCCGACCCCCGGCAGGTGAGCGCGGCGGGGATCGGGCTCCCGCGAGGCCAGCGAGGCGAGGACTGGAGAGCCGCCACAGTTTGCGGGGCGCCAGGGAAGTGCTTGGAGGAGACGGGGACTCGGGGCTCCACGGGCCGGGCTGGACGCTTCCACTCTCGCTCCACGCTGCGAGCTTCCCTTCCTGCACTCGCCAGAGTTTCCAGGCTTGCCCAGAGAAGGGGAGGAGGCATGCACGACGGGAGGGGATGCCCCAGAGGTTGGCATCGGGGATGTGGGGGTGACTTTGGAGTGTTGAGACTGCGCTGAGAGGAGAGGGAGGCCCCTTCCCTGCCCTCACCCTGAACCTTTGGAATGAAAGGGTAGTGTCAGCGCCTACTTCCCCAAGGCCTGTTGCGGGGTGGGCAGGGGTGGGGTAGGGTGGGGTGTGGGCAGACTTGATTCAGCGTAGGCCCAGCGGTTTGACTGAAAAACCAGAGGTGGGATTAGGTGGCGGGAGAGGTTTTTCGGTACCTGTGTCTTCCCAGAGTGTCTCTGTAGCCAGAGGGCCTGATGGGGTGTTGTGTGGTTGGAGCTGGCTGTGGGAGCCCTTTTTGGTCCTTAGAGAGAACCAGGGCTTCAGAAGGCTTTGCTGAACCTAGAGATACAGGCCCTGGGGAAGTTCTTCTACATCTGGAAAGGCCAGGAAATTAAGCGGCCTTGGTTTCAGCAGTGTTGGGCCTCACCCTGGGCATAGTCTTCTGCGTGAACTTTCTGAAGACTTTTAAATCATTTTGCCAACAAGGGCAGAGGCAGGCAGACCCTGGGGATGAGGTGGCTAGGAGGTGGCTGGGAAGAGGGTTGGGCAAAGCAGTGTGCAGGGCCATTCTTGAGATCAAGCCTTGGCTTCCAGACCTTGGTCTCGGGGCTGATGGATCAGGATTTAGTAGGGACTTGAGGTCTGGGAGACACTGGGCCTGGGACTATGAGACTTGGGGCTAAATGGACATGATTGGGCTGGGCTGTGGAAGCTGGTTGTGCATGGAACAACATATCTGTGAGAGAGTGTAAAGGACTCCAGGGAGGAGAAAGTCAGAAGCATAAGGCTGAAGAGAAAAGGGATGTTGTATGGTCTTTTGGAATTCATGGTGAGGGGTTCCTGAACAGGGAGATTTGGGGAATATAGAGAAGTTTTGTGGCTTGGAAAAATACCTTCTGGTTTCCTGCTGTACAAGTCCTCTAGGGTGGGCCAGTGCTGAGGAGAGCCCAGGGTGGGATGGTTGCAATTGGTTGACCGGTTACAGAGTTCCAAAGCTCTCCCCACGGGGAGTCAGTTTGTTCTGGAAGGGTCATGTGTTTCCCTGATAGTGTCTGCCCCTTCCTCTGTGGGTATGAGCCAGATGCAAGGATGTGCTTCCAGGGGTTGGGAACAGGGCCAGAAACAGGTCCTTTGGGAACAGAGACCTGGGCCAGTGGTGGTGGTGGTGGTGGTGAGATACGAATGAGGAAGGGGACTGGAGAACAGGAGGAGGCAGAAGCAAAATGTCATGATGTGTGCAGTGACTGGTGGGGGTGGTGACATAGTGGGAAACTGTACTCTGTATTCTGTCTCCAGCAGCTCTGGGACATAGGGCCTAATAGGGGGACATCTGACTGGCTGGAGCGATACATGTTCTTGTTCATGACCATTGTCTCTTGGACACTGACAGAGATTTGCATTCAAAGGTTGGTAAGGGATTTTGTTAGAACAAAACAAAACAACAACAGTGGGGAGAGCTAATATTTACAGTGTCCAGCGTGGTGGCAGGGAGCGTTAGACTCTCTCATAGGGACCATGACACTCTCACTTCTCAGGTGAAGAAACTGGTGTGGGGTTGGGGCAGGTAGATGGCTTGTCCCAGCGGGGTGGCAAATCACTTTAAAGTTTGAAACCTGGCCTTGTGCCAGAGATCATGCTTGCAGTGAAGTGTTTTGAAGAGCCAGGCTTTCTTTGGTGACCTTTTCCAAATGCCAGCCTGACCAGACTCTTGTACTTCTGATGTGTCCTTCAAGATGGTACTGTTGGCGTTAAGAAGTTGAAGGGCAGCTGGGCGGTGGTGGCGCATGCCTTTAATCCCAGCACTTGGGAGGCAGAGGTAGGCGGATCTTTGCAAGTTCGAGGCCAGCCTGGTCTACAAAGCGAGTCCAGGACAGCCAGAGCTGTTAAACAGAGAAACCCTGTCTTGAAAAACCAAAAAAAAAAAAAAAAAGTTGAAGGGCATGCTACCCTGTGGATATAGAAGGGAAGCTGGCAGAACTTGGCTGAGGGTGACTTAGAGATGGGAGCGCAAGGAAGCCCCCAGCTTACCTTCTGCTTTGGGTCCCTCCAGCAGCTGCTTGGAGGGTTGTTCATTGCCCCAAGCTGGCTCTGTGACCACCTGGGGCAGGTGCTGTGTAAGCTGCTCTCTAGTTCCCTAGTGAGTACAAATGTCAGTGCTGCCAGCTCAGCAGGTGTGAGTACAAGGGGCCCCTCAGGGTGCCCTGCAGGCGCGGAGGAGTTTAGCCCTAGTGATGGTGCCATCTGTGGATGACATGACTTTCACGCTCATCTCTGGACCTGGGCTCAGCCAGGACACATGGGAAGGTGGTTGTCATGGAGCTATCCACACCAGTCCAAGGCGTGTTCTTTCTGAAAATTTAGGATCTAAGACTGATTTGGTTGTCCAGTGCCTCTACAACATTGGTGGGCCACGGAAAACTGCCCTGGGTGTCAGCTTTTGTTTTTCTTTTTCAAATCTGTCCCGTGTCCTGGGTGGTTATAGGACCAGCTTCACGGGCCTTTGGTGAAGAACAGATGAAATTAGGCATGTGAAGAGATCTTGAAAGTTTATGACAGAAAATATAGTATAGCTAATGGCCATCACCCACTCAGCAAACATTTAAGAGTGGGAGACACCACAGTATGACAATAAAAAAAAAAAGTCCAAATCCTTGCCTTTGTCAAGTTGGCATCCCAGTTAGGAGAAACAGACGATGAACAAATAAGAAGAATTATAGAATGGCAGTTTCTGATAAGAAGCTGCAGAGAGAGAAAAATTATAAAGCTGGAAAAAGAGATACGGAGCCCCAGGAAAGGGAGTTGCTATTTTAAAAGGGTGGTAAGAGCAGTTCTGATAAGGAACTTGGGCTGTGCCTGAAGGGAGCCCTTGTTCCAGATGGGAACAGCAAGTACCAGGGTACTAGCCTGGGCTGAGCTTGGTGTACTGGGGAACAGCAGGCAAGGTGATGGATGGGACAGGTGCAACAAGGAAGATGAACAATCAGGATTTCCATTATTCGCAATTATTTGATGTTGACTCCTGCATAGCACCCATGCCCTTGAGTTTCCTTGTTGGCTCCCCATCTCTCTGTTTGTGGTAATAACAATGGACCCTAAGGCCTTGTGTATTCTACTAGTGAACGACATTCCTGTCCTTTTTAGAAATCTTCTTGAGTACATTTACTAAGCACCTACTGTTAGCCAGACTCAGTACCTCTGGAGATAAAATGCTGACAAACCTATATGTAACTTCTACCCTCACAAAGCTTATAGTCCTAGGGACAGAGGCATACATTCAACAAGGAATGATTTAATTATAATTGTAATAAGTACTGTGGAGGAAATGATCAGAGTTTAAACTGGATCAAACTTATTCTAGGGTGGGGCTGGGAAATTTTCCGTGAGGAAGTACCACTTAAACCGTGACCTGTGGGAGAAATCGAATTTAGCTTGCTGGGGTGTGTGCGTGTCTGTGTCTGTGTGTGTGTGTGTGTGTCTGTATGTGTGACATGAGGACAAAGTCCCTTTTGTATAGAGGTTACTGATTGACAGTTCACAGCAGAATTCATTCCCCTGACAGAATTTATTTGACTTTGTGTAGTTTTTCTTTTGTTTGTTTGTTTGGCTGGGTTTTTGCGACAGGATTTCTCTCTGTAGCTTTGATTGTCCTGAAACTCTCTCTGTAGACCAGGCTGGCCTCAAACTCAGAGATCTGCCTGCCTCTGCCTCCTGAGTGCTGGGATTAAAGGTGTGCACTACCACAACCTAGCTTTTATGTATGGTGTTGTAAAATGTATATTAATTATCAACATTTCAAAATTGGGAAATTTCACATTGAAATCCAAGGTTTTCTTTGGCTTCTGCTAAAACAAACAAACAAACAAAAAACAGAAGAAGTTTAGGCCCCAGCCAATTGGTGCTAGGTGGTCCTTGACTCTGTGTCTCAATCTACAGAGAGTTTGTGTGATCAAGAAGTCAGTACTATAGGGAAAGGGTAAATTATTAAGTGTACTGGTTTTCAGGGTCAAACAAGTCAAACTTCTTAGAATCTTGGCTTTTTTTTTTTTTTTTTTTTTTTAGGTTTTCTGAGACAAGGTTTCTCTGTATAATAATAGTCCTGGTTGTCCTGGAACTCACTCTGTAGACCAGGCTGGCCTTGAACTCACAGAGATCCGCCTGCCTCTGCCTCCTGAGTGCTGGGATTAAAGGCGTGCGCCACCACCGCCCGGCGGTTCTTTTTTTTTTTTTAATTTTTAAAATTTACTTTTATTTTTATATGCATTGATGTTTTTCATGCATGCTTGTGTGAGGATGTCAGATCCTCTAGAACTGGAGCCATAAACGGTTTTGATCGGCTATATAGGGTGCTAGGAATTGAACCCAGGTCCTTTGAAAGAACAGCCAGTGTTCTTAACCACTGAGCCATCTCTCCAGCCCCCAGAATTTTGGTCCTTTTACTTGTGTGGTTGCTGTAAATTTTCCACCTCTCTATGTCACATGTCCCAGTTCCTTTGAGTGGACAAGCCGCTGCCTCTCCTTTTACCAGGATGATGGGCATGAAGCATGGAGCTGTAGGAAATGCTCAGGTCATAGGCTACTATGGTGTCTGTGGCCACCACAGTGGTATTAATATCATCCCATGCCTTTCCTCCCAGCATGTCATGGTTTAGCGGCCTCCTGGTTCCCAAAGTGGATGAACGGAAGACTGCTTGGGGTGAACGCAATGGGCAGAAGCGCCTGCGCCATGGGACTCGGGCCAGTGGTTTCTGTGCACCCCGCTACATGAGCTGCCTCAAGAATGCAGAGCCACCCAGCCCCACTCCTGGGGCTCACGCTCCCTGCCCCTGGCAGGATGAGGCCTTCATCAGGAGGGCTGGCCCAGGCAGGGGTATGGAGCTGGGGCTGCGGTCAGTGGCCTTGGGTTTTGATGACACCGAGGTGACAACACCAGTGGGGACAGCCGAGGTGGCAGCACCTGACACATCACCGAGGGGTTGGTCCTTCTGGCACCGTGTGGTGCAGGTTTTCCAGTCTAAGCAGTTCCGCTCCGCCAAGCTGGAGTGTCTGTACCAGCGGTACTTCTTCCAGATGAACCAGAGCAGCCTGACCCTGCTCATGGCGGTCCTCGTGCTGCTCACAGCTGTACTGTTGGCCTTCCACGCTGCGCCAGGCCCGCCTCAGCCTGCGTATGTGGCCCTGCTGACCTGTGCCGCCACCCTTTTCGTGGTGCTCATGGTAGTGTGTAACCGGCATAGCTTCCGCCAGGACTCCATGTGGGTGGTGAGCTATGTGGTTTTGGGCATCCTAGCAGCCGTGCAAGTCGGGAGTGCTCTGGCTGCCAACCCGCACAGCCCCTCGGCCGGCCTTTGGTGTCCCGTGTTCTTCGTCTATATAACCTACACGCTTCTTCCCATCCGCATGAGAGCCGCGGTGCTCAGTGGCCTGGGCCTTTCCACCTTGCATTTGATTTTGGCCTGGCAGCTCAACCGTGGTGATCCCTTCCTTTGGAAGCAGGTAGGTGCAGTGGAGTAGGAAGGGGACGTGGTGGAGGGGCATGATGTCCAGATATAGTAGGGGCAGGTGTCAGGGATTGGCCTCTGCTTGGGACTTGTTTCAGTGGGCCTTGGTGAGGAGGAGGAGCATCCCAGGACCAGGTCTGTAGTCTGTCACAGTAGGCCAGTCTTCAGCTCTTTGGCCTAGGTCAGTAGAAGCAGTGGCAGTGTGGTCTGCTGAGCGACCGTCTTGCATCTCTGACCTCCTCTTGACTCCTGAGATGCAAGTCCTGTTGTTGCCTCTGAGAAACAGCTGTAGGTAGTTATGTGGAGCTTCCACAAGCAAGGCCCCTATTCCTTGCCAGACACTGTGGGCTGTACCCCACCAAGGCCTCACAAACAGAGAGAAAGTTGCCTGGCTCCTGGGGTAAGAAGCTGGGTGCTCTGGCATGGTGCCTTTCCCAGCCTGGAACAGAACATACCTTTTGAAAGTAACTTTATAGCTAGTTTGTGGTGGAGCAAATGCCCACAGGGCACTATCAGACCTCTTAAAGGACCAGACCCTTCTGTGCTAGTTCCTAGGTTCTGTTCTAGGCTGCCTGTGAAGTGGGGGTTTGGGGTGACCTGTTCTTCTGGGGGAGAAGCTCAGGAGCGGTGCCTCCCTTCCCCCCTTCTGTCAGGCTTGCCAGAAGGTGGGTGTGTGGCTCTTGCCTGCTCTCAGCTGGCATGGTGCCCAGGGCCCAGCCCTGTGCCTGTTGGGGGAGGCTGAGCCTAGAAGGCCGGAATTGTCAGTCTCCTACCTCCCCAGGGTGCCTGGCTTCAGTTTCACCCCGGGGGGTCTCCACAGATGCATTCCTGGGGTGGTAGAGAAAATCCGTGCAGCTTGTGCCAAACTGTGGGACCGCGGCTGCCCACTGAGCTTCTCCAAACTGAGAACAATCTCATGTGCCCACTGGGCCTGTGAGTTTCTGCATGGAGTAGGGCCTCCTGGCCTCCTTGGGCAACCCTTTCCCGGATCCAGCTTCCTCGTGTCTGTGTCTGTAGGAAGAACTCTTCTTTCCTGATCCACTCATTCATAGGCACTGCGCAGTGTGACACTGGTAGGCTGGGGTCACCTCCAGAGCCTTGGCACCCATTTTTTTCTCACGGTAGATAGGGATGTGTGTATGTAGTTATTTCAGTCCCTCATCCCTCTTCCCCTCCCTCCACTGTGACTCACATTTTCCTCTTGGGTTCCTGGGGCCAGGAAGGGAAGTCGCCTGAATTGCCCCCCTCCTACTCCCCTACTTGGGGGCTATTCTTAGAAGCCCCCAAGGGAGATAGAGTGCCCCCTCTTCACCCTTGCTGCTGAGAAGGGGAGCTCTGAGTGGCCTGGGAAGGGCAGCTGAAGGCCAGTCCTAGAGGGTCAGCGCTAGAGTTAGGAGCTAGGAGTTAGCCAAACCTCAGTCTTACACAGAGGCATCAAAGATTAAATGTCCTGTCCAAATCTGCAGGCCTAGTTCTGGTTCAGGGCAGTTGGTGAGCATTCCCTCTCTTCTCCATAACCATAGCCCTGCCCCATCCAGCTTGGGTGGAGCCCCAAGTGCCACGTTAACCCCTGAGTCTCCAGCAAGATTGGAGCTGGCTCCCCTTGGACTTGCTCTCTAGTTAGTTCCTGGGACTGACTCTGCTGAGGGTGGAGGCTTAGGCATGAGGTCCTGCAAGAGTTGGGGGAAGGAGAGAGAGAGGGAGGAGGAGAGAAAAGAAGGGAGATGATAGGAGAATTATACTTTGTGGTAGGGGTGGCCATACATTCTTTCTATTAGTAGAATTGATGGCCGCCACACCTGGGCTCTGAGTCTGGCCTTCAAGAGCTAGACTCAGCAGAGAAAGACCTGTCAGAAATCTGGGATCTGTTAGGCAGTGGGGTTAGGACAAAGGCTTTAGAGTCTGACTGTCCAGGATTCAAGTCTCATGCCAGCCACCACCGACCGCGTGATCTCAGGGAAGCTACTGGGCTCCCTTGTGCTTGACTAACTCTTATGCTTGTGAGGATTCACGACTCTCACCTGATCCATAGGCGTGTAGGAAACCCATCAGTTGATGTATGGAACGCATCCTTGCGACCCTAGACATTGCAAGTGACCAGCAAACTGGCTACTGCAATCGCAGCAGTAATATTTACACCTCTGACCCCATCACTTAGGGTTCTGAAGCAGGAGGATCACTGAGAGTTTGAGGCCAGCTTAGGTTACACAGTGAGACCCTATCTTGAAAACTCAGCCAATCAAACAACAAAAACAAGAACAAAATTCCACAGTGGTCATCCCTGCTATTCAGTCTGCAGAGCAGGGAGAGACTTTAGAGACATTATTCCTCCTGTTTGGGTTATGGATGAGTAAAAGGGGGCCTAGAGAGAGGAAGGGACTTGTCCTGGTTCACTCAGAAGAGTATGGGAAGCTCAGATCTCCTTGGCATTGCTCTGTAAGGAAGACCACACGAAGAAAGAACATTTGTCTTTCATTAGGGGTGTTTGTGGGGCAGGAGATTATAGGATGCCAGGGTTGGGCCCACGACCAACCTTCGTGACTGTGGTTGGTGTTCCTGCTCCAGAATCTGTGAAAAGCTCATCTTCCTGGTCACAGAACAATCTAGGCAGGCTGTGATCTGCAGGGAGGATGACACAGCTTGAGGACAGACAGGGTGCAGGATTTTTACTTCCTGCTCAAAGTGTGTCTGGAGAGAGCTGGTGCACTCATGTGTGCTGGGGGGGGGCGGTCACTCATCTATCCCTGCTCCCCTCCTACAGCTCGGTGCTAACGTGCTGCTTTTCCTCTGCACCAATGTCATCGGCGTCTGCACACACTACCCTGCTGAAGTGTCTCAGCGCCAAGCCTTTCAGGAGACCCGAGGTTACATCCAGGCCCGGCTGCACCTACAGCATGAGAATCGCCAGCAGGTGGGGGCCACTTCCCTTGGCTAGGGCATTCCTTCACCCCCAGCACCTCGTGGGTTAGACCTGCCACCTTGACTGTGGAACACAGTGTGAAGGGTCCCCAGGGACTGTGCATCACAGAAGCCCTGGGGATCTTGACCTGTTCAAGGGTGGAAGGGAGTATGTAGGAGTATATTTGGGAGGATTAAGTGGACGTTGGCTAGGGACAGCTAGGTTGGATGGCTGAGGGCAATGTTAGGCGGCAGCAGCAAGCCAAGGTCCAAAAAGTGAGCTCGGGTCACAGAGATATGGGAGGGCTCTGGGAAAGTGAAAGGAACAAGAGAGATCAAAATGGAAAGCAAAGAGGATAGTGTCTGGAACCACTGGTCTAGGAACGGCTGCTGCTGTCGGTGTTGCCCCAGCATGTTGCCATGGAGATGAAAGAAGACATCAACACAAAAAAAGAAGACATGATGTTCCACAAGATCTACATCCAGAAGCATGATAATGTCAGGTAGAATGGGGGATGGGGGGCGATGCCAAGAGGGTGGCAGGGAGTAACAGTCTTTGAGGGCTGTGAGGCCCACCTCTCTCCTGTTGTTGTCCACAGCATCCTATTAGCGGACATTGAGGGCTTCACCAGCCTGGCCTCCCAGTGCACTGCTCAGGAACTGGTCATGACCTTGAACGAGCTCTTTGCCCGGTTTGACAAGCTGGCTGCGGTGAGGGTGCTGGGGCTTGGAGACGGTTGGTGTCAACCGTGATGGCCATGACCGCACCATGTTGCTGGTGCCAGTTGGGGAGGGATGTGGGGGGTGGTGGTAGAGGTTGCATTGAAGGTGATGGATCAGGTGTGCTGGATGGTCGGGGAGTAAAGGTGATCCCCCATCTCTGCCCCTTCAGGAGAATCACTGCCTGAGGATCAAGATCTTAGGAGATTGTTACTACTGTGTATCAGGGCTGCCGGAGGCCCGGGCAGACCACGCCCACTGCTGTGTGGAGATGGGAGTGGACATGATTGAGGCCATCTCGTGAGTACTGCCCCTTCCTGGGCCTGCTGGAGCTGTGGGCGCCAGGCTGCTCCTAGTCTGATGTGTGCTCAGGATATCCCCCCCCCACCCCAGACCTGGGAGCTCTTTATCTTCGAGATGTATTTATCATTGGGGAGGAGAGCAGATCTCTCTCCAGTCTGTGTGAACACCCTTGTGCTTCCTCCAACCCCAGCCTGCTAGAGAGTGCAGTAGGGGTTTGCAGCCACTGAGAATGCCAGCTGAGCAGGCTGGAACTGGTCCTACAGGACGATGGCAGCCCCTGTGGAACACAGTTCTCAAACCTTTGTCCTTGAGTCCCAGGGAGCCTCCTGCCCGCGTTGAGTCAAAACTGTTCCCTGCTTCTGTCTTTGCCTGGGTTGCTTGGGTTCTTTTTTTTTTTTTAATTACATTTATTTATTTACTCTATGTATGTATGTATGTATGTATGCACCTGCCCGTGGTGCCTGTATTGCTGTCAGAGGATAACTTGGACTTGGTTTTCTCCTACTGTATTGGTCCCAGGGATCAAACTTAGGCAGTGAGGTTTGGTAGCAAGCAGTTTGTTTGGTACTGCTGGGCCATCTTGCTGGCCTCAGCTTGACCAGAGGATAAGGAGACAGCTTGGGGCTGATCTAGAGTTGCATCTTCTCAGGCTGGTACGTGAAGTGACAGGTGTAAATGTGAACATGCGTGTGGGCATCCACAGCGGGCGTGTGCATTGTGGTGTCCTTGGCCTGCGGAAATGGCAGTTCGATGTATGGTCCAACGACGTGACCCTGGCCAACCATATGGAGGCCGGGGGTCAGGCCGGGTGAGTGGAAGGGTCTAGTTAGTGGCGGGTGGGTGGGAGGGAGAGCCGGGGTCTTACCTCCTGGCCCCATACAGCCGCATCCACATCACTCGGGCCACACTGCAGTACCTGAATGGGGACTATGAGGTGGAGCCAGGCCATGGTGGTGAGCGCAACGCATACCTCAAGGAGCAGTGCATCGAGACCTTCCTCATACTAGGAGCCAGCCAGAAACGGGTCAGGACCAGGGCAGGACTGGTGGGAGGGTTGGGGGTAGAGGTGGGGGGAAGGAACAAACAGGCAGGGAGGTGCTAGCAAAGGCCTTCTCGGGGTTCAACTCTGAGCCTGCACTCATGCTGCCTACGCAGAAAGAGGAGAAGGCCATGCTGAGTAAACTGCAGCGGACACGGGCCAACTCCATGGAAGGACTGATGCCACGCTGGGTCCCTGACCGCACCTTCTCCAGGACCAAAGACTCGAAGGCATTCCGTCAGATGGTGAGAGGCTCTCAGCACTGCGACCTGGGGCCTCGCCTTTTGGTCTCCCTTTCTTCCCATCTCCATGTATGTATTCTAAAATTGGGAGCAGGGAGGATAGCTTCACCCAAAGGGCCCAAGTTTCCCAAAGTGTGTGGGGGACACAGTTTCAACCTAGTAGCAGCGGCATAGGGAGCATCTTGGAGGCGGAAGTGGTTGGCTCCTCTCCCCCTCATACATTCTGTTTCTTTCTCCAGGGCATTGATGATTCTAGCAAAGACAAGTAAGTCGGTGGTCTATGGAGAGGGTCAGTGAGGGAGGGACAGGGCATCTTGCAGCCCAGGACTGGCTGTGGGAGCTGAGACCTCTCATTTCTTGTACTCTGTGGGAGCGGGTGCTTTGCACATAGCTCACATAGCCTTTCTCTGCTGCTGCCTGGCACCTGCCCTTCTCGTTGCTTGTTACGTGGCATTATTCATGCCCCTGGTGCAATAATGTGTCCCGCTATCAGCCGGGGTGCCCAGGATGCTCTGAACCCTGAAGATGAGGTGGATGAGTTCCTGGGCCGTGCCATCGATGCCCGTAGCATTGACCAACTGCGTAAGGACCATGTGCGCCGCTTTCTGCTCACCTTCCAGAGACAGGATCTCGAGAAGAAGGTTTGGGGGATACAAGGGCAAGAGAATGAGGACTGGAAGGAGGGAAGGACCCAGGGCCTGGCTGGGAGACTGAACACAAGTGGAAGGAGCAGGAGGACCTGTGGGGGATGGGAGAGACCACAACACAGGATGGAAATTCATAGATGTTGGTCACCTGTTCTTCCCAAGCCCCTAGTATTACCCTGTTCCTGCTGTCCATGCCATCCCTGCCAGGGTGGAACTCTGCATCCAGCTCTGTCTCCTTTCTTCCCTCAGTATTCACGGAAAGTAGATCCTCGCTTTGGAGCATACGTGGCCTGTGCCCTGTTGGTTTTTTGCTTCATCTGTTTCATCCAGCTCCTCGTATTCCCACAGTGAGTCCCTTCCCTTTCACTACAGCCCCGGCTTTCCTAACACCCATGCAAGCCACCGGTCCCTGAGATCTGCTCTGGGGATGGGACGAGGAGACCCAGAGTTTGGTGATATCTTCCCCTGACCTTAACCCTGCTCCAGTTCCACTCTGATGCTTGGGATCTATGCCGGTATATTCGTGCTGTTGCTGGTCACCATGCTTATCTGTGCCGTGTGTTCCTGCAGTTCTGTAAGTAGGGGGACTTCCCTGAGACTGTTGGTGAAGGGGGGGTTCCCATGGGAAAGGGAGGAGGCGGCCATTTCTCTTGCTAGACTCATCTGTTCTTGACTGGTCTTCCTTCTTAGCAAATGTAACTTGTAACTCTTGGTCTCCTACAGTTTTTCCCCAAAGCCCTCCAGCGGCTGTCCCGCAGTATCGTCCGCTCTCGGGCGCACAGCACAGCAGTTGGCGTCTTTTCAGTTCTTCTTGTGTTCATCTCTGCCATCGCCAACATGGTAATTCTCCCATGCCCTGTGCCAAGCACTTCCTGAGAACTCTAAGAACTGCCTCCAGGTAGCCTGCCGTCCCGGTGGGTAGATGGGGGTAATTCTTACTCTTACTCTGTTTCCCCTTTCTTTTGTCATCCCTGAGTATTTTAGTCCAAAATGTACAAGGCACCTGGGTATGGCCCTCTTGTAGTCCTTTCCCTCATTGGTTATCCTGATATACACCCGACCTTTACAGCTCACCTGTAATCACACCCCGATAAGGACCTGTGCGGCCCGGATGCTGAACCTAACACCAGCTGATGTCACCGCCTGCCACCTGCAAATGCTCAATTACTCTCTGGGACTGGATGCTCCCCTGTGTGAGGGCACCGCACCCACCTGCAGCTTCCCTGAGGTGTCCGAGCAGTGTTCAGGCAGAGGGGGTTGTTCTGGTACAGTCATCGGCCCCCCTGTGCCAGGCCTAGTGGTGGGCACCAGGGAGCCAGGAACTCAACGCATCCCCCAACTCTAGGGCCAACCAGGGCCCCTCCTGTGTAGCTGGGCATGGATTGCGAAAGGGTTTGGGGCTTGAAGTGGTGGAAGGGAAGATGGCCAGGCAGGGGAGTTCAGGGCTCTTCCTCTTCTGGGTGTCATAGCCCCTGCTGTTTGTTATTCCCTCCCCCCTAGTACTTCGTTGGGAATGTGCTGCTGAGTCTCTTGGCCGGCTCTGTCTTCCTACATATCAGCAGTATTGGCAAGCTGGCTATGACCTTCGTCTTGGGGTTCATCTATTTGGTGCTGCTTTTGCTGGGTCCCCCAGCCACCATCTTTGACAACTATGATCTACTGCTTGGCGTCCATAGCTTGTAAGTTAATTCTCAGCTCCTTTCATGCCTCTGGAGTCTCTCCCTGACACTTCTGGGATGAGAGTCTCGGTACCCAGGCCCTTGGAATGTACAACTTACTTGTGGGAGAAGGGGAAGAGAAAGAAGAGTTCCTGGCACGTGACCCTTGGGTAGTTGCCCAAAAGAAATTCCAGTTATGACAAATTCCTGTGTCTTTAGGCTAGCCCAAAAGAGAAAAAAAATCACCTACATTTTCATGGTACTTTCCTACCTACTGTCTTTTTTTTTTTTTTTTTTTTTTTTTTTTATTAAAGATAGAGTTTCTCAGCTGGGCGGTGGTGGCGCACGCCTTTAATCCCAGCACTTGGGAGGCAGAGGCAGGTGGATCTTTGCGAGTTCGAGGCCAGCCTGGTCTACAAAGTGAGTCCAGGACAGCCAGGGCTACACAGAGAAACCCTGTCTCGAAAAACCAAAAAAGAAAAAAAAAAAAAAAGATAGAGTATCCCTGGCCATCCTGGAACATGCTCTGTGTAGACCAGGCTGCCCTCAAACTCACAGAGATCTGTTTGCCTCTGTTTCCCACGTGCTAGGATTAAAAGAATGTGCCACCACTGCCCAGTCCTACCCACTGTCTTAACCATGCATAGGTCATAGAATTGTGTGGTGGCAAAGCTCTGACTAAAAGCCAACCCTTCTGGCCCTTGTGATATGTGGCCATAGCTTGTGGTAGGAAGAGTTAAGAGTCTGCTGGGTTTGAGGCTTTGGTCTGCTCATTAGCTCTGTAACCTTAGTTAACTTTGCCAAGCCTCAGCTTCCTCATCAGTAAATGTCAGTACTGCCTGTATCTCAGGGCAGTGGTAAATATAACAGCAAAGAACATAGTCCTGGGGCTGGAGAGATGGCTCAGAGGTTAAGAGCACTGACTGCTCTTCCAGAGGTCCTGAGTTCAATTCCCAGCAACCACATGGTGGCTTACAACCATCCATAATGAAATCTAGTGCCCTCTTCTGGCCTGCAGGTATACCTGCAGACAGAACATTGTATACATAATAAATAAAATCTTAAAAAAAAAAAAGAACACAGTCCTGGAGCCCTTTGGCATCCCAGGTACATGCTAAACCTTTCAGATTGAGTTCAGCAGTGTAGCTGTCTCCCCTCCAATATCCCTCCCAGCAGACAGCCTCCAGTGACTTTTGTATCTTTCTGCCAGGGCTTCCTCCAATGAGACCTTTGATGGGCTAGACTGGTAAGTGAGGGCTCTGGGGTAGCAAAGGACAAGGCCAGTAAAGGTCTCCTTCAGACACCAAGCATGCCTCTGATTATTTTCAGCCCAGCTGCAGGGAGGGTGGCACTCAAATATATGACCCCCGTGATCCTGCTGGTTTTTGCCCTGGCCCTGTATCTCCATGCACAGCAGGTGGAATCAACTGCCCGCCTGGACTTCCTCTGGAAACTACAGGTGATTTGGATAGGCCTTTGTGGGAGGGAGAGGTTTCTGAGGGCAGAGCCTGGGCCAAGCCAGAGATGCATCTCTTGCTAAATGGCTCAGGCTGAGGCTTCCCAAGCCCATCCTGGTTCCATGCCTTCTCTGTGTCCATCTCCTGTCCCCTGTCCCATCTTGTACCTGTCCTCTTCACCCCTTTGCCTGTTATTTAGGCTGCCACTGCCTGTGCCTTTCTTCCTCCACGTGGTCCCCTCTGATGCCCATCTTCAGGCCTTGGCCAGTGCGTCTACCCCTTGTGAATGTTGGGCAATGGGTGATGGATGTGGTGCCCACAGGCAACGGGGGAGAAGGAGGAGATGGAGGAGCTGCAGGCATACAACCGGCGGCTGCTGCATAACATTCTGCCCAAGGACGTGGCTGCCCACTTCCTGGCCCGGGAACGCCGGAACGATGAGCTGTACTACCAGTCCTGTGAATGTGTGGCTGTTATGTTTGCCTCCATTGCCAACTTCTCTGAGTTCTATGTGGAACTTGAGGCCAACAACGAGGGTGTTGAGTGCCTGCGGCTGCTCAATGAGATCATCGCAGACTTTGATGAGGTACCTGTTCATTGACTAGTGCTGGTAGAGTGGGGACAATTTGGGGACCAGGGAAACAGCAGACTTTGGATGAAAAAAAAAAAAAAACCCATGGATTAGACGGGGTGAGTGTCCCCTGCCCAGTCTGGGACAGCAAAGTGGTCAGCCTCAGTCGGGTAAGGAGCAGAGGGGGACAAGAGGCTCTAGGACAGGGATGACAGGACAGGTATCAGATGATATAATTGAAGTAACTGCGGGGCTGGAGAGATGGCTCAGCGGTTAAAAGCACGACCCGGGTTCAAATCCCAGCACCCACATGGGAGTTCACAACTGTCTGTAATGGCCGGGCATGGTGGTGCACGCCTTTAATCCCAGCACTTGGGAGGCAGAGGCAGGTGGATCTCTGTGAGTTCAAGGCCAGCCTGATCTACAAAGTGAGTTCCAGGACAGCCAGAGCTGTTACACAGAGAAACCCTGTCTTGAGAAACAAACAAACAAAAAAGGAGGAGGAGGAGGAGGAGGAGGAAGAAGAAGAAACTGTAGTCTGTGGGCAAATCCATGTGAGACCAAGCAAACAAGATAGTCTGGTCTCTCGAACAGTGACAATGTCAGAAAGTGCCCTGGACACCCAGATCAGGGATGGGTTGTTCACTCTTCTGAAGGAAAGTACCCCCCCACGCCCCCACTCTGGGACACAGTTCCCCAAAACACGTCAGAGTGTTTTTGCTGCAGGGGACCATCACAGTTGACCTTCTGAAGCTATGGACTTGGTTCCTTGTCTGGGGTCCTGGGCTGCCTACTGCAATGAGAATAGCAATTGGAAGGGGGATTGTGCACCAAACAATGGGGCTATTGAGGGGAAGAGGGGAACAACAGAGTGAGTTTTGGAAAGACCTGGGTCTGGCTTGACAGCTTTTCCTCCCCCTCCCCTTCTATAATTCCCCTCCCCTCTCTCTCCCCCCCCCCCCCTCACACCCTCCCCTTGTTGTCCAGATCATCAGTGAGGAGCGGTTCTGGCAGCTGGAGAAGATCAAGACGATTGGCAGCACCTACATGGCTGCCTCTGGGCTAAATGCCAGCACATACGATCAGGTGGGCCGCTCCCACATTACTGCCCTGGCAGACTATGCCATGCGGCTCATGGAGCAGATGAAACACATCAACGAACACTCTTTCAACAATTTCCAGATGAAGATTGGTGAGGGTCTGGGTCTTGGCATGTCTCTCTGGGATGGCTTGTGGGTAGAGCTGAAGGTATGGGTTGGATAGGGGTCACAGTTTCTCCATGAGGACTCCCGTGGGGTCTCTACCTACCACCTTCATGTCAAATTTTATACTAAGGACAAGACCATTTATTTTGAGGCTTCCATGTGCTGGGGTCTTTGTCCTAGAGATTTTGAGTGCATTTCAGTTCTTACATTAAGGCCCCCCCTTTAAGATAAGGAGAATAACATTCAGAAATTAAATAACTCAGCAAAGGTTAAGAGGACTAGGAGGCAGGTTGTCTGAAGGCCTCTGCCTTGTACCTGTGTATGTGGTCACTTCTCAAACGCACTGGGGGGAGGCAGTGATTAACAGAACAGCATCGTAGGTCTGGAGGCTAGCTTGACTTCTCACAGCTCTGTCTACTGGCTCTGTAAGTCACCCCAGTAACTTGTAAGATGCTGGTGGCAGTAATGTGAGCAATAAAGGCACAGAGAATCATTCCCTAGATGTGCTGCGGTATAGCAGCAGTTGTCTAGACCCAAGGGAGCTACCTTAGTTATCATGCCCAGACCTTTAAAAACAAAACAAAACAAAAATACGCAAAAAACATCATAAGAATTGTTTCCTTTCCACATCCCCCCCTTCTTTGGCTCTTGCTCAGGGTGCAAGGGGAGATGAATCCCTGCAGTGACCCCACGGCATCCTAGCCTCAGACTCTTGCTATTGTCTCTGCCTCAGGGTTGAACATGGGTCCAGTTGTAGCAGGCGTCATTGGGGCCCGGAAGCCACAGTATGACATCTGGGGAAACACAGTGAATGTCTCCAGTCGTATGGACAGTACAGGGGTTCCTGACCGAATACAGGTGAGGGGATGTGAGCTGAGCCGGGAGGAGTGTGGGTGTAGAGGGCTTTCACTGGTCTCTCTGCAGGACAGGGCCAGGGTGACCTTCTGTGTTCTTGGGGTTAGGGGTTGGGGGAAGGGGAGCTAGCCTGATAGACAACTCCTGGGCTTCTTGCCAATACATCATCAAGGATTCCAGGCTAAGCAGCCTACCCTCCCCTTCCCCAGGTGACCACAGACCTGTACCACGTTCTAGCTGCCAAGGGCTACCAACTGGAGTGTCGCGGGGTGGTCAAGGTGAAGGGCAAGGGGGAGATGACCACCTACTTCCTCAATGGGGGCCCCAGCAGTTAGCAGAGCACAGCTGAGATCAGCTGAAGGGACCAAGGTGGGCATTGAGTTGACTTTCTGCTCACTGGGTGGAGCTGTGGCAGGGGCCACTGAGCCTCCAGATCTTGCTGACGGCGGCAGAAGGGAACACCCCAGTGCTTGGACCATGTTCATCTACCTTCAGAATGGTGAAGGAGGGGACACTGAGAGGATTATCCAAGTGACTTTCTTAATTGGGGTAGGGCTGTTCATTCTCCTCAGTTTTTCCAAAGCAGATGAAAAGGCGGCAGCCAGGCCAGGGAGCCCTGCTGCCTGAGTGAGTAAAATGGCAACTAACTATGCCTACTGTTTCCCTGTATGGGCAACAGGCTCAGGGCTGGGTTCTTCCATTCCCTGTTTTTCCTGGGACTGTTTTGTACAAAGACTGAGGCGGGCATAAGGAATGCCTGTTCCGTGCTTGCCTTTGCTTGTCTGTGCTCCCAGCATTGGTCTTGGGCGCATTGGTCTTGGGCACTCCCAGTACCAACCAAGTCCCCTTCCTAGGCACAAGGCAGGGGAAGGAGGTGCTGTGGGACTTAGCCCTGACCACAATTCAGGGGAATGTTTCCATTTGCCAAATCCTAGTCCCGTGATCTGTCCCCAAAGGGGAACAAAGGGACCTCTGACAGCCCAGACTTAGCCCCAATTCTTGCACGCTCCAGGGAAAGGGGTGTCTGGCCTCACTGGTACTGTGAAAATGACCATCCAGAGAGCAAACCTGTGTGTGGGGACATCAGAAGGACAACACATTTACCTGCAGGTGCCGAAGGCAGCAGGCGGCCAGGGAGGAACAGGATGCCACACTGATCTGAGGTCCCAGTGTGGCCAGGGTCAGCTCCCTTGAGCCAAATGCTCACTTGCTATGTGCTGGCAAGGGGGCACAGAGCATCTCTACCCCCTTGTGTTGCCAAATAGAGAAGGGTCAGGGCTTCAAGAAAGATAACCCTGACCCCAAACCTGGCCTCCTAAGTCTGGCACTGGGGAGGACCTGTGTGTTTGTGTAACTGTATGTGCATGTTGCTTTGTGTGTGTGTGTGTGTGTGTGTGTGTGTGTGTGTGTGTGTGTGTGT
>CAJQZJ010033609.1:2405029-2456062 GCA_907164525.1 Lophiomys imhausi | reverse complement strand
TGTGTGTGTGTGTGTGTGTGTGTGTGTGTGTGTGTGTGTGTGTGTGTCTGTTAAGTGTTTGCCACATTATGGGTGTCTGTGGAGGCCAGAAGAGAGTGTCAGATCCCCTGGGACTGCCGTTACAGGCAGTGAGCCGTCATGTGGGTGCTGAGAACTGAACTCAGGTCCTGTGGAAGAGCAGTAGGCACTCTTAATCAGTGGGTCATCTCTCCAGCCCCAGGAATGGCTCTCTCTCTCCCCCTACCTCTCCTTCCTTCTTTCTTTTTTTCCTTCTTTTTTGGTTTTTGGAGACAGGGTTTCTCTGTGTAGCCTTGGCTATCCTGGAACTCACTTTGTAGACCAAGCTGGCCTCAAACTCAGAGATCCACCTGCCTCACCAGTGCTGGGATTAAAGGCGTGCGCCACCACTGCCCAGCTAGGAAGAGCTTTTTTTAGAGAACACAATTCCCTGAAGGTTCCTACAGCATATTGTATGCATTGAGAGTCTGTCCTACATGCTTTTCTGGACGAAACTGAAGAGCTCCCATTTTCAAGTGGTTGGGAGAGTTAAATGGGCAAAGGAACTTCCCCCAAAGTCACCCAACTTGTTTGGATTTTAAGGTCAGTTCAAATTACAAAGCTGGCGCTGGTTCTGCTCCTCAGCCAGTGCGGTGTGAGGAAACACCAAGTACTTTCATCGCTGTTTCAGCTTTGTGGTCCTTACAGTTCTGGGAGGCATAAAAAACAGTATAGAATCCCCTCTCCGCATAACCATGCCATAGGACATCCTAGCCTTTCTTTAGGTCTCAGACTCATTTCTTGTTTTCCACTCCAAGATACTTACATGTTTTTAACAACACCTTCTGCACAGCTTCATGGTACCTCTTGTGGCTGTTCTGGTGTACAGAATAATTACCACTATCTTCTGGGATAATTGGGGGAAGCCTAGTGGACACTGTATCCTTCTGGTCTGAAATGAGAAGATTCATTTTTGAGTACTTGGCAAGTGGGGCTACTTTAGTCTGATTTCCTGGTGTCCATTCCAACTAGGTACATAGCAGGGATCTTCTCCAGTCCCTGACCTTCAATTCTCAGGATCCCAGGAGTCAAATTATCAAGCCTGTGACAGAGGGGAGGGAGGAGGGACTAGCTCAGCATTCACAAGAATCCCTCAGTCTGACTCTCAGGTTTTGAGTGGCTTCCCACTGCACTCAGGATACTGGACAGATACTTAGGACTAGTGCCAGAGGGGAAAAAAAAAGGAGAAAAAAATGGCATAGACTTTCCTGAGATTGACATGGCTATAGAACTTCAAATGGTCTGAAAGGGGATGTTATGATGTTATCTTAGAAGATAAGCAACTCCTGGGCCAGAGCAAAATTGGGAAGGTACCTCGGGTGGCAGGACAGCAGGTGCTTCAGAAGCATAGAGAGGGAGCTTTCTGTTGATTGGAACCTGAAATGCTGGGTGATGCGGAGAAGGATGGGACTGGGGGAGGGACTGGGAAAGTTGTGTAGTCGGTACATGGTGTTCATTGTGTTTGAGACTTCTCTTTCTCTCTGGTTTTTCAGGACAGGGTTTCTCTGTGGAATAGCCCTGGCTGTACTGGAGCTCACCAGGCTGATCTCTAACTCACAGAGATCCACCTGCCTCTGCTTTTCAGAGTACTGGGATTAAAGGTGTGGGCCACCATGCCTAGCCTGGGAATGATATCTCTCTCCTCTCTCTCTCTCTTTTTTCTTTTTTTCTTTTTGTTTTTTGAGATTTCGAGACAGGGTTTCTCTGTGTAGCCCTGGCTGTCCTGGACTCACTTTGTAGACCAGGCTGGCCTTGAACTTGCAGAGATCCACCTGCCTCTGCCTCCCAAGTGCTGGGATTAAAGGCATGTGCCACCACACCTGGCAATTACAGACAGCTGTGAACTGCCATGTGGGTGCTGGGATTTGAACCCGGATCCTTTGGAAGAACAGCCAGTGTTCTTAACCGCTGAGCCATCTCTCCAGCCCAGGAATGATCTCTTATAAAGCAGAACTTGCATCTCACAAAAGACCAGCTATCTCTCACCTGGCCTCTCAAGGCAAAGGAAGCAGGCTAGGCTTACATCAAACACATCTAGATTCTATTTATTTATTTATTTATTCATTCATTCATTCACTTTATCTGTCTGTCTGTCTGTCTATCTATTTTTGAGACAGCATCTCACCATGTAGCCCTGGTTTGGTTGGAACTTGCAGTGTAGGCCAAGCTGGCCTTGAACTCACAGAGATCTGCCTGCTTCTGCCTCCTGAGTACTGGGATTTAAGGCGTGCTCTAGATTTTGAGCTAAAGATAACGTTGCAAGGAGGTAGTATCCTTATAGAGCTTTTGCTAGGTCAGTGGTAGGCAGCATTGCCCTGTGTCCCTGAAGAAGAGGGGTTGTGGCAACTTTAAGATGTACGCCAGCATGGCCTGTTCAGGGGGTAAAAACAAGGGCGTTGTCTAGGGTTGCTCTGAGATTTCTTTTGGCTGTTCCACCCGTTTTGTCACCCAAGCCATAAAGAGGCTAGGCCTCTTGCCCCTTCTCCCCTAGTCAGGCACCTAGGAAGACCCAGCTCTTCATCCTCTGTTCTCAGGATCTCTGTTCTGTTTTCATGGGGCTGTGGCTCCAACCCACTCCCTGAGATTTTCATTTTTTCCTTCTTATTAGTGCTCGCCAGGAACTGGATCAGTATTTACCATTCTCTCTGGAAACTGCTGAAGATGGCTGACTCCTCTCCTTGAGGGTTAGGGTGATGTTACTTCTTCGGAGTTCTTTCCCAATTTCTGACTGTTTTCCTTTTCTTTCTAGCTTGGCCTCCCTCATTCATCATCTTCACCCTCCCCTCTCCTTTTTGTCCTCCAAAGGAAATCATTAGTGTTCTATAAGCAAGATGACACCATCAGAGTGAGGGACAGTGTAGCTGTCCCTTCTGTGAAGCTGAAGATGGAGGAGGGGGGTTGGCAGTCCTGAAAGCTCTGGTGGAGTGCTGTTCTGGGACCCTGGTCTGAAGTGGGGGCTGGTCTGTACTTAATCGCAGGTTCCAGCAATGAGAGGCCATTTCCTGGAAATGGTGTCATTTGCTCCTGGTTGGTCAACTTTAGGAAAGGGTAAAGCAATATGTACATAGACAAATAACTGTGGATTGAGAAGTGATAGTGGGGTGTATTTTTTTTTTCTTTTCTTTTTTTGGTTTTTCGAGACAGGGTTTCTCTGTGTAGCCCTGGCTGTCCTGGACTCACTTTGTAGACCAGGCTGGCCTTGAACCCACAGAGATCTGCCTGCTCTGCCTCCTGGGTGCTGGGATTAAAGGCGTGCGCCACCATGCCCGGCAGTGGGGCGTATTTCTAGCGGCTGTTGGGATCTGGGTTGGGAGTAAATTATGGCTCTAACTTCAGGTGACAGCAAGAGTGCCGTCTGGTCCTCAGGCGTCAGACTGTTCTTAAGATACAACCAGGTATGGGCTGGAGAGGTGGCTCAGAGGTTAAGAGCACTGGCTGTTCTTCCCAAGGTCCTGAGTTCAATTCCCAGCAACCACAAGGTGGCTCACAGCCATCTACATTGAGATCTGCCCAGGCATATATGTAGAGCAAATACTGTATACATAATAAATAAATAAAAAATGTTTAAAAAAAAACTAATTAAGCCGGGCGGTGGTGGCGCACGCCTTTAATCCCAGCACTTGGGAGGCAGAGGCAGGCGGATCTTTGTGAGTTCGAGGCCAGCCTGGTCTACAAAGCGAGTCCAGGACAGCCAGAGATATTCAGAGAAACCCTGTCTCGAAAAACCAAAAAAAAAAAAAAAAACAAAAAACTAATTGTACTCATGGGCTGGAGTGATGGCTCAGAGGTTAAGAGCACTGGCTGTTCTTCCAAAGGTCCTGAGTTCAATTCCCAGCAACCACATGGTGGCTCACAGCCATCTACAATGAGATCTGGTGCCCAGGCATTTATGTAGAGCAAATACTGTATACATAATAAATTAATAAATAAATGAAAAAAATTATAAAAAAATTTTAAAAAATGTTTAAAAAAAAAGATACAAACAGGTGATGTTATTTGGAAGTGCCCCAGCAGCAGGCTCCCAGCTTCCCATATGGATGGAGTCTTACCCACTCATGGTCTTACCCACTTGGATGCCTGCCACTTGAGTGGAGCGTACACCTTGCTCCTAGGGTTAGTTTGATTTTGTTTTTCATTTTTCTTTTTGTCAAACTGGGAGATATTCTTGATAAGTTATAGCTTCCCCCAAACCGCCCAGGTTTGGAAGGTCTCTGCAATGAAGGGTGAATAAGAAACATGCCATGGTTACCATGGAATGTTCTCTAAAAAGGACACAATGAGTCAACTCCACTGTGCTGGGGGAGCTGAATCAACATCTTGTTGGCAGGGGGTACAACAGAGGTTCTTCACACACTAGTTGATGGCCTGGCCTGAATGGTCCTTGTGGGGAAATAGATAGGAACGACTGTGAATAGCTTCTTCTAGAATTGGGCTATAGTTGGGTGTTGCCATAAAACCACATTTTTTTTTTATCCAGACATCCTGGGTAATATGAGAGTGCTTGGGTGGGTCTTGTACTCATTCTAATTAATGATGCAGAGTTTTCAGTATTATGAGCTGTCCTGTGAGCCAGACATGGACCTAGAATCTAGTTATCCACTGCTTGGCCCAGTGCCTCTGTTGGAACTGAGGCTGGCTGGCTCCGGCTTCAACGACTCCTTGAAGTCTGACTTCTAGATTAAGGGTTGGTTCCGGGTTTTGGGGATAAGTGTCCAACACACATTATTTGCAGTTGCCTTGGTGGTGTTGATTTACAAATAAATGGTAATACCACTTGACTAGAAATCCATATGAGGTCAGGATGTGAGAAAATGTTATGGTGACTCCTGAATAGCTGGCTGGCCCAGCACTTGTGACTGTTATCTTGCTGTGCTAACTTGAGAACCAGAGTTCATATCCTCACATCCACGAGAAGGCTGGGTGTGGCCCCATGCATGCATTTCTATAACTCCAGCACAGAGGAGACATAAACAGGGAGATCACTGATATTTGCTGGCTGCAATTCTAGTAAAAAAATGAGAGCTCTAGTTCATGGGGAAACCTTGCCTCAGAGGAACAAGGTAGAGAGAGATAGGACATCCATTGTGATGGGACATCCACGTACCTCTGGCTTCCATGTGAGCATAGATATACTCATTCACACATACATGTGCCCACACCATATACATATATATGGACCACACATACACAGACAATTTTTTTTAATTTGAAAAGTGACCCCTATCTAGGAGGTCATATCAAATGCTAGTATTAACCCTTGAAATTAACCTGGGGATGTTAAGATGATTTCCTGAAGTATGTTTGGAGGGCCATCTTTTTTTTTTTTTTTTTTTTGGTTTTTTGAGACAGGGTTTCTCTGTGTAACAGCTCTGGCTGTCCTGGAACTCACTTTGTAGACCAGGCTGGCCTCGAACTCACAAAGATCCGCCTGCCTCTGCCTCCCAAGTGCTGGGATTAAAGGCGTGCGCCACCATGCCCGGCTTGGAGGGCCATCTTGTACTTACTGTCTTCCTGATGCAAGGTAATTATCTGTGCTTTGGGAGGAAGTGGACATAAACCCGGGGAACCAGATCCTCAGGGTATGTTTGCCATATGGGGCCAGTTCTTTGCCTTTGTATCTTCCTGCCTGCTCATTCTGCATGTAGGGAAAGCAGGTGGGGCATGAGCATCAGAGGGACTTCATGCTTCAGACTACTTAGGGAGAGTGGATTTTCTAAGAGATAAGGACAGCTAATACTAACGTCTCCTCTCCTCTATAAAGTAGGAGCCATTATTTCACAAAAGGAAACAGAAGTTTAGTCATTTGCCGGAGGTCACAAACTCACATGTGGCAGAAACATGAGTTTAACCTGAGTAGCTTGGCTCTGGAGATCCTCTTCCTAACCATACACAAAGAAATAGCTACATCGAAACTTCCAGGAGAGATGCGGGACTTGGACTAAAAGCATCAGTCCCCGTACAGATGTGCAAAGCTGACTGGGGAGTTCCAACAAGTGTGTCTGCTCATCTGGAACAGCTTTGAGTCAGATAGGAGACAGGACGTCGTTTTGATCCAGAGGGAGAGCCCAAGCTCTCTGAGCTTTACTGAATGTAGGATGTAATCCCCTAAAGTCAGCACTGGAAGCAGAAAAGCCTGGGGCTTGGTAGGTCCCTCTCCCAGTGAGTTGGACCAGTCCCAGTGGGGAAGAGCTGCAAGGAAAGGCTCTGCCCCTGTAGGAAAAGTGGCCCATCTACTGCTGATAAAGTCACCAGTGTGGACGCAGGCCCATTCTGGAGGCTTCAATACTGGTTGTGAGTAGCATGAACATCTCCTTATCTAGTTTCATGGGGATTAAATGTGGTGGCCTGTAGTAGTTACAAGCATGTATAGGCTTTCAAGATACAGTTCCACACAGTTGTTCTATACATGATAAAGGCAGAGGGTGGCTGAACACGCATGCTCCTGTTTGGAAAGCTACAACTACAGTGCCCTCTGCTGGAGCTTACCGGTATCATCTCTTGTCTCTGGGCAAGTGGGTCGGTCACCAGTCAGGCAGCTCTGAGAGACAAAGAAGCAGAGGACATTGCAGGCAGGGTCCCTCCCTCCCTCCCTCTGTGTGTGTGTGTGTGTGTGTGTGTGCGCATGTAAGGACAACCTTGGGTGTCAGTTCTTGCCTTACACCTTGTTAGAGACAAGGATTCTCTTTTTGCTCACCTCTGTATGTGCCAGGCTGACTGAACCATGCACCATCACAAATTCTCCTGTCTCTACCATAGTGTTTGATAGGAGTGTGCACTCCTGCACCAGACTTTTATGTGTGTTCTGAGGATTGAATCTCCGGCCTTTAGGTTCTCCTTGCACGTGCTTTACCCACTGAGCCATTTCCCCAGTCCACTTATATTCTACATGTAAATAAGTTCTCACTGTATAGCCTGGATTGCCCTTGTGCTTGAGGCACGCCTCCTGCCTCAGCCCCCAAGTGCTGGGATTACAGGCATGAGCCATCACACATGGCTCACAGTGCTTGATCTCTACAATGAAAAGGTAGACATTCTCTCCCTTTACAGGTGAAAGAAGGTGAATTTGCAAAGTGTTATCTCTTGCAGACTGTACAGCTCTGGGTACCTGCTGAAACCGGGGCTCTGCTGCTAAGAAGAGATCGAAGTATCTGTCCTGTCTCTTTCCTCTTTGGTTTGCATATTAAGAAAAAAAGACTTACTTTTGTTCTCTCCTGTGTGTGTGTGTGTGTGTGTGCCTGAGTGTATGTATACACATGCATTTGGTGTTCGTGGAGACCAGAAGAGGACATCAGGATTCCCTGGAACTCGAGTTACAGATGATTGTGAGCTGCCAGCTGTGTAGATGCTGGGAACTGAACCCAGGGCCTCAGGAAGAGAAGCTTGGTGTTCTTAACCACCAAGCCACGTCCCTAAGCCGTGTGTGTGTGTGTGCGATCAGGAGGAAAAGAAGGGAAGGATCAGAGACTGGAAGAATAGCTGACTACATGTGCTGACTCACCTCTGTGAGTTTTCATTATGACTATAATAAGGGAACATCAAGGAAGCTCTTTTGAGTTGAATGTTTAATACACTCACACCCACTAGAAAAGAAAAAAAAATCTATCTTTCAATGAAAAGTTGTAATTAAAAATACACTGTGGTAGTAAGAGTTAAGAAGGAAGGGTGACTGCAGTTGTTAATAGGCTCACGTATGTAGTTGTGGTAAGGTCCTGGCTAAGGGGCCAAGCCAGAATGTGGCTGATCTGAGCTTGAAGAACAGGTTGAAGAGCTAGCGCAAGTGGTCAGAACAAAAGTCACACTGCTTGGGTAAAAGAATATCGTCCCTTTTTATCTGCAGGAAGTATTTACTAAGACCCTTAGTAAAGGCCTGAAACTGTGGGCAGCACTGAACTGTGTATGAACTGTGTATGTACTTTGCTTTTCCTGTATGTACATACCTGTAATAAAGTTTAACTTATAGAGCGTGCACAGTAGGAAATTACTAAGTAACAATAAAATAGTAACAATACACCAGAGTAAAGGACCTTAAAATACATTACACTGTAGCCAGGCATCCGGTGATGGTGCGAGGTGCTAGAGAGCCTGTGTGATGGGATGAAGTGGCTGACATAGGTGGTGTGTCCTTAGCATGAGTCACCAGAACAACTGGATGCGCTGATGTCACTTGCCACTCCCCAAATGCTTAGACCAGATCTAATTATGAGAAATGCTAGACAAACCCAAATTAAGGAACATTCTGCAAAATGTCCTGCCTGCTCGCTACAAAATGTCAGCACCATGAAGCAAAGGTAATGGAACCATCCCATGCTAAAGGAGACCAGAGAGACATGCTCACCAAATGCAGAACTCAAGCCTTAGATCCTTGTAGGAAAGATTTTGCTGTAAAAGGACATTACATGACAGCTGGCAAACCAGGAATATTGGACTGGAGATGACTAGATGATACAAGAGTGCTAAAATTTGCTACAGTGATATCCATGCTGGCTGAGCATGGTGGCACATGCCTTTAATCCCAGCACTCAGGAGGCAGAGGCAGGTGAATCTCTGAGTTCAAGGCCAGCCTAGTCTACAGAGCGAATCCAGGACAGCCAGGGCTACACAGAGAAACCCTGTCTTGAAAAACCAACCAACCAACCAGCAAACAAACAAAACCAAACTGACATCTGTGCTGTGGGTGGTGGTTCTTAAAAAACGCAAATAACAAATGGAGTGTGGGGAATAAAGAAAGGTGTGTGTCACCACCTCCAGGCCCAAAAAATGTTCTTTAAAAATGATAGATTGACCCTATGAGTTTATTTTCTTTTTCTCTCAAATTTGCTAAAATAACCAGGTGTGTTGACACAGATCTTTAAATCCCAGCACTGCGGGGCGGGGGAAGGGGGGCTGGGGGCAGGCAGATTTCTGTGAGCACCAGGCAAGCCCAGTCTGACCAATAAGTCAGGGATATATAGTGAGACCCTGCCTCAAATAAAATAAAATAAAGCTAGGGTGGGCATGGTAGCATACACCTTTAATCCCAGCACTCAGGAGGTAGAGGCAAGAGGATCTCTGGGAGTTCGAGGCTAGCCTGGTCTACAAAATGAGTCCAGGACAGCCAGAGCTACCCAGAGAAACCCTGTCTCAAAAAAGACAAACGAAAAGGTTCTTACTGCAGGTCTTTGTGCTTATAAAGCAAGCAATTTACTGACTGAGATATTTCATGGCCCTCAGAAAAGTTTTAAATGACTTTTATTATAGCGTATTTCTTATTTTTATATGGTATATTCATTCTGTCTGCATGCACACCTGCATTCCAGAAGAGGGCATCCAATCACATCATAGATGGTTATGAGCTACCATATGGTTGCTGGGAATTGAACTCAGGACCTTTGGAAGAGCAGTCAGTGCTCTTAACCACTGAGCCATCTCTCCAAGCCCCCATAGCACATTTCTATAACTGTTAATTTTATTAGTTATTATTAATTATTATAATTATAATAAACAATTATCAAAATTAGCTATATTATAATAGTTGATATTATTAGTTATTATTGTTATTAATAATTTACTAAAAGCCGGGCGGTGGTGGCGCACGCCTTTAATCCCAGCACTTGGGAGGCAGAGGCAGGCGGATCTTTGTGAGTTCGAGGCCAGCCTGGTCTACAAAGCGAGTCCAGGACAGCCAGAGATATTCAGAGAAACCCTGTCTCGAAAAACCAAAAAAAAAAAAAATAATAATTTACTATGTAAAATTTATAAGGCAAAATTTATAACAGGTAAAGTTTATGTATGTTTGTATAGGAAAAAAGAGCATATGTAGGGTTTGACACTGTCCAGTTTCAGATTTGCACTGGAGATCTTGGGACACAACCTTGTAAGATAAGTAGAAACTGCTGGAATAACCAAATCAAGATGCACCTACACATTCTCATAGTCCTCCTTTCAAAAAGTGAGTTTACTTCCTCTTCCCTTGAGGCTTGGTTTAGTGACCCTCTTCTAGAAAATTGTGTTAATTAACTTCCTGCCACTGCAATAAAATGCCTGAGATAATCAACTTATTTTTTTTTAAAAAGATTTATTTATTATGTATACAGTGTTCTGTCTGCAGGTATATCTGCAGGCCAGAAGAGGGCACCAGATTTCATTATAGATGGTTGTGAGCCACCATGTGGTTGCTAGGAATTGAACTCATGACCTCTGGAAGAGCAGCCAGTGCTCTTAACCGCTGAGCCATCCCTCCAGCCCAATCAACTTATTTTTTAAAAAGGTTTTATTTTGGCTCACAGTTTTGGAGGTTCTGGTCCATGATTACTTGAGTCTGTATCCGTGTGATTAAGGCAATACATTTTGGTGGGGTGCATAGTGGAGCAAAACCACTTACCTCATTAGACAGGAATCCCCTAATTCTTTTGAGCATCCCCAGTAACCTAAAGACCTTCTATTAGTCACCCCCAAAGGTTCAATCATTTCCCCATAGTGCCATCAAGAATCACATGGAGCTCTGAGAGACATTTAAGACCCAAACAACAGTTTGGTTGTTTGCAATAGAAAAGATAAAAGTGACGGTTATTTCTGAGACTAGATCATAAAAGTCATTTTTGGGTTTGCCATCATCTATCTGTCATTCATCTATCTATCTATCTATCTATCTATCTATCTATCATCTCTCTTTGTCTCTCTCTCTCATCTACCTCAGCTCTCTTCTCCCCCCGCCCCAACACACACAGAAGGAAGGTTAGCTGCCATGTAGAAACACTCAGGTGGCCTATGGAAAGGCCCATAGGGAGAGAAACTGAGTGTCCTGTTAATTGCTACAGAGACTTTGGCCTCTAGACATCTTAAAGTGGCTCCTCCTGCCTGACCACTGGCCACATATGACTGTGGTTCCTGATATCCTCTCTGCAATCATAAGAGAGACCCCGACCCAAAGCCTTCCAGCGATGCCGCCCCTGGACCCTCATTGAAACTGTGGAAAGACACGTTTATAGGTTTGAGTCTGTCTGTTTCAGGTAAGTTGTTACACAGTGATAGAGAGTGAACATTGACAGTTGAGAGATAATACTATTGAAGAAGCCTGACAATGAGTAAGTAATAATAAAAAATACATAGAAAGCTTTAATGAGTTAGATGATCAACTTAGGAGTGTTATAGCTTACACATGAGAACTTAAAAAAGAGAGGAATGAGGAAACAATAAAAAGGAAAATTCTTCAGGAAGGAAGGGTATGGTTTTTTTTGGATGGAAGAACCATGGATGTCCTGTGAAGAGAGAGACAGAGATAGGTAGGACTCAACAGGACAGCAGAGCTGCACTACATCCATCATTAGAGAATTTCAGAACACTAGGGAATAGAAATGAAAAAGTTTCAGAAAGAAAGGCATCTAACTGGAAACTAGAGTACAGTAAAGTTACCCCTTCAAAATTCCTAATCTGGAGAAACTGTATGTTTGAGGCTAGAAGAAAGTCATTCTAGGTTCATAAATTTAACTTTTACACATAAAACAAAGTTATTTTTATTTATTTTTGAGACAGAGTTTCTTTCTCTGTGTAGCCCTGGCTGTTCTGGACTCACTTTGTAGACCAGGCTGGCCTTGAACTCTCAGACATCAACCTGCCTCTGCCTCCTGAATGCTGAGATTAAAGGTGTGCGCCACCACACTCGGCAATATAGTCACCTGTGAGCTGCCATGTGGGTGCTGGGATTTGAACCCAGGTCCTTTGGAAGCGCAGCCAGTGCTCTTAACCACTGATCCACCTCTCCAGCCCCAGCAAAATTACTTATTCAGCACTAGTTACTTGCTCTTGCAGAGGACCTGGTTAGCAGCACCTACATGGTAGCTAACAACTGTCTAGCTCCATTTCTAGAGGATCCAGTGTTAGTGTTAATTTTATATTATTGTATTTGTTTCACAGTTTTTCTCTTACCTTGGCTAACACCCACATAATTGAGACTGTTTTAACACGGCTTTGCAGCACAATCTTGGGCAGTTTAAGTCTATTCTTAACCCTCTGTTATTCTGATTCCCTCTTTGCCTAAAATCCCCATTACTTGCTTTTTAGGTCTTTTTCTGCTTCAGCTTCTCCTTCCTCTGTTTTCTGGACCTCTCCCATGGCTCAGTCCCCTTGTTCTCATCTAACGCCTCCTCTCCTGGAGGGCAGGAAGTCCTGCCTTATTCTCTCCCCTGCTCAGCGGTTGGCTATAAACTGCTTTATTGGCCTATCAGGGGACAATTGGGGAACAGTGCTTACACATTGAGACAGGAGATTCTCAGAACAAGGATTGCAACCAGATATGGGGGAGAGTACAGAAATCAGCATTTGAATTACACAATAATCTTATGCCTACAATCCAGTGCCATCTTCTGGCTTCATTTGCACATAGACCCATAAAGGCAAAACACTCATACATATAAAGTAAAAACAAAAAAGGAAATATGTCCACATGTTTTTTTGTTTTGTTTTTTCAAGACAGGTTTCTCTGTGCAGCCCTGGCTGACCTGGACTCACTTTGTAGGCCAGGCTGGCCTCAAACTCACAGAGATCCGCCTGCCTCTGCCTCCCAAGTTCTGGGATTAAAGGTGTGTGCCACCATATTTAGCCCCAGTCCGTATCTTAAGGGGACACCTGGAACATATGAAATTGGTGCAGGAGGAAGTAAGCAGTGGGCAGTAACATATTTGAAATCCAGTCTTTACCATTAAGTTCTGTCTAGGTCACATCTGGCCAAAGCTCCAGCCTCTAATGTTGCAACACCAAAAGAGTGAACTGGAGGGAGAAGATGCCGTCAGGACAGTTTCCTAGCACCTCATAGAGGACTCTCTTAGTGTCACTATTGTGATGAAACACCCTGACCAATGGAACTTGGGGAGGAAAGGGCAGGAACCTGGAGGCAGGAGCTGATGCAGAGGCCATGGAAAGGTGCTGCTTACTGGCGCTTACTGACCTGCTCAGTTTGCTGTCTTATAGAACCCTCCAGCAGCCCAGGGATGGCACCACCCACACTGGGCTGGGCCCTCCCCCATCAGTCACTAAGAAAATGTCCTCGCTGGGCATGGTGGTGCATGGTGGTGCATGGTGGCGCACACTTTTAATCCCAGCAATTGGGAGGCAGAGGCAGGTGGATCTCTGTGAGGCCAGTCTGGTCTACAAAGTGGGTCCAGGACAGCCAGGGTTACACAGAGAAACCCTGTCTTGAAAACTAAAAAAAAAAAAAAGTCCTACAGATGGATCTTGGAGGTACTTTCTCAATTGAGATTCCCTCCTTTAAGATTAACTCAGTTTGGGGCTGGAGAGATGGCTCAGCGGTTAAGAGCACTGCCTAGTGCTCTTCCAAAGGTTCTCAGTTCAATTCCCAGCAACCACATGGTGGCTCACAACCATCCACAATGTGATCTGGTGCCCTCTTCTGGAATGCAGGTGTACATGCAGATAGAGCACACATATGCATAAAATAAATAAAATAAATCTTAAAAAAAAAAAAGATTAACTCAGTTTGTGTCAAGTTGATATAAAACTAGGCAGCATAAGGACTCTGGTTTTTAATAAAGTAATATCTGTATACTAACTACAAAGAAATTAGTGAGACATGAACACTGTGCCTCTCTTTTGAGTTGATGGCCAAGCCTTCTTCACCAGCTTTCTGTGCATCTTATTTTATGTTTGGGTGGACATTAGGAATGGAATATAGGGCCTTGCACATTCTGGTAACTCTATCACTGAGCTACATTTCCAGCCCTCAAGAGTATGAGACGTGAACTGGGCAGGAAAATTTCAGGCATGCTGTGTTATTGTTTTGGGTGAGGTAGTGTCATGGCACAGGGCCATGGAATAGGTTGTCGCAGGCAGGAGAGGCTACTACTGGCCTGGAGTGAACTCAGAACTCAGGCAGTTTGTCGGTTTTCTTTTTTTTTTTTTGTTTTTGGTTTTTCGAGACAGGGTTTCTCTGTATAACAGCTCTGGCTGTCCTAGACTCACTTTGTAGACCAGGCTGGCCTCGAACTCACAGAGATCCGCCTACCTCTGCCTCCCAAGTGCTGGGATTAAAAGCGTGCGCCACCAACGCCCAGCAGTTTGTCAGTTTTCTAAAGGATATGTCTTCTACTAGAGGGTACAGAACACTTCTTCACTTGAAAACAAGAACATAATGCTGAGACCTGGTACAGGGGGGACATTGGGGGTAAGGGATGCTGGTACAAGACTACTGAGTGGTTCCCAGGTTCTGTTAGGGAACTCTACATCTGACCCAGAAGCTGGTGAGAAAACCAGAACTTTGATGGAGTTAGAGAGAAGAGAGTGTGAGTACCGGGTGGAGCCATATGTCATCCTCAGTCCTCGCTTTGTGATGTTGCCCCTCCCGCTCACCTCTTCTGCAACCCCAAAATGCTTTGCTCAGTGCCTTGACATCCTTAATTTATTTCCCATGCTATTTCCATTCTGCCAGAGTATCTCCTCCATTTCTATGCTTTCAAACATGAAGACCTAAATCAAATGAAATCTCCCACAACTTCCTCCTTTATAGTCCTTTGGAAGCGTGTATGTATTCACTCATTCATCCTAGAAATATTGAGTGTGTGAGGCATGGCTGGGCATCTTGAATATAATACACATCAATTATATGCTCAAATTCTTCAGCAGTTTCCTGTGAAGTTAAAATGTTTCCAAGGTTGGCAGCACCCTCACTCAGTTGTTTTCAAGGCCCGCTTCCTCGCTTCCTAGTACCTTCTTTACCCTTCATTGTGTCCAAGCCCTTGGAATTTACTTAATACAATGCTAAGTCTCTATTCCTTCTCCAGTGCTAGTTCCCATCTTGTTTACCTGACACACTTCAGGTGTCACGTCACACTTGTTTCTTGTTTCCTGTGTGAATTCTTCTCTAAAGACTCCCACCACTTGTTTTCCAAACCCTACAGTGCAAGGTATTTAGTCCTTTGAGGTTAACAGCCAATATTTAATTTAATCATATACTATATTACAAATTTTGTATGACTACTTATCTCCCTCATCAGTTGGCTACTCTGAGGTAAAGGCCTTCTAGCCAGCCATCTTTGTACCCTCAGTCACCAACATGAAGCATAGGCATGTGATTAGGTGATGCTTAATGCTGACTAAATGAATTAGATTATTTGGTTAAACAAATCCCTGGCTGTCCTGGAACTCACTCTGTAGATCAGGCTTGGCCTTGAACTCAGAGATCTGTCTGTCTCAGCCTCCTGAGTGCTGGGACTAAAGGCATGTGCCACTATAGTCTGTTTATTTTCTGTTCTTTTGAGACAAAGTTTCACTGTGTAGTCCTGGCTTGTATATAATCCTGTATGTTCAGGCTGGCATCAAACTCAGAAATCCACTTCACTTGTCTGTTTCCCAAGTGATGTGATTAAAGCACGTACCACCATGCCTAGCTCCTTTGAACTCTTCTCGTATTTATTTTTAGAAACCTAGTATCAGCCCAAAGAGAAAAATTAAAAAGTCAAATATTTATCAGATGCTTACAGTGCTGTTAAAGGGTCTGCAAATAAAATGTGATGCTACAGTCTGGCTCAAACTATGTATCTTAATAAAGCTATGAAATAACAGAAAGTGAAGCTGAGCGCCTACTGTCCCTGCTATGTAAATTGAACTATGATAATAGCTGATAATGAAAGCTACATCTCTAACCCTGCTAGGAAAGGAAATGAGTAGGAAGTGGCTAAGATGTGTCTAGGAAAGGCATGGCCCTCTGTCACACTGTGCTAAATTTTCCTTACCTGCATCTTCAGTTCTGGTTTTTTTTTTACACTGAAAGGAATTTTGATATCCTAGTAGATATAAGTTGAAGAAAGACATCTCAGCACCTCCTTCTCTTCAGAATGTCCATACTGGGGCACCAGGTTCTAGTAACCATGGTAATGTCTTGAAGAATTAGCATGACTGACATTTCCTTTGTCTAGTGAGGCACAGGATTTATGGGCTCATTATGGAACTGGAATGGTGTAGGTTAAATGATTTTGGGAAGCTTGAAGAATCAAGCATCATTACCTTTGTTTTATTATTATTATTATTATTATTTTTGAGACAGGGTCTCTCTGTGTAGCCCTGGCTGTCCTGGAACTTACTCTTTGACCAGGCTGGCCTTGAACTCGCAGAGATCTGCCTGCCTCTGCCATGGGCTTTTGTCCAAGTTTATAGTGTGCCAGCCATGAAGGCCCTCCTGTGAAGCAACCTCCCTGTGGTTGGGTTCCCCCAGGGAGGTCAGTATGAAGTAATGAAATGTCCTGTGCTGCGTGGGACCACTGCTTTTCTTTCCCAGCAGCCTGTACAGAGTCAGCTAGCTCTGTGTAAGCTAGCCAGCAGGGAGAGGAGTTCTGAGTCAGTAGAGGTTGTTTCTCTCTATCCTACATTCATTATCTCCTTCCTCGTTCCAGTCTCACACCATAAGATTAAGAAGGCAGTAGAACATTAATCTGGGCTCCCATGTAAATTTTTTGTTCTTCTTTTTTATTAGGTCTGTTTTCTTTTTTGTTTTGTTTTAAAAATGGCAATGGTAGAATCTCAAAGTTTTGAGTGTTAAACAATACATACTAATCTCAGCGCAGTGTTCAGCACTTAATGGTATAACTTTTTTTTGAGACAGGTCTCTTGTATCTCAGGTTGGCCTTAAACTTGCTGGGGATCGCTGGGTGTGGTGGCACATGCCTTTAATCTCAGCACTAGGGAGGCAAAGGCAGGTGGATCTCTGTGAGTTCAAGGCCAACCTGGTCTACAAAGTGAGTCTAGGACAGTCAGAGATACACAGAGAAACCCTGTCTCAAAAGAAAAAAAAACCAAAAACAAAACAAAAAACAAAAAAACCCCAAAACAACAACAACAAAAACTTGCTGGGGATAACACTAAATTTACCTCTACCAAGTTTTGCTGGGAATTGAATCAGGCTTTGTGTGTGACAGACAAGCAGTCTACAATTGTGCTAGATCCCGTCTTGGAGTCTTAAATAGTATTTACTCATTTATTTATTTGATCTGTTTTGCTATGAGTCTCAGGTTGGTGTAGAATTCACTGTGTGGTCCAGGTTTGGACTCAAACACGTTATCCTCCTGCCTCAGTCTCCTGAGTGCTGTGCTTTAGAGGCATGAGTCACCATGCCCAGCTAACACACAGAACTTGAGTCTCAACAGGACACTCCCAGTGATTTTGTTTCTGTAGTGATGTGCCAATCCATGTTAACTTGTAAGAATAGGTTAAAATTTTCATTAATTTTGACCCCTCATGGGGGCCCATGACTTTAATCCCAGCACCTGAGGCAGATGCAGAAGGATCTCTCAGAGTTCAAGGCCAGCCTGGGCTACATAGCGAGTTCCAGGACAGCCGGGGGTATGTATTGATACCCTGTCTCAAAAAACAAAACAAAAGCCGGGCGGTGGTGGCGCATGCCTTTAATCCCAGCACTCGGGAGGCAGAGGCAGGCGGATCTCTGTGAGTTTGAGACCAGCCTGGTCTACAAAGCGAGTCTAGGACAGCCAGAGCTACACAGAGAAACCCTGTCTCGAAAAAACCAAAAAAAAAAAAACAAAACAAAACAAAACAAAACAAAAAACACACACAAAAAAAAAAACCCAAAAGCAACATTTCTTTTTCATTAATTTTGCAAGCTGGTTAAGTCATTATTAAAAATCAAATTACCCAGAGCTGGGAATGTAGCTCAGAGGAAGAATGCTTCATTAGCATGTCCAGATTCTTGGGGTCAATCTCAGACCCAAAAATGGAATGAAAATTTCTATATGCAGAAACACATAACTTATATTAAGAATAAAGTTAGTAAACACTAAAAATTTGTCACTAATTATTTCATTATTACCTACATCCGTGGCTTTGGTTTAATTCTGTCTGGATATTCTGTTTTTTGCATTTTTTTCCTTCAGTTTGGGAATTTCTGTAAATATATTTGTAAGCTAACTGGTTCTTTCCTTAGTCATGCTGAATCTACTGATGAGCCCACTGAAGGCATCTTCGTTTCTGTTAACTTTTTTAGTCATGCTGAATCTACTGATGAGCCCACTGAAGGCATCTTTGTTTCTGTTAACTTTTTTACTTCTATTTTAGTTTTCATTTTCTTTCTATATCACCCACCTGTATTTTTCCATTGTTTTCCCACTAGCCTTTACCATGCTTATCAGTTAAATTTTCTTTCAAAATTTTTCAAGAAAGGGTTTTTCTTTGTGTAGGCCTGGTTGTCCTGGAACTCATTCTGTAGATCAGGCTAGCCTCACAGAGATTCACCTGCCTCTGCCTCCCACGTGCTGGAATTAGAGGCGTGCGCCACCACCGTCCAACTTATTTTGTTTTTTCTAGACAGGGTTTCTCTATATACCTCACTGGCTGTCCTGGAACTCACTCTATAGACCAGGCTGGCCTTGAACTCAGAGATCCACCTGCCTCCCCGACCTCCTCAAGTGCTGGGATTAGTGTGTGCCACCATGCCTGACTAATTACGTATTTTTTGACACAGGGTCTTACTACGTACCCCTGGCTGTCCTGGAACTCACTATGTAGACCAAGCTGGCCTCAAACTTATAGAGATCTGCCTGCCTCCGTCTCCCAATGCTAGAATTAAAGGTGAGTGTCACTATGCTTGGCCTACTTATCAGTTATTTTAAATTCTCATTCTGAGTTCCCAAAATTTCACCATGAGCAGCTGGTTCTGATGTTACAGGTTTTGCTTTTCTTGTTTTTCAGACTTGAACATAACATACTTCATAAGGCTCAGGTTTTGTCTCTATCTGGCTAGGCACTGGAGATGCTGTTTGCTGTAGGTGCAGGGGGCCAGCGTCTCTCCTTCTATCTTTGTTTTTCCTTCAAGTTTATTTACTATACTGCAAAAAGAGTTGCATGAGAGCAGCAAGTCTGTCTTGATACTCTGTAAACAGGATCTGGGCCTTGCAACTCTTTCAGTTGGAACCCTGTTATTATAGTGCAGTTTGATGATATGTTGGTAAGATTGGGGAGCTGGGGTATTTTGTAGCTCTATTATTAGGTTGCTGCCCAGGCTTATTTTTTTGATACAGGGTTTCTCTGTTTATCAGCTCTGGCTGTTCTGGACTCACTTTGTAGACCAGGCTGGACTCAAACTCAGAGATCCGCCTGCCTCTGCCTCCCAAATGCTGGGATTAAAGGCGTGCGCCACCACATCCGGCTGTGCCGCCCAGTCTTCTTATGTAGACTATCTGGCCAACAAACCCAGGATTCTTCTTCCTCTACTTCCCAAGCTCTGGGGTTCCTGGGGTGGTGGGTGCCCAGTTTTCATGGCTGCTGGACATCTGAACTCAGGTCCTCATCTTTATGCACAAGATCAATACTGTCTGACCATCTCCCTAGCTGGACTTCCCAGTCTTCTGCTGTGCTTGGACATCACTGGACAGGGGGACCTTAAGTACCTAATATTTTTGCCACCTTAGATAACAGAGGAAGGACAGAGAAGACCAAAGTTGACTCTCCCTCCATACTGGTTAGGCTTTGGTAAAAGTCAAGTTTTCTTTTAAAAAGTTTCCTGGTTCTGGGCATGGTGGTGCATGTTAATCCCAGCACTTGGGAGGCAGAGGCAGGGGGACTGCTGTGAGTTCTAGGCCAGCCTGGTCTTTAGATCCAGTTCTAGGACAGCCAGGTCTGCACAGAGAAACCCTGTTTCAGAAAAAAAAAAAAAAGGTTTTCTTTGAGAGTCAGTGAGACATCTCAGTGGGTAAAGGTGTTTGCCACTGAGTCGGATGAACCTGTGTTCAGTCTTTGGATCCCATGGTAAAAAGAAGACCCTAAAGTTGTCCTCCGACCTCTGGCCTTACACTGTGGCATGTGCAAGCAGACACATATACACACTAATTTTTTTTAATTAAAAAAACTCCCTTGAGAAGGGATCTTGGGCTGGGCATAGTGGCGCATGCCTTTAAGCCCAGCACTTGGGAGGCAGAGTAGGAGGTTCCCTGTTGAGTTCAAGGCTGACATGGTCTACAGAGTGAGTCCTAGGACAGTCAAAGCTACACAGAGAAACCCTGTCTTGAAAAACAAAACAAAACAAAACAAAAAAGGGTTGGTAGGGAGGACTAGAGGGAGGGGAAATTGTGGTAGGGATGTAATATATGAGAGAAAAATCTCAAAAAGAAAAAGAAATAAAAAGAAGGGGGATGGGATCTGTAAATGAAAATTTTATTTAAAACACCTATATTTATTAATACCTAATAAGTATCTGTAAAACATCTGTATTCCTTAACCTGCAATACCTAACACCTATAACCTAATACATATAAACACTTAACACCTCCAACACCTAATAAATTCTATTTTAACCCTCTTGAAGGATACTAAAATTCTCTGGCGCAGGTCTGTGTGGGCACCTTGGTCAGCCGTCTATCTTCAAGTGTTCCCAGTTTGGCTCTGGCGGTCATGGGAAACTTATCTTCAGCTTCCTCAGGGCCCAGTGGCCTTCGTTGCCACTCTGTTGGTTTGTGAGGCCAGTTGGCTTCACTGCTTAGCCCAGGGTTGGCTTCCACAGTCGCTTCCAGTCTCTCTCCTCAGCCCGTGCATGCTCTGCAACCTAGTCTTTTAAGTTTTGTATAGTCTCATGTGACAGGAGCCACCCTTTTCCCTGTTTTCAAGGTTCTCCTGGGGGCCTCGGAACTCCTCCAGCTTCCTAGCACCTTGCCCACTTGTCTGACAACTCTCAGGCCTCTCTGTACAGACATCTTTTTTTTTTTTTTTTTTGGTTTTTTCGAGACAGGGTTTCTCTGTGTAGCCCTGGCTGTCCTGGACTCACTTTGTAGACCAGGCTGGCCTCGAACTCGCAAGGATCCACCTGTCTGTGCCTCCCAAGTGCTGGGATTAAAGGCGTGCGCCACCACCGCCCGGCTGTACAGACATCTTTAATGTCTGGTTTTTCTTGAACTTTCTCTCAGAAGGTTTTTTTTTTCAGCATTTCTCAGTTTACTTGCCAAGGCTTGTGACCATTGATTTGCCTCAGGGCTATTGTGGCCTAGAGGTTGGCAGATGGCATACCTTGTTCCACACTCTCCCACGTGCACTTCCGTCTCCTCCATCTGCAGGGGCCGAGGCACGGGCAGCTCCCTGGCTTATGTAAGGTGTCGTCCCACAGTCTTTCGAAGTCTCACCCTTTCTTGAACTATTTGGTAGCTCCTATAACATCTCTTGGTAACTGAGGTTTTCCGAGGCTTCTGCAGCTTTTCAGTCACGCCCTTCACTGGGCATCATCTGCGGCCTCAGTCTAATCTGTGCTCCACCCACCTCAGCTCAGCTGTGTCCAAGCAATGCCAAGCTACAAGGCTCCTTTCTGTTTCCTGGGCTTTCAGAGTGCCCACCCAATGGCTGACCAGGACTTAGTGCTGCCAGGTGCCAGTCTGTCTGCATTTCCCCTAAGAGCCCTTACTAATTCACTAAAGAAAACTAACCTATTAAATATCCCCTTTTTTGTTAAACAACACATTTTTCCTCTAATATTATTATTATGTCTACAATAAGAATAATTATAAGAATTACATATACAATGTAAATGGATTGCATATGTACAATACATAAATAACCATAAATTTCTATCAATACATAAATAGCAGTATTTACATCTTTTGATAATCAAAATACATTAAAGAAAGATATAAACAAAATAATTTAAAATTTCTACCAATATGCAAAATAACCTTAAATTTCTATCATATACAAAATAAGCCTATATTTAACTTCAAATTTCTATCATACATATAAAATAATCTTAAATTTCTAATAATCTTAAATTTCTATTAATATATAAAATAATCTTAAATTTCTATCAATATAAACAAAATAAACTTAAATTTTAATTATTTTTAATAATATAGAAAAAGAAAAGAGATCCCTAAATCCAACCCTTAGTTTAATCTTTCCTTGACTATTACCAATCTAACCTTTATTTTATTTTTTCCCTAAACATTCCAATAACAAATCATAATCATTCATCCTAGACAACAACAATCACAACACATAACATAGCACATAACACAAAAATTCCATCCCACTTTTTGGGAATGGAGATGGAAATATTTTTTGGGTACCCTTTTAAAAATTGAGATATTGACTAATTCCTGGGAACGCAAGCTATAGCTTTTGTTGTCCAGTCTCTGTATTTGAACTCTGTATCTGGATTTGAACCTGGGTCCTTTGGAAAAAGTCAGTGCTCTTAATCAGTGAGTCATCTCTCCAGCCCCGTCCTGGCTCTTCTTATATATCCCAGGCTAGCCTTTAACTCAGAGATCCTCCTGCCTCTGCCTCCCCAGTGACAGGATTAGGGGATTAGAGGTGTGTGTGTCACCATGCCCAGCTTTTTTATTTTTGAGACAGGTTCTCACTATGTGGCCCTGGCTGTCCTGGAACTCACACAGACCCACCTGCTTCTGCCTCCTGAGTGCTGGGGTTAAAGGTGTCTGCCACTAAAAGAGGCCCAGAGTAGATCCTTAAGGACAGACGCTGAGTACATTTCAAATGCTTTTTTCTTTCTGCTTGCTGGAGCATGAGGAACTTTTTTCTTCTACACAGTGAGAACTTGATGAGGATCCTGTAGGTAAAACACAGACCTGTGAGGAATCCCTTCATATAGACCAGGATGGCCTGGAACTCAGAGATCTTCCTGCTATTACCTGTTGAGTGTAGGGATTAAAGCCCTATATCAGTATATTTTATAGATCTAAAGAGCTTGCTATCCCTGGTAGAACAGGTGGGAAGCTGAGCCCAGAAGTTCACAGGTTTAATGCCTGCCTAGGCTATAACAAGTTCAAAGCCATCTTAGCCAATTTAAAACAACAAATCAAAATAGGGCTGAGGATACAGTGAGGTGGTAGTCCACAGCCTAGTGAAAGCACAAGGATCTAAGTTTTCAGCTCCCATCAGAGCTGGAGGAAGGGTGGACAGAGAGTTAATACTGTGCTCAGGCCACTATTTAAGAGGCTTTGAACCTCGAAATTTTCCACGTGATTCCTGTGTAACTTTCTACTCTATAAAGGCAGTTTTAGTTCATCCATTAGCAGATCCTTGAACGCTTTACTGCTTCTAAACTATTTAGTGTTTGTGAATGTGCTTCTGCATTTGGGACAGTGGGGGAGGGGGTCCCTAAGAACCCAATTCATGTCACCAGGATGGGCAGCAGCCTCTTTTACCTGCTAAACCATCTTGAGGGGCCCTCTCATTCACACACATACATACAAGTCCCAGAGGTCTTCTGAGGTAAAAATCAAAGCCCCAAAATCTTCAGTATGGACTGCCAATTCCCATGCAGGTGGTGGATATGGTGGGCTCTTGGTGAACACAGAGTGGGTCACTCATGCGTCTGTGGTCGTGTGAACATTAGTACTGAGTTGATCGCAGGGAGAGAGGCCTGGGAACAGACACCCTGGTGAGTCGGACGTAAGTCCCAGTTGCTTTTTACAGTCCCACAAGGTGGCCCTGGAAATGAGTTCAGCGCACAAACTGTGTCCTGATCT
Source organism: Lophiomys imhausi (assembly GCA_907164525.1). Taxonomy (NCBI): domain Eukaryota; kingdom Metazoa; phylum Chordata; class Mammalia; order Rodentia; family Muridae; genus Lophiomys; species Lophiomys imhausi. The sequence goes on along the minus strand of CAJQZJ010033609.1, from coordinate 2,432,543 downwards.
CTGTCCCTTAGTAATCTTTCCCTACCTACGGTTGGCTTTCGCTTGCACACCCTTGGGGCCAGACTGGACCTTTGGAACCTGCGACCGCAAGCATATCACATTCACTGACAAGAGGAAAACAAGAGAAAAAGCATCACCACCTAATGACATTACATTTAGGTCAGTAGTGTTCTTGAGCCTGGCCTGATTTTCCACGCCTTTCATCCCTGCGCTCAGGCAAAACCAGCCAGATTTCTGAGTTCCAGGCCCCGCCTTAAAAAAAAAAAAGAAAAAAAGAAAAACACTCCCTTCCCCCAAATCCAACACCCAATTAAAAAGCAAAAAATACATCGGACGAGGAAGCATGAAATTAGTAACCATTTTATTCCTTCAAGTTGGTTCTCAGCTGTGAAATGGAGGAAAGGTTGCTACAAACAGTAGAGCTGTTTTTCTTTTTTGAGACAAAGTTTCTCTCTGCATCCTTGGCTGTCCTGGACTCATTTTGTAGACCAGGCTGGCTGGCCTCGAACTCACAGAGATCCGCCTGCTTCTGCCTCCGAGTGCTGGATTAAAGGTCTGCGCCGCCAAGCCCGGTAGAGCGGCTTTCAAACCCGCAGCAGTTCTCGACCATGCTGCTAAGAAGCCGGACGCCTTTTTGCGGCTTTAATCTTTCTACACAGGACAGGGCCACTCACTATCTTGTGTTTTCTCTTTCTGAGAGTCTCGCCTATCTTCCCTGCCAATGGCTCCGCGAGCCCAGTTTCATAAGGGTGCCTCCATCACGAACGTCCCAGCGCGACGCAGCACGAACGGACCAGGAGTCGTAGGCAGGGCGACCGCGGCACTGTTCTCGCGGGAAGAGGCGAGATTTTTATTTTATTTTTTTTATTTTATTTATTTTTTTTTTTTTTTGGTTTTTTTCAAGACAGGGTTTCTCTGAATATCTCTGGCTGTCCTGGACTCGCTTTGTAGACCAGACGGGCCTCGAACTCACAGAGATCCGCCTGCCTCTGCCTCCCAAGTGCTGGGATTAAAGGCGTGCGCCACTACAGCCCGGCAGGCGAGATTTTTAAAGAACAACTTCTGAGAGTCCTGTCCACCCTGGTGTCACGTGACTCGCCCCTGCGTCCGGCCGCGAGTTTGTTCCTGGTCGCGGATTGGCTGTTGATTAGTCTACGGGGTGTCACAGGGTTCAGTCCGGAAGTAGGCGCTTGAATCTTTTGCTTCCTGGGCGGAAGTGTGTCACAACCTGGTGGTCGACTCTTAGAGGAAGTTCGTCACGCTGCAGTTGTCCCTGCACAGCGGATGTGTGTCGCCGCTTAGGTGACGCTGGGAAGTGCTTGCAGCCCCCGCCGCTGCCTTTTGGTTGAAGCACTATGGAGGGAGAGAGGAAGAACAACAACAAACGGTGGTATTTTACTCGAGAACAGCTGGAAAATAGCCCATCGCGTCGTTTTGGCGTGGACTCAGATAAAGAACTATCTTATCGCCAGCAGGCGGCCAATCTACTCCAGGACATGGGACAACGTCTTAACGTGTATCCTTTCGGCCTAGGCCTTCGGCCTTGGAGCGCGTCCGGCCATGCTTCGGCGTCCAGGCTGAGGACGCTGGCGGGGGACAGAAGTGGGTAAAGTGGTGGCAGAGTCTGGACGTCTAGTGGGGAGAGCCCACAATGGCGCTGGCCGAACAGTGGTTCACGCGAGGGAAGTGAGGCGGAGTCAATTTCCCGCTCGCTCACCGGTGCCACCAGCCCGGCTGGGAATTCGTACCTTTCCTGTCTTTGTGTTTTCGCCACTTTTCCCCTCTGTTCACTGAATTCTGCCCCTTTTTAGTGGCTTTTGAGAGTCTCCTTTCTGTCGTGAACTAAGGCTCTATTTAAGAGGCTTCACGATCGACGTTGCCTCCCAAAGTATATAAGGATTTCGGGAAATTCTGTATCCGACTTATGAAGGTGGTCTAGAAATGGTGCCCCAGGTTTGGTTCTAAACTCATTTCTCCCACTCGCTAGCTGGTTGACGTGTCAAATTCTTTTTTTCCCCCAGTGTCCACCACAACACTTGATATTCAGACGTTCTAGTAGTTTTCATAGAAGTCAAGAGGAAGGAAAGATGTCAACTTGGGTTTGTAGGGAGGTATAAGTACTGATGTGCTGCTTTAAGTAGTTTGCAGAATATTAAGTCCTTGTTTCTCAGGCCACTAGTAATTTTTCATTAGTTTTCAGATTTTAAAGATAAGGTAGTTTAGTAATTTTTTTTTCTTCAAAAAATACCAACTTTTGTGACAAAACTAATAGTTTTAAAGTTCTTTTCATTTTCCATATAATTTCTTTTTCTTTTAGTTGCAGCTCACACTTGTGTAGCATTTATTTAAGAGTGATGCTGAGGGCTGCATGTAGTGTTGTATGTCTTTAATCCAACCAACCAGCTAGCGAGTGGGAGAAATGAGTTTAGAACCAAGGAGGTAGAGGCAGGCCAAAGCTACCTAGTAAGACCCTGTCTCAAAAAAAAAAAAAGTTTCTGGGTTTAGTTACATAATGTTTAGGTCTGAAGGTTGTACATTGCTTCCCAATAGGTGTTCTCTTTTATTGCCAATTGTTTCCTATTGAAATCCAGTTTGTTACCCAAGCATTCAGTCAGTGCACAATTAAACCTCTCTGTTTCGGTATATGTTTAAGGCACTTTTTTAAAGTGTGTTTAAGCTTATTCCCATCGTACTGTCATTTCTTTTTTTTTTTTTTTGGTTTTTTCGAGACAGCGTTTCTCTGAATATCCTTGACTGTCCTGGACTCGCTTTGTAGACCAGGCTGGCCTTGAACTCACAGAGATCCGCCTGCCTCTGCCTCCCAAGTGCTGGGATTAAAGGCGTGCGCCACCACCGCCCGGCGTACTGTCATCTCTATACACATTGTTGCTGTGGTCTGTGGAAATAAGGTACTCCAAGTTTTTCTTGGGGCTGGAGGGATACCCATACAATGAAAGACTGGATTGGAGGAAGGAAGGAGTTTATTTTCAGTGGATGACCATCAAATCATTTCAAAGGTTTTGTAGTTCAGAGATCATGTGATATTTCCTGAGCGAATCAAACTAAGCCGGGTGTGGTGGTACACGCCTTCAGTCCCAGCTTGGGAGGTGGATACAGGAAGATTTCTGAGTTTGATGGCAGCCTGGTCTACCCAGAAAAACCCTGTGTGGACCCCCCCCCCCCCAGTAGAACTGGAAAACTAATTACTGAAGTTTAGAAGTTGAGAAAGATAAAAGATCCCCAAGGGGTAGTAAGGGAGGACCTTGTAAATATCCTTAAAAAGTTATTCTTGTGGGGCTAGAGAGATGGCCCAATAGTTAAGAGCACTTACTGTTCATGCAAACGACTAGGTCTCTGTTCTCAGCACCCACATGGCAGCCCACAACCATCTCTAACTCCAGTTCCAGGGTACCTCTTCTGGCCTTTGGCGGCACCAGACATGCACATGGTACACATACATAAATACAGGCAAATGCTGACACTTCAAAAAAATACCTTTTAGAAGTTATCAAAAGGTAGGCAAGATGGCCCTGCAGGTAAAGGTGCTTGTCACCAAGCCTGATTACCTGAGTTCTATCAGTGGAACTCAAGATGGAAAGATAACTGACTCCTGCAAATTGCCATCTGACCCCCCCCCCAACACTTGTGCTATGTCATGCACCCCCCAAAAGTAAATGTAACAACAACAACAAAAAAATCCTGAGCTAATGGATCATCTTGAAAGGCAAGTGACATGACAGAAAAGTGTAAGATCATATGTAGTTTGTTTACATTGCATATTGATTTCCACCTTGCCACTTGTTTTGTATATTCAGTCAGTAAGTTCATATTAAGTACCTGTTAGAGGACATATTGTCAATTGGCAGTTAATAATTGAGTTAGTGAAGGGAAACAAATCTGTTTGGTTTGAAGAGTTAAGTTAGTTTTACGTGGGATCATCTGTGCTTGGTAATTTGTTCTTTGGAAAGGGGATTATATTGTCTGTTTTTGAACCTTAACTTGAGTACTTCAGCTCACAACTGACTATCAACACTGCTATAGTATATATGCACCGATTCTACATGATTCAGTCTTTTACACAGTTTCATCGATATGTAAGTATAATTTTGTGTGTTGTAATCCCTTTGGGTCTGCCTATTTTATGATTGGTTGTTACTGAACTAGGATTTTAATTATAGAATTTAGAGCTTGTCATTTTAAAGTTGGGAAAAATCATAATTTAAGTATCAGTTTTTGTTGTTGTTGGTTTTGGTTTTTGTTTTTAGGTTTTTCTAGGGATTCTCTCTGTATCCTTGACTGTCCTGGACTCAATTTTGTAGACGAGGCTGGCCTTGAACTCACAGAGATCTGCCTCCCCGAGTGCTTGGATTAAAGGCGTGTGCCACCACGTGGGCCTGGCTTATGTATGGTTTTCAAAGTGGTAAATAATTTTATGGATATAAGAAGACAAATGTAAGCTTTTGCAAAACCTTTAATAAAATTCAGTGGTTAGCTGGAAGGAAAGATACATTATATGGTAATACCTGGGGAAATGACTTTTAAGAATGGGGAAAAATAGGGATAAAAAGATTTTTTTTCCCTTGAACAAAGCTCTAAATATAATAGTGCAATTTTCAGTTATTTTCAGTTTTGTTACCTGAAATGATCTAACATTTGGTTATCTGGAAGTGAATGCATAGTGATATCTCAGTTGCAGTAAGTCTGTATTTGCTTAATTAAAATCCCAAGGTAATGAGGATAAATTTGAACAGATGGTATGGATTTGTGAGTCAAGTATTCTACTTTTTTTTTTTTTTTTTTCCGAGATAGGTTTTCTCTGTGTAGCTCCGGCTATCCTGGAACTCACAGCAATTCACCTGTCTTTGTCTCCTGAGTGCTGCAATTAAAGGCAGATACTATCACACCTGGTGTCCTAACTTTTAAAGTAGTTTTTCTTTAGAGTATTGATTTCAGGTATTGCTGGAATTAGCATATCAAAAAATATTACCTTAATATAAAATTAATTTTATAAGTTGAATGTAGCTGTGATCAATTAAAATTAGATTTGAGAAAGTTTAAAACATCATGGCATTGATGTTAAACCTGTCAAGCCAGCCCTCGTGGATTTTTAAAATGTAATATGTATATGTACATTTTTTTTTTTTTTTTTTTGGTTTTTCGAGACAGGGTTTCTCTGTGTAACAGCCCTGGCTGTCCTGGACTTGCTTTGTAGACCAGGCTGGCCTCGAACTCACAGAGATCCGCCTGCCTCTGCCTCCCAAGTGCTGGGATTAAAGGCGTGCGCCACCACGCCCGGCTGTATATGTACATTTATAATGTACATGATGTGTGTATGTGTGAGTGCAGCTCACACTTGCCATGGTGCACATATAGTGGTTAGAGGACATGTTTTTGGTTCTCTGCACCATGGGCTCCGGAATTGTGAAATGTCGGCAGTTGCGCATCAGGTGCTTTGCTAGGCCTCTTGCTACCTGCCTTGTGAATTTTGATTTATTGCAAATGTAGTGAATTCACATGGAAAAATTAACAATACAGAAACATACACAGTAAAAGCTCTTCTGTGCCCTGTAGAGGTAATTACTAATCAATATTTGATATACAGTATCCTCAGCCTCTTTCTGTATATAAACTAGTACTTAGATTTCTGTTGAAAGGTCTGCCTCACCATACCCTTATTGTATAATTTTCTGGAACATTCTATTCTCTTCGTGCTGTTTCTCATAATTTAGGTGGCTGCAAGGAGACAGGAGATAGTAGTACACACTTAAAGTTTCAGATCTTGAAGACCAAGGCAGGCGGATCCAAAGAGTTTGAGGCTAGCAGACCTAGTTATGGACAAACAGAACCATAAGGAGGCTGTCATTTGGTAAAGTGCTTGTCCTTCAGGCATGGGAACCTCAGTTTGATCTCCTCAAACTCCACAGAAGAAATCTGGCTGTGATGGAATGAGACTGGAGAGGTGGTGGTTCAGATGCAGGTACACATACACATAGATAAATAGAAAAAGAAGTTTTTGGAAAATCCTGGCATGGTGGTGCTTAGGTGTAACTGTTGCATTGTGGGTGTTGAGATGGGGCTTTGGGGGCTTTCTAGCCAGTTCTCGAGCTCCGGGTTCAGTGAGATACCCTGTTCTAAAAAAAGAAAAGATAGGACTGGAGAGATAGCTCAGCCGTTAAGAGCACTGAATGCTTTTCCAGAGGACCTGTGTTCAATTCCCAGCACCCACATGGCAGCTCACAACTGTAACTCCAGGATCTGACACCTTCACATAGACATACATGAGTGAAGCAGACAAAATATTAATGCATATAAATAAATAAATATTTTTAAAAGGTTTAAAAAGAAAAGATAGAGGACTGAGGAAGACCCATTGGGTACCCTGTCCTCACATAAACACCCCCGAAAATACTCTTTTTATTCCATATGTATGTGTGTTTTTCCTGCATGTACACCACATGCTTGGTGCCACAGGAGGTCAGAAATGGGCATCATATGCCTTGGGATTAGAGTTACAAGTGGCTGTAAGCTATCATGCTAGAAATCAACCTGGGTCTTCTAAAAGAACAGTTAGTGCTCTTAAACATTGAGTCATCTCTTTATCCCACAAATGACTTTTTTTTGGTTTTTCAAGACAGGGTTTCTCTGTTTAACAGCTCTGGCTGTCCTGGACTCACTTTGTAGACCAGGCTGGCCTCGAACTGGCAAAGATCTGCCTGCCTCTGCCTCCCAAGTGCTGGGATTAAAGGCGTGGGCCACCACCGCCTGGCTTCAAATGACTTTTTTTAAAGGTTCACAAGGACTGGAGCGTGTGGCTCTGTTTGCATGCCTAACACATGTGAAGCCCTGGGCTGGATTTCCCCACACTGGAAAAAGGAAAAAAAGAAGTGACCGTATAATATTTATCACATTTTGATAGTTTATTTAACTATTTTTTCTGGTGGATATTCAGGTTGGTTCTAATTTTTATAAAACATTCCTTGGGAAGCCAGACTACACAGAGAAACCCTGTTTTTAAACAAAACAAAAACAACTCTGTGTGTATGTATGTGTGTGTGTATTCATCCCACTATAGTCCTATATTTATATAGATCACTTATAAACATTTCATATGAAGACAAAGGAGATATATATATATATATATGCATAAGTAAAGTTTTTGTTGTCAATTTGCCCTACTGAAAGAATTAATCAGTATTGTGTTTCCAGCATTGTATGAGACTTGAATTCATTTCACTTGAATTCAGGATTTACCAACTGAATTTCCATATATACTGTCTTAAATCTTTCAAGTGAGGAAATATAAAAGTTTCAGGGAGGCTGGAGAGATGGCTCAGTTGTTAAGAGCATTAGCTGCTCTTCCAGAGAACCCAAGATAAAATCCCAGCACCCACATAACAGTTCACAGCTGTCTGTAATTGCTGGGCGTGGTGGCCCATGCCTTTAATCCCAGCATTGGGATGCAGAGGCAGGTGGATCTCTGTGAGTTCAAAGCTAGCTACAAAGTAGTCCAGGACAGCCAGAGATACACAGAGAAACCCTGTCTTGAAGAAAAAATATGAGAGAGAGAGAGAGAGAGAGAGAGAATAGTGGAAAGATAAGGAAGGTTGTGCAGATTATCTTTGTAGCATTCTAGACTTTACAAAATTGTAACTTAGGTAGTAGTGGTGTTACAAATAAGTATTACAGTGTTTCAGTTGCTGTGTCATCTTTTATGGCTAGTCTCTGAGATCTTTATCTACTTATATATTGGCTTGAATTATTTTTCCTCCCTAATTTTTTTTTTTTTTTTGTTTTTTCAAGACAGGGTTTCTCTGTGTAGCCCTTGCTGTCCTGGACTCACTTTGTAGACCAGGCTGGCCTTGAACTCTCGGAGATCCGCCTGCCTCTACCTCCCAAGTGCTGGGATTAAAGGCGGCTCTCCCTAAATATTTTCTATCTTGTGAGTTTAATACTCTAATTTTTGTTATTGTTGTTGTCTCCACTCCCCCATAGGGTTTCTTCTTCTGGCTGTCCAGGAACTCACTCTGTAGACCAGGTTGGCCTTGAACTCTGATCTTCCTGTGCCTATCTCCCAAGTGCTAGAATTAAAGGAGTGAACCACTACCACCCTGTTATTTTTTAAAAAACTTTTAGGCAGTCTTGTGTAGTCCGGGGTGGCCTTGAATTCACTATATAAATGAATACTAAATTTACAGATCTTCTCCCTCTGAATCCCAGTGCTGGGATTATAGGGGTTATTAGCACTGTGTCTTTTTTCTCTCCTTTTTAATGTGACATTGGGCATGGAACCAGGGCTTTGTGAATGGAAGGCAAACATTCTACCAACTGAACCACATTCCCAGTACCTGTAATTATTTTTTTTAAAGATTAGTTTATAAATACACACTTTAATTTTGGTTTTTTGAGACAGGGTTTCTTTGTGTAACCCTGGCTGTCCTGGACTCACTCTGTAGACCAGGCTAGCCTTGAACTCAGAGATCTGCCTAGCTCTGCCTCTCGAGTGCTAGGACTAAAGGCATGTGCCACTACGCCAAGCTTTATTTTATTTTTTGTGACAAGGTCTCACTATGTAGTCTGGCTGATCTGCGACTCACCATGTACACCAGGCTGGCCTTGAACTCAGAGTTCTTCTGCCTCTGGAGTGCTGAAATTGCAGGCGTAGGCTATCAAAGGCAACAAAAAGATTTTTAATTTAGTGTCTGTGTTGTATGGATTTATGGGCTTGCCTGTATGTGGAGGCAGAGACTAGAGGTGGATGTCAAATCTTCTGTTGCTCTCTATTTTTTGCAATAAGGCCTCTTACTGAACCAGGAGCCTGCTATTTTGACTAGACTGGGTGGGCACTGAACCCTAAGAGCTGCCTATGTGTACTGGAGTTTCAGACAGGTCAACACTTCATCTGCTGAGCCCCTAAATTTATCTTTTAAAATTCTATAATTCACTGCCCCTCCCTCCCCATATTCATAAAATTAGTCAGCCATCAACTGTGTTTGGTTTCAGACCATTTGTGAATATTTTTCCTCTTTAGCAGTCCTGATGTGTCCTTGCAGTCTCAGGCCCTCCCTATTTTGTCTCTGGATTTATTTATTCTGAGGGTTCTATTTTACAATTAAAAAAAAAAAACAAAAAAACAAGGGAAGCTTGGCATGGTAGCTCATACCATAATCAACCATCCAAAAGACTAAATGAGGCAGAAGGTTCACCAGTTGGAGGCTATCTTAGGCTATATAAATAGTGGGTACCAAACCAGCCTAGGCTACCCAGTGAGATCTCCATCTAAAAAACTAAATCAAGCGGGACTGGAGAGATGGCTCAGTAGTTAAGAGCACTGGCTGGTCTTCCAAAGGATCCAGCTTTGAATCCCTGCACTTGGGAGGCAGAGGCAGGTGGAGCTCTGACCAGGCTAGCCTGATCTACAAAGTGAGTCTTGGACAGCTAGGGATAGATAGCATAACCCTGTCTTGAAAAACCAAAAAGAAAAAAAAAAAAACGCAAAAAACTAAAGCAAACCAGAAATGTAACTGATTTTCAGTGGAAAGCAGCTAACATGTACAGCCTTCTCACATGAACACCTGAGGGCTTGTGGAAAATTAGTGTTAAGATTTGACAGGTGAGGGAAAGTATAACTAAGAGGTGTGAGATTATGGCAGGGACTTGATTTGTTTGAGATTTAGCTCCTCTTAGAGCAATTATCATTTAAATATAAATAACAAATGTGACCTGTTTTTTTTTTTTCTCTCTATGAAGTCTATGGCTCCAGCAGCCTTGTTTCTAGCAGCAAAAGTAGAAGAACAGCCAAAAAAGTTGGAACATGTCATCAAGGTAGCACATACTTGCCTCCATCCGCAGGAGTCACTTCCTGACACGAGGAGTGAGGTAGGTGGTCATTTACACCTTCAAAAAAGTCATTACTTCATTTTGTAACTTTGAATCTGGAGTGTTAAACTTTTAAGTTTTTAATTTTATTTCCCCTGAGACAGGTTATCTCTGTGTAGCCCTGTCTGTCCTTGAACTCAATCTGTAGACCAGGTTGGCCTTGAACTCAGAGATTCTCCTGCCTCTGCCTTCCAAGCGCTGGGATTAAAGGTGTGCGCCATCACATCTGGCTTCTTGATATCATAAACATTTTTGTTTGTTTGTTTTTGAAACAGGGTTTCTCTGTGTAGCCATGGCTATTATGAAACCAGCTCTGTAGAACAGACTGGCCTCAAACACAGAGATCTGTCTGCCCCTGCCTTCCTAGTTGTTGGGATCAAAGGTGTGTGCTGCCAACACCTGGCTATGTTATAAACATACTTTTTTTGGATACAGGGTTTCTCTGTATATCTCTAGCTGTCCTGCACTCACTCAGTAGACCAGGCTGGCCCTTGAACTCACAGCGATCTTGCTGTCTCTGCTTCTTGAGTGATGAGATTAAAGGTGTGCACCATCACCCCAGGCTTCCTTCTTTTATTTTTTTGTTTTTGTCTTCTGTGATGGCTCACTGGTTAAGAGTACTGACTGCTCTTCCAGAGCAGGGGTTCAAATCCTAGTACCCACATGGCAGTTCAAAACTGTCTGTAATGGCTGGACATGGTGGTACAAACCTTTGACCCCAGTACTCGGGAAGCAGAGGCAGGCAGATCTCTGTGAGTTCCAGGCCAGCCTGGGCTACAAAGTTAGTCCAGGACAGCCAGGGCTACACAGAGAAACCCTGTCTCGGGGGAAAAAAAAAGTCACTTCAGATGAACGTTCACCTCACTTCCTATGAGAACACTTTTGAATACAGTTCCGTAGATAGATACTCTGTTGGACCTTACCTTGTACATATGCACATTTTTGTGCTTCCTTGATGTGTGTGTTTGGTGATGTTAGGCATTGAATCTAAAACCTCAGAAAATTCTAGGTAAACATTTTACTGCAAAGTCATTCCCCCAAGTTGGATGTGGTTGTGCAAGCCTTAAATCCTATTACTCTGGAAGCAGAGGCAGGTGGGTGTCTTAAGGCCAACCTAGTTTATATGGTGAGTCTTTGGGCAGCCAGGGCTACACAGTGAGAGCCTGGGCCTTAAAGAAAAAAGAAAAAAAGGTCACATCCCTAGTCCTTGGCTTTTGTAAAGAGGTGTAACCGAACTTTTAAATTATTATTTAACACTTATTTATTTATTACTAAATTCACTTATAACAAACACCAACAATTTCTTAACTAGTAATCCTATAAATTCCTACAACCCCTTTAACCTATCCACTAAACCTATTGATAATCATAACAACTACTTTCATAACCTTTTAGAATGATACAGTCTCTGGGGCAGGTCCTCAGTCGTCAGGAACACAGTATTTGTTGTAGATTCTTTAACACACTTAGCAGTCCTTTTTCTGGATCTCTCAGATGCAGGTTCGTCAGGGTAAGTTGGTTATTGCAGTCTCACCTTAAATAAGGCTTCATGCTTTCTTCTCTGTGGGAGACCCCAGCCGTCTGCAGGCCAACTTACTTCTTTTGAATCAGGAACTCAGCTGCTCTGCCTCAGTCCTTAAAGCCAGGCACCGCTGCTCTGCCTCAGTCCTTAAAGCCAGGCACCGTTTCCTTTAGGCCACTGTTTGGACAGATCAAACCCCTCTAGGCAAAAGCTGAGCCACAGGGTCCAGTCCTTGGCCTTTTGGTGTCTTTCTCAGGCTTTCTTTGTTCACCGGCTTCTTTCTGCTTCAGGGAGAGAGCTGGCCATCAATGGCCAGCCCTTTTTTTAGCAGGACTCTTGGAGCTCTCTAGCATCAGGGGCCTCTTCTCTTCTGGGCTCCACGCACTGTCCTCAAATAGGAGGAACTCTGTTTCAGCTTAATTTGGGCTCCGCCCACTTAGCAGCTGAAAAACAATGTCAGGCCAGATACTTTGTTTCTTTAAGTCTTGAGTCTTTCCTGTTTTTCCTGACTTCAAACTTGTTTTTCAGTCTATTGAGTCTTTCCTGTTTTTGCTGACTTCATGTTGATAATGCTCTTCAGGCCCCGAATTAAGAGACAGTATCAGAAACTCCTATATATTTCCTAAATCTAATTTATCTAACTCCTACAGAGACAGTATCAGAAACTCCTATATATTTCCTAAATCTAATTTATCTAACTCCTACAAAGAGGGGTGACTCTCCCGATTTTCTTCATTTTTAAAAAATAAATGATTCGTTGTGTATTTAATTAAACATATGTGTGTCTGTGTATGTGAATGCAGGTGCCACAGAGGCCAGGGGTCTTGAATCACCCTGAAATGATACAGGTATAGGTGGTAGTGAGCTGAGCAGTGTGAGCATGGGAATTGAACTCTGTCTTCTGCAGGAACAGTACATGCTCTTAACTACAGCGTCTCCCAGCTCTGCTATTAGAGTCAACGATTGGACCTGGGCATGATGGCATACGACTTTAATCCCAGCACTAGAGAGGCAAAGACAGGCAGATCTCTGTGAGTTCAAGGCCATCCTGGTCTGCAAAGTGAGTTCCAGAGTAGCCAGGGTGGTTATACAGAGAAACCCTGTCTCAAAAAAACAAAACAAAAAAATGTCAATGGTTGGAGATGTTGACAATTCTAACACTTACAATTAAGGGAAAATTATGGATTTCTGTTACTAGGTTGTCTCTTATGGGTATATGAATCATGTTTTATGAAAAAGATATATGGAATTATATTTTTTCTTTATTTTTGGAAAATTTCTATATCATTCCAATTTTAGTGTATGTGCTCCTGAAGCAAGTATTGGCAGCCACTTTATCACTGATGAAACATCTCAACAAATAACCTAGGGAAGAAGGGCTTCCTTCTCACTTATAGTGTCAGAGGCTCAGCCTGTGGTTACTTAGCACGAGACTGTTGGTCCAGTGGCTCTGAGGCGGAACATGGCCAGGAAGGAGCAGGTAGATCAGAGAGCATCAGCAAAGAACGAGGGGAAGGTGCACTCTGTGAAGGGCATGCTTCTGTGACCAAATTCCTGGGCCCTAACTCCAGCTTTCTTCCACCTCCCAACCGTGCTGTCAGATTATAACTGTATCTCTGGGTTAATCCACTGATGGGTCAGAGCCCTTGTGATCCAGTTACTTCCTAAAAGCCCATTGGCTGACAGCCAGGCCATAGCTTTGTATTATTATTGGTGGTGTGGTGTGGTGTGCCTTTGTGCCAGCCAGTCAGCTGGCCGGAATAGATAAATAGATAATAGAAAGTGGCATAGACTCACTCTCCCTTTACCTGGGTACCTGGGTCAAACGTAGGTTGCCAGCTTGCTTGACAACATCTTAACTGCTGAGCCACCCCCAGTCCAACACCTGCACCCTTTAACACGTGAGACCGTGGGAGACATTTCATATTCAAAGCAGAACATTTTTTCCTCTTCTCCAAAGCATATTCACATAATTCCTTCTTGAGTATTCAGCCCATATGAGGCAGTAATAGGAAGTTTTGTTTTTCTTCAGTATATGAAAAAGAGGCCTAGCATAGTATATTTTTACTTGATTTATTAATAATACAAAGTTTAGTGTAAAGTTAACTACAATATTGGTCTCTCATTTTTAATCATAAATATACAGCTCCATGGTGATAAGTACTCTCACATTATGCTTTTTAAAAATTTTTTTGTTTTATGTGCATTGGTGTTTTACCTGCATGTATGTTTGAGTGAAGGTGTCAGATCTTGGAGTTACAGTTTTAAGCTGCCATGGGGTGCTGGGATTTGAATCTGGGTCCTCTGGCAAAGCAATCGGTGCTCATAACCACTGAGCCATCTCTCCAACCCCCACATTATACTTTCTTGATACTTAATTATTTATTTGTTGTTTGTTTGTTTGCTTATTTATTTACTTATTTAAAGGCAAGGTTTCTCTTTGTAGTCTGGCTGTCCTGGAATGTAGACCAGGCTGACCTCCAACTCAGTAATCCACCTGCCTCTGCCTTCAGACTACCAGGATTAAAGGTGTGTGCCACCACTGCTTGACAAATTCTTATTTTTATTTTATGTGTTTACCTATTTTGTCTGCATACCTATGTGTGATTTAGATCCCCAGAACTGAAGGTAGAGACACTTGTGAGCTCTCTGCGGGTGTTGGGACCGCTGGAAGAGCAGCTGAGTTCCTAGCCACTGAGGCATCTCTCCAGCTCAGTGTGGTCTCTTAACTCCTTACCCAGATTTCATTTTCCTAGAGACTAATACTTTCCAGCAGAAATAGAAGAGCCATATCTGTAAAATTTGAAAAAACATGTATTAAGCTTTATTAAAATCCTCAAAATGAGGGGGGTGGAAGTATAACTGAGTGGTAGAACATTTTACTAGCATATGTGAGGCCCTGGGCTTGATTTAATTAAATCTTTAAAGCTCATTGTATGGCTAACAAGCTGGCTCACTGAGTCAGGCACTTGCTACCAACATTAATGACCAAAGACTGATTGATACCTGGACTCACATGGAGAGAACTCCTACAAGTTGTCCTCTAACCTGCACACACAAGCTGAAGTGTGCACATGTCTTTTTTCCATGTACCATAAATAAAAAATTTAATTTAGCTTTCAATTCACAATTATATTTTATTTTCAATAGCAGTGTTTCGTCAGCTGTATATGGCTAATGGCTATAGTTGTAGTTGGCAGAAATCTGAGAGATTTTTTTGTTTTGAGACAGTCTCTATATCATCCTGGCTATCCTTGAACTCCAAAGATCCTCCTGCCTCTGCCTCCCAAGTGCTGGGATTAATGGTGTACCCAATGGGCCTGACTTTTTTGGGGGGGGGGTTCGAGACAAGGTTTCTCTTGTGTATCCCTGGCTGTCCTGGACTCACTTTGTAGACCAGGCTGGCCTCAAATTTACAGAAATCCATCTGCCTCTGCCTCCTGAGTGCTGGGATTAAAGCCATGTGCCACACGCCCAGCTTGCGCCTGGTTTTGAAAGAACTTTTTTCATTTATTCTTCTTAATTTTACTTTCTGGTGGTGTTTCTGTTTTTTAAGAGGATGTTGTTTTCTTTGTTTATTTTTTGTTCTTTTGAGACAAAGTTTCACTGTGTAGTCCTGGCTTGTATATAATCCTGTATGTTCAGGCTGGCATCAAACTCAGAAATCCACTTCACTTGTCTGTTTCCCAAGTGCTGTGATTAAAACACGTACCACCATGCCTAGCTCCTTTGAACTCTTCTCGTATTTATTTTTAGAAACCTAGTATCAGCTCAAAGAGAAAAATAAGTCAAATATTTATCAGATGCTTACAGTGCTGTTAAAGGGTCTGCAAATAAAATGTGATGCTTTTTTAAAAAGTGTATTATTAATCTCTCATGTCTAAATTATCTGACTTCTAAGATTTAAAATATCAGTGTGAAAATAAATGAAATTGTGCTGTTCGGTAGCCTTATAGTAATAAAATGTTACCTTTTGATGTTCTGGGCTCTCTTTCTGTACTGAAGGGATGGGGATAAAGATTATATCTATTCTAGTTCCAACTCTACCTCTTTATTTTTTGGTTTTTCGAGACTGGTTTTCTCTGTGTACCAAGCTCTGGCTGAGCTGGACTCACTTTGTAGCCTTGAACTCACAGAGATCCGCCTGCCTCTGCCTCCCAAGCGCTGGGATTAAAGGCGTGCACCACCACACCTGGCAATTACAGATAGCTGTGAACTGCCTTGTGGGTGCTGGAATTTGAACTCAGGTCCCCAACTCTACCTCTTATCTTCAATACCACCTCTTTTTAAAGATTTTTACATTCTTATGTGCATGAGCATTTGCCAACATGTATGTAAGTGCACACATATTTACAATGCCTATGAAGGCTAGAAGGTGTTGGATTTCCATCTCTGGGGCTTCCATCCGCACCTTTCATTGTTTTATTTTCAAAATTGTTTACCCTTTTGTGCAATGTAGCTTCTGTTTTTTCTCCTTTAGGCCTACCTACAGCAAGTTCAAGATCTGGTGATTTTAGAGAGCATAATTTTGCAGACCTTAGGTAAGTTAATTTTCCTTAAAAGTATGAAAAATTATGTCTGGAATATAATGATTTTATGTTAAAATTTACAAGACTGGGAGAAAATCTTTTGGCGGAATGGAAAGTGTCTGTTCCTGGGTAGTAGTGGCTCTGAGCTTGTAGCTTAACCCTGGCCTCTTTCCAGTGTTAGGTTCGTTGTGATCCTTGAAACAGCCATTAGTCAGGATTTTATTTTTAATTTTCCTCATTGTAAGAATTATGATTCATCTCTCAGGTTTGACAGTTTTTACCCTGATAAATAATGGCAAAAAAATGGGGACTTGTTCTTCTATGAATTGTTCTGGTCTGGCTGTCAGTGTATTTAGATAATAGCATTTTGTTTGTGTGTGTATGTCTCTCTCTGTGTGTCTGTGTCTCGTTTGTTTTAGGACAGGCTTCACCTTGCAGCCAAGCTGGCCTTAAAAACTCATAATCTTCCAGGCATGGTGATTCATGATTTAATCCTAGCACTTGGAAGCAGAGGCAGGCACATTTCTATGAGTTCAAGGCCAGCCAGTTCAAAGCCTTGTTTACATAAAGAGTTCTAGACTAGTGAGAGCCTGTCTCAGACAAATGAACAAAAAACTTAACAGTCCTCCTGCCTTAGCCTATTGAGTGCTAAGACCAGTGCTACCTGCTGGAACGGAGGCTTAGATGAGCATTTCTTTGTAAGCTTGTAACTACTCAGTATTTATAGCAGAGTGAAAGTGGAAGAATGCAAGCTACAGTGTTTGCATGGGTAAGAAGACTTGAGAGGGTGACACAGATTGCGCAGTGGTTAAAGTCACTTGGAGCCAGGACCTACATGACAGGGAGAGAAATGATTGGCAAATCTCTGACCTTCATGTTCACACATACAGATACATAAAATGTAAGTGTCTTTGTGTGTGTAAGTAGATATTTTGTTTTTCTTGTTCTTCAGAGTTATTTTTTCCCTAAGAAATGTAGGATTTTATGAATTACATTTAAAAGCTATTGGTACATAATATATGTTAATAAATTATAAAGTTACTGATATAGAAGTATGTTTATATATATGATGAATTCTTTACAGTTTATCTTGGAAATTAGTTTCTGCTAATTTAAGTTTAAATATTTTTTAAAATAAATTTTTAATGATTTATTTTTATTATATGTGCGTTGGTGGTTTGCCTGCATGTGTATCTGTGTGAGGGTGTCAGATCCCCCGGAATAGGAGTTACAGGCAGTTGTGAGCTGCCATATAGGTGCTGGGAATTGAATCCAGGTCCTCTGGAAGAGCAGCCAGTATTCTTTTAACTACTGAGCCATCTCTCCAGCCCTAAAAAAGATTTTAATTTAAAAATTAAATGTGTGTATACGTGTGAGTAGAGGTGGCTTTGGGTGGGAGAAGAGGTCATTGGATCCTTTGCAGCTAGAGTTAGTTCTGAATAGAACTTTGCAAGAAACTGCTAAGTGAGCTCCTTCTTGAGCTCTGCTAGTTAACTTTGTTTGTTTTAAAGGCAGGTTATCTCTGTGTAGCCCTGGCTGGCCTCGAACTCACACAGATCAGCCTGCCTTGCTACTTTTGTTGTTGTTTGTTTGCAGACATCCTTAGTCTCCTGAGGTGCCATTATGCATGGCTGGGATTTTTATTTATGTGCTCAAAGAAAATGTACTTATGTCATCTTTTTTTGTTATACTGACCCTGTTAAGTAACTTTGGTAATGACATTTTGAAATTGGATAAAACAACAGTACACATTATAATGGAGCTGATGAAAAGGAACAAAGTGAGGTGGGAGGAATGAATTTTAAGGTTTTCTAATCTACCTCTCAGGTCTCAGAGGTGGAAGCAGAAAAATCGCCAAGCGTTGCCTCAGCTCTAGAGAGGCCCTGTCATGCTTCATTTTTCTTTTCACAGTTAAGCTGTAAGGTCAGACAATACAGCTCAGTTGGTAGAATGCTTAGCAGCCAGGAACCCAAGTTTGATATCTTGGTCCTTAGCTCCTCACAGATCAGGTGTGGTAGGACATATCCTGTATTTCAGCATTTGGGACCTGCAGGCAGGAGGATCAGAAATTCTGTAATTCTCAGCAATATAATAGTGAGCTTGAGGCCAGTCTGGGCTCCATGGCACTGTCCCTTCCCACTCTTTACTTCCCCAAATGAACGAGATCAAGCTTTAGAAGGTGTCATTTGGGTGATTGCTTCTTTCAACCTTGTGCTATATCCTTTTGTTCCTAAAAGGGATTATGTGTTTTTGTTTTGTTTTTTTTTTTTTTGCCTGTGTGTATGTTTGTGCACCATGGTTATGTGCCTGGTGCCTACCAGAGGTCAGAAGAAAGTGTGGAAGCCTTTGGGACTGGAGTTCCAGTGAAGCACCATGTGTGTGTTGGGAGTCAGCCTCAGCCCTCTGCAACAAGCACATCTCTCTAGCCACCCAAAAAAATATTTTTGTGTTTATAGGTTTTACTTCTTCAGTGGTCTTTAGATTTTCTTCTCTTCACCCTTGACAGGCTTTCTCTGTATAATTGACCTGGCTGTCCTAGAACTCACTCTGTAGACCAGGCTGGCCTCAAACTCACAGAGATCTGCCTGCCTCTGCCTCCTGAGTGCGGGGATTAAAGGTGTGCAGCACATGCCTGACTTCTTAAAGGTTATGTGTGCCAGTTACTGTGGGTTTTTTTTTTTTTTGTCTTTTTATTATTTTGTCTGTCGTCCACTCCCCCACATCCCAGGGCCTTGCAATTGCTAGGCAAGCACTTTACCACTAAGTTAAATCCCCAACCCCAATGGTCTTCAGATCTTACTGGTACCCTTGCTAGCTCTTTGGAGATACTAAATCTTAGAGAAGAGTGTGATGAATACTTTGAGCCACTCTTTGTCTCTGCACAGCACTTTTTTTTTTTTTTTTTGTTTTTTTTTTTTTTTTTTCGAGACAGGGTTTCTCTGAATATCTCTGGCTGTCCTGGACTCGCTTTGTAGACCAGGCTGGCCTCGAACTCACAAAGATCCGCCTGCCTCTGCCTCCCAAGTGCTGGGATTAAAGGCGTGCGCCACCACCGCCCGGCTCTGCACAGCACTTTTGAGAGAGAAATAAGCAGGCCATTAATGATTCCGACAAAAGAGGTATGAAATGGGTTGAATATTTTTAGCTTTTTAACCAGTTACTTTTTTTTTAAGGGTTTGAACTAACAATTGATCACCCACATACACATGTGGTAAAGTGCACCCAGCTTGTCCGGGGTAAGTAACCCTAACTGCTTGAATTGCTTAGTTATTTGGGGACTGGGCTTGGCCTGGGACAAGGCACAGCACAGCTGGTCTTATCAGACTGACATAGCCTGCTTCTCTAGCTAGGGTCAAAACTTGGTTTTGACCTATTGGAAACTCTGTGTTTGGTTGGGGTTTTTTTTTGTTTGTTTGTTTGTTTTCTGATTTTTCAAGACAGGGTTTCTCTGTGTAGCCCTGTCTGTCCTGGATTCACCCTGTAGACCAGGCTGGCTTCTAACAGAGATCCGATTGCCTCTGCCTCCCTACTGCATGTGCTACCACGTCCAACCGGAAACTGTTTTTAAATGCTCTTAATTTAACAAGAATGTGAGGTCAGCATTAATTGTCATTTTGATAGAACCACTTGGGAGACAGGCCTCTGAATATTGCAGTGGAATTCTGTTGATTACCTTAATTGAGATGGGAAGACCTCCCATAGTAGATGGCTGCATTCCTGCTAGGATCTTGTTGCACACGTTGGAGAACAGGAGGCAGCAGCTTCTCCTCTGCTTCCTGACTGGATGGAATGTGCCGAGCTGCTGTGGCTCCTCTCGTGCTGCACTGTGAGCCAAACGAAGAAACTAAGAGACTTCACTTCTGTCTGGTCTTTGTCCAAGTGAAGGGCAGATTTGGAAAAGTCACTGAGTAACATTTACCTAAGGCATTTTCCCAGAAAATCTTGAAAGTTGGTGATCGTAGGCCAGCAAATGACCCAGTAGGTAAAAATCACTTGCTTGTCTCACAAGCCTGCTGACCTAAGTTGGAACCCTGGATCCCACAGTGCGGGGAGAGAACTGACTTTTAAAAATTGTCCTCTGACTTCCACATATGCAGTGGCATTCCAGTGCCCTACCCCCATCTCATATGTACACATGTATATAAGTATAGTGTTCTTTTTTAAGTGGATGGTCTTATTTTAGTTCATATCTAATTAAAGGAGACCCCAATATAATATAGAATTAATTTTATTTCTGTTACTGACAATCCGTTGGGTGAGATTTTTTTTAATTGTATTTACTTATTTTTATGTGTATGGGTGTTTTGCCTATGTGTATGTTTGTGAGCAACATGCATAGCTGGTACCCTTGGAGGCCAGATGAGGGAATCTACTGGAACTCTTATTTATAGATGGTTATGAGCTACCATGAAACTACTGGGAATCAATCAAACCTAGTCCTCTGGAAGAAAGACTGGTGCTCTTAGCCACTGAGTCACCTCTCCAGTCCTGATCAAAAACTAACTCTTAACCAGGCGTGGTGGCGTATGCTTTTAATTTCAGCACTCGGGAGACAGAGGCAGGTGCATCTCTGTGAGTTCGAGGCCAGCCTGGTCTACAAAGCGGAGTCCAGGACAGCCACAGCCAGAGATACACAGAGAAACCCTGTCTTGAAAAAACAAAACAAACAAACAAAAAAAAAAACTCTTAAATGATTAACTAATTAATTAATTTTTCATTTTTCACTTTTGAGACACAGTCACAATGTAGCATTGGCTGGACTAGAACTTGCTAAGTAGGCCAGGCTGGTTTGGAATTCACAGAGTCTGCCTGCTACGTGCTAGAATTAAAGGCTTGCACCACCATACCCAGACTTGTTTTTGTTGATGGTTTGTTTTGCTGTAGAGTTTAAATCCAGGGTCTTGTGTATATTGGCAAGTGCTCTACCATTGAGTTAACATCCCTAATCCTTTTTTTTTTTTTGGTTTTTTTCGAGACAGGGTTTCTCTGAATATCTCTGGCTGTCCTGGACTCACTTTGTAGACCAGGCTAGCCTTGAACTCACAAAGATCCGCCTGCCTCTGCCTCCCAAGTGCTGGGATTAAAGGCGTGCGCCACCACCGCCCGGCTCCACATCCCTAATCCTTAAGGGTTCTTTTTATTTAAATAATGTCAACAGAATCTAGGGTGCCGGCTGTGGCTGCACACACCTACATTCCCAGCACTTGGGAGACTGAGACAGGGAGGTTATTGCAAGTTCTAAGCTAGCCTGGGCTACATAATGAGACCTATTGAATAACACAAACAACAAAAAAGGAGTATGTGGGACTGTAAATGCTCAGTGGTGGAACATTTTCTTAATGCACATGAAGCCCTGGGTTTTATCTTGAGAACTGAAAAGACAAAGTCTGGATATCATACATATAATTTAGAGTTTTAGATGCTGAGCTGGTAACTAACCTTATTTTTATTTTAAATAATGTTTCATGAAAATTGAAATTTCAGAAAAATTCCCAATTTCCCTAAATTTTGTACATTAAAACTTAAACTCATTTACTATGTGTCGTGAGTGGGAGGTGGGGTGGTATTCATGTGCTGTTTGGCTTATGTGGAGGAGGCCGGAGGATAACTTTGTGGAAGTAGCTTCTTTTCTACAGTCTTGGGTCTTGAACTCAGACTGTCAAGGATGGTGGCGAGAACTTTACCACATCTCACCTGCCCGAGTTCTGTGAGTTCTGTGTATTTCAAAGAATTAAAGGTTACATCAGCAAGAACAGGGCTGAAGAGACATATGGATATATGCTTATATAGAAAAGACACTTCAGTTGTAAGGAAGCTAAAAATTGGCTGTCTTACTTGATTGGGTTTTTTTGGGGGATGTGGAATGTTTTATTTTTCATTGTAATGTGTGAAACATGTTATTTAATTAATTGTAAGGGATTAATCAGTCTACTCAGTTGAAATTTCTTTCTCTTTTCTTTCCTTTTTTTTTTTCCCTTGAGATGGATGGGGTTTCTCTTTGTAACAGCCCTGGCTGTCCTGGACTTGCTCTGTAGACCAGGCTAGGCTTGAACATACAGAGTTCTGCCTGCCTCTGCCTCTGCCTCCTGAGTGCTGGGATTACAGTCATGAGCCACCACGCCTGTCCTGAAATTTGTTCTTTTTGTAAACAAAAGTTCCTTTCCCCAAATATATTGCCTTCTGGATTCTGAGTTTGGGGCCAAGGGCCTAGTGGTCTGTCTCTTGGCATGCTGTTTCTCAGTGACCTCTTGAAAGTACCCCAATAACTAGAGTTCAAAATAACTCTTGAATCCCTAGATCTGGAAGCATCATAATTATTACAATTAGGAATCAGTAGTACAGGGGGCTGGAGAGATGGCTCAGAGGTTAAGAGCACTGGCTGCTCTTACAAAGGACCCTGGTTCAAATCCCAGCACCATATGGTGACTCACAACCATCTATAATGAGATCTGGTGCCCTCTTCTGGAGTATAGGCATACATGCAGGCTGAATACTGTATACACAATCAATCAATCAATCAATCAATCAATCTTAAAAAGAAATCAGTAGATAACATGTGCTTAGCAGGAAAGGGCCTGGGTTCAATTGCCAGCATCCCACTGCCCAAAACCTTCCACCTGCTTACCTGGGTAGAATGCCAACACCACATAACTAAGCGTTGTCATCTCTGCATAACTTGTCACTATTTGCTTTACAAGTGAGACGCTTGCTAAGTGTTTCTTGAGAGAGAATGGAACTAATCACGTCTTTTTCCTTTGTTTTTGTTAGCAAGCAAGGACTTAGCACAGACATCTTACTTCATGGCAACCAACAGGTTTATATTTTAATTTTTTCTCTTATGTTTTTGGGTTTGGAATTTGGTTGGGCTGGGCTTTTCACCTTTTGAGGGTTTATGGGATCACTCAGTGAACTGGAGCCAAAAGACTGTGGAAATGATTTTTAATATAATCCTCTGGCAAATGTGGAGTTTTCTGCAGTCTTTGTACCTTGCATTTACTTTATAACTTTTAATTTGCTAGAGTTTTATAATTATGTAGCATACCTAATTCTGTGTATTAACTTTGCTATAAAATGTCCAAGAGCATAATTCTGAAAATTCTTGTAATTTTTGGCGTTGTTGATTTTCTTCCTTTGCCCAAGTAATAGGCACTTAGTCTACATATTTTTCTTTTTAAAAAGTTATTAGTATATAATGTGTTCCGCTAAGTGACTTGCTTGTTTTCATGTCTGATTCCTATATTGTTTGATCAGAGAAACTAATACCTCAGTCATCAAGTGTAAGAAGTTCAGTTTTAGTAAGCTGATAAAGAGGCTAGAGATGTAACTCAATCCTAGAGTGCTTTCCTAAGGTGCCCAGTTCCTGAGTTTAATTCCTGGTGCTGCATTCATTGAGTGGTAGCTTTCCTGGGATCCCAGCACTCAGCACTCAGAAGCAGTAGTTCAAGGCCATTCTTCGATATGTGAAACCCCTTCTTACAAACAGATGGGCAGACAGACAGACAGACACACACACACACACACACACACACACACAAGAGGGAGGAGAAATAAATTTTTGAAGAGTCAGGCATTAAATGGTAGTACAGTACTGTAGTTGGGAGATAAGATTGCTGTGAGTTTGAGGCCAGCCAAAGAATGAGACCTATCTAAAAAAAAAAAAAAACAAACAAAAATCTTTGAAAAACCCAACTGGGTATATTTGTACTTGAGAGAACAAGTTTCTTCTTTTTTTTTTTTTTTTTTTGGAACAGGGTCTCACCTCCCATGTTTTGGGATTACAGGCAATCTGCTACTGTATTGGCTTTGGCTGTCTTTTCGTTTGGTTGGTTTTGCTTTTGGTTTGAGACAGGATCACACTAAATAACTCTGGAATCTTGGAACTTGCTCTGTAGACCAGATGGCCTTAGACTGAGAGATCTTCCAGCCTCTGCCCCATTGCTGGGATTAAAGGCACGCCTCAGCACAGCTGGCTACTTAGTTTTTTTGTTTTTGTTTTGTTTTTGAGACAGTTTCTTTGTCTAATAGCCCTGGCTGCCCTGGATTCACTTTGTAGACCAGGTTGGCCCTGATCCACCCGCCTCTGCCTCCTAAGTTCGAGGATTAAAGGCGTGTGCCACCATGCCTGGCTTCTTTTTCTTAATTTTTTTTTCTGTCTTCTGTTCACGAATCAGTGTATGGATTATGTGATCATAGGAAATTTAGAAATGTTGTTGACCTGAGCAGTATTTTACTAGGAAATCATTGAGGTGCAGGAGAGAGGAGTCAGGAGGTTAAGAGCAGCACATGCAGCTCTTCCAGAGGACCTGAGTTCAGTTCCTAGCATCCATTTCGGGGTGGCACACCACCACCTGTAACTCCAGTTCTGGGAAGGCTGATGCCTCTGGCCTCCCTGAACACCTTCTCTCATGTCCATATACCCCCACACAGACATGCACACATGACTGAAAGTAAATCTTTTTAAAAAAGAGAGAAAATTGTATTGAATGCTGAATGAGAACACAGGATATTTCTTGCCCTTCTCATTCTCCTATGGATTTTGTTTTTTTTAATTTTTTAATTTTTTGTTTTTAATAATGGAGAGTTTTAGTTTAGGGTTGAGAATTGAGAGCTCATGACACTCTCTGTTTCCTTCCCTTTGATGTCAGCCTGCATTTGACCACATTTAGCCTGCAGTACACACCTCCTGTGGTGGCCTGTGTCTGCATCCATCTGGCTTGCAAGTGGTCCAACTGGGAGATCCCAGTGTCAACTGACGGGAAGCACTGGTGGGAGTATGTTGACGCCACTGTGACGTTGGAACTTTTAGATGGTAAGTTTTAGTGTAAGGGACCTTGAAACGCACTTCTTCATCTGTCACATATCTGGCCAAACGTGACTTGAAAGCAGTGAGTTAGTTGAGGTTATTCTTGCTTCATTGCCTTCTTGTTTCTGAGTATTTCTTGAATGTTTCATTTGTAGAATTGACACATGAATTTCTACAGATTCTGGAGAAAACTCCCAGCAGGTTGAAACGCATCCGGAACTGGAGGGTAAGAGTCAGTGCTCACAAACTCACTTTCTCTTTAACTGCGGCTCTGCCAGAACTGGATGTGTACACTAGTCACTTTCTCTTTAACTGTGGCTCTGCCAGAACTGGATATGTACACTAGTCACTTTCTCTTTAACTGTGGCTCTGCCAGAACTGGATGTGTACACTAGTCACTTTCTCTTTTTTTTTAAAGATTTATTTATTATGTATACAGTGTTCTGTCTGCAGGTATATCTGCAGGCCAGAAGAGGGCACCAGATTTCATTATGGATGGTTGTGAGCCACCATGTGGTTGCTGGGAATTGAACTCATGACCTCTGGAAGAGCAGCCAGTGCTCTTAACCGCTGAGCCATCTCTCCAGCCCGAGTCACTTTCTCTTTAACTGCGGCTCTGCCAGAACTGGATGTGTACACTAGTCACTTTTTCTTTAACTGTGGCTCTGCCAGAACTGGATGTGTACACTAGTCACTTTTTCTTTAACTGTGGCTCTGCCAGAACTGGATGTGTACACTAGTCACTTTTTCTTTAACTGTGGCTCTGCCAGAACTGGATGTGTACACAAGTCACTTTTTCTTTTTTTTTTTGGTTTTTCGAGACAGGGTTTCTCTGTGTATCCTTGGCTGTCCTGGACTCACTTTGTAGACCAGGCTGGCCTCGAACTCACAAAGATCCGCCTGCCTCTGCCTCCCAAGTGCTGGGATTAAAGGCGTGCGCCACCACCGCCCGGCAAGTCACTTTTTCTTTAACTGTAGCTCTGCCAGAACTGGATGTGTACACTAGCTTTGGAGTTTCCCTTTTCATACTTATCAGTATTGTGACTTTATAGCTTGGGTATTAGCTAAGATTTCAGTGTATAGGGGATACAAGGCTTTGCTTTGTGCCCTATAGTGCCTTTGGGTGATTAGTTGGTCAGTGCATTGGTTGAGTGTTTTATTTATTTAGTTTGTTTGCACACATGTATTCACATGTAGTTGTACATGTCTGTGAGCATAGGTATGAAAGTCAGAGGTTGATTCCTGTGTTCCCTCCATTCCTCTCCATTATTTTTGAGACATGGTCTTACTTTTTTGTTGTTGTTTTTGTTTTTCGAGACCATGGTTTCTCTGTGTATCCTGGCTGTCCTAGACTCACTTTGTAGACCAGGCTGGCCTTGAACTCACAGAGATCTGCCTCTGCCTACCGAGTGCTGGGATTAAAGGTGTGTGCCACCTCGCCAGGCTGCCTCATTTCTTATTAGTCCATACTAATCCTCCTAAGTCTAGTGAAGTATAGGTAATGTTTGCTTAGGGTTAGAAGTAGACTTAAGAGCATGTACCTCTTATTTTCATATAAAGCCTCACCAAATTTTCTAGAATTATTTATTTAAAGTCTAACTACAGTCATAAGTAGTTACACTGAATGTTTAAGAATGGCTTTTTTTTCTGGGTGTGATGCCTTAAAGCACTCAAGAGTTTGAGTCTTGCCTGGTGTATGTATGGAGTTCCAGACCAATCAGGGGCTACATAGATCCTGTCTCAAAACAAAAAAACAACCTCCATTTCCAATACACACAAAGCAAAAAGAAAAAAACAACCATCAAAAAGTTCTTAGTGGCCGGGCTGTGGTGGCGCACGCCTTTAATCCCAGCACTCGGGAGGCAGAGGCAGGTGGATCTTTGTGAGTTCGAGGCCAGCCTGGTCTACAAAAGTGAGTCCAGGACAGCCAGGGCTACACAGAGAAACCCTGTCTCGAAAAAACCAAAAAAAAAAAAAAAAAAAAAAAAAAAGTTCTTAGTTGATATTTCAGTACACTGCTACTTAGTAAATTGCCTGGAATGAAGAGGTTTTATTTGCTTCATTGTAGGCATACCAGGCTGCCATGAAGACCAAACCAGATGACCGAGGAGCAGATGAAAACACATCGGAGCAGACAATCCTAAATATGATTTCTCAGACCTCTTCAGATACAACTATTGCAGGCTTAATGAGCATGTCAACTACGTCTTCGACAAATGCAGTGCCTTCCCTTCCTGTTTCTGAAGAGTCATCAAGCAGTCTAACTAATGTGGATATGTTGCAAGGCGAGCGGTGGCTGTCTTCCCAACCTCCTTTTAAACTAGAATCATCTCAGGGTCATCGGACTAGTGAGAATGTAGCACTTATTGGAGTTGATCATTCCTTGCAACATGATGTTTCAAATGCATTTGTTTCCCAGAAGCAGACTAGCAAGAGCGTGCCATCAGCTAAAGTTTCACTTAAAGAATACCGTGCAAAGCACGCTGAAGAGTTGGCTGCTCAGAAGAGGCAGCTGGAGAATATGGAGGCCAATGTGAAGTCACAGTATGCATATGCCGCCCAGAATCTCCTGTCCCATGACAGCCATTCTTCCGTTATTCTGAAAATGCCCATTGAGGGCTCGGAAAATCCTGACCGTCCTTTTCTGGAAAAGACTGACAAATCGGCTCTGAAAATGAGACTCCCAGTGGCTAGTGGAGATAAAGTAGCCTCTTCAAAACCAGAGGAGATAAAAATGCGCATTAAAGTGCACCCTGGAGGTGATAAGCACTGTTCTGTAGAAGA
>CAJQZJ010033609.1:2368719-2402077 GCA_907164525.1 Lophiomys imhausi | reverse complement strand
TAACAAAGACCTGCCTTTGGATCTCCAGCACCCATATAACAAAGACCTGCCTTTGGATCTCCAGCACCCGTGTAAAAGTTGGTGTCATGGTGCACTTGTAATCCCAGTGCTGGGGAGGAGGGGAGGTAGATCCTGAAAGCTTGCTGCTTAGACTTCAAGCTCCAGATACAGTGAGAGGACACTAGAAGTCTAATGACATCTGGTGAACCGAACCTATTCATGAGACAGGTGAGCTCACCTGTGAGTGCACCCACACACATACACAAGTTGCTGGACATGGTAGCTCATGCCTGTAATCCCAGCAGTTGGGTAGCTGAGGCAGAGGGATTGCCATGAGTTTGAGGCCAGTCTGGGCTACAGAGAATCTGTACGCAGAGAAGAGACACAGTGTGATAGATATTTCAAAATAGTCTTATAAGATGAAGGCTAGAAACTTCCATTTGAATTAACAAATTTGCGGTGGAGAGAATTCTACCCAGAGAATATTCAAGAGAGTAAAGGAGCTGGGGATGACACACCTGTGGCTCCAGCACTAAAAAGACTGAGGCAGGAGAATAGCTATTTGTGGGTAGACTGGGCTATATAAAGAAATCATGTCTTAGGAACAGTAGCTGGAAGAAGAGGCAAGACAAACATTTTTGTTACTTTTTAAATGGGAGAAATTACATCATGTACATATGTGTCTTAGGGTCTCTATTGCTGTGGAGAGACACCATGACCACTGCTTATAAAAGAAAGCATTTAATTGGGGCTGGCTTACAGTTCAGAAGTTTAGTTCATTATCATAGTGGGAAGCATGGTGGCACATAGGCAGATATGGTGCTGGAGGAGCTGAGAGTTCTACATCTTGATCCTAAGGCAGCCAAAGGAGACTGAGTGAGACACATCAGGCTTAGCTTGAGCATGAGACCTCAAAGCCTGCCCCTGCAGTGACACACTTCCTCCAGCAAGGCCACACCTCCTAATGGTGCCACTCCCTATGAGTCTAGTATTCAAACACATGAGTCTATGGGGGCCATTCCTATTCAAACCAGCACAATATGCTTTTGGAAGATTCAGAAAACAGAGATGTGGAGTGATGTCGCTGAGTAGATGACATGGAATTGAGTGCACAAGTGGATGGTTTTGCATGCAATAGGACCAAGGTCAGTTAAATCGAGGAGGAGGAGGAGACTACACTGCAGGCTTTGAGTGAAGCTGGTAAGAGCTCATCAAAGTTCAAAGGAAGGGACCAGGCTTGAGCCCACATCTGGGAGATGACAGCCTAGGGCTTTGAAAAGCACCATGAAGTAAGGGGGAGCTAGTGGAAGAGTGTGGGATGCTCAGAACTTAGAAATGGGGAGCTGGTTGGGTGGATAACTGTGCAAATTGCAGGGAGCTGAGGTCTAATCTTCAACTCATGAAAAAGGCCAGGTGTGGCTACCTGGGCCTGTTCCTCCAGGGCTGTGTGTGTGTGTATGGTGGGGAGCAAAGATGGGAGAATTAATGGTGCTAACTGTCTAGCAGCGTAGCCAGAAACAACAAACAAAAAACAGGCAATATTGCTCAGTGGTTAGAGGGCTCCTGCAGCCAGGCCTGATGACCTGTTTCATTCTCAGAACCCAGGTGGAAGAAGTAGAGAACTGACTCTTGCAAACTGTTCTCTGAATTCCACATGTGACACTCTCCAATAAATAAATAAATAAATAAATATATATATATTTTTTTTAATAAAAATGGTGAGCTCCAGGGCTGGAGTGATGGCTCAGCAGTTAAGAGCACTAGCTGTTCTTCAAAGGACCCGGGGTTCAATTCCCAGCACCCACATGGTAGTTCACAATTGTCTGTAATTCCAGTCCCAGGGGATCTGACACCCTTGCACAGATATACATACAGACAGAACACCAATGCATATAAAATAAAATTAGTTAAAAAACAATGGTGAGGTACTGGTTCAGTTAGAGACCAGATCCTGTCTTTGACTGCAGAGATACCCATGCCCGCTCCATAGTGCTCCACTCACTGTGTGTGCTACCATTCCTGGTGCTTCTCCACCTCTTGTTTTGTTTTAGTGATGAGAGATACTTTCTTCTTTTGTTTATTGAGACAGGGTTTCTCTGTGTTGCCCAGGCTGGCCTCAAATTCAAAGATCTACCTCCTCTGCCTCCTGAGTGCTCGGATTAAAGGCCTGGGCCACCACTGTCAGATAAGAGACACTATCTAAAGAGAATAAGGTAGAGAGGCATATAAAATGACACCAACCATCTTCTGGCCCTCACTGGCATACTTGCAAATGCACAGAATTAGAAACAGCCATCTACTTTGTTAAACAGCACTGAAGACTCTGTCAGTATTTGACCATTTAATATCTGCTTCCTCAAATACACTTACTCAGAAGGAAGCGAGTCTATGTAGTAAATTTTTGTTTGCTTTGCATTTGGAAGCAATTTTCCTCTAGTTAGAAAGTCTATTAGCCGGGCATGGTGGCACATGCCTTTAATCCCAGCACTTGGGAGGCAGAGGCAGGCAGACCTCTGTGAGTTTGAGGCCAGCCTGGTCTACAAAGTGAGTCCAGGATAGCCCATATTGCTACACAGAGAAACCCTGTATTGAAAAACAAAAAAAAAAAAAAGAGAGAAGAAGAGGAGGAGAAGAAGAAGCAGCAAGTCTATTGCTTTTCTCTTTCCCCTCATCCATTTGCTTAGTATAGTACTGGCGTTCATGTTGTGGTTACAGATTCTATGATCAGCTCCCTGTAACCACACTCACTTGGTCTTTGGTCAGGGCCCTTATTTAATAGAGCCCTGACAGTGAGCAGATAAACGAAGCTGGAAGAGAAACAGAATGAACCAAAACCAGAAAGAATGTCTGGAGAGCGCTGGATTTCTCTAGGAAGTGTGCTGGGAATCTTGAAAAGATCACGAAAACGGAAACGTATTGTTTCTATGATACACTATTCAGCCGGGAGTTACAGAGGATTTGAGGGAACCATGGCCTACATCAGAACTCATTTTCATTTTCGGCCACCTTATCTGTAAGGCAGAAAAAATAATGTCTACCTACCTCTTAGGACTGTTCTACAAAATATTATTAGTAAGCGGGGGTGGGGGGTGGTGGCGCACGCCTTTAATCCCAGCACTCAGGAGGCAGAGGCAGGTGGATTTCTGTGAGTTTGAGGCCAGCCTGGTCTACAAAGCGAGTCCAGGACAGCCAGGGCTACACAGAGAAACCCTGTCTTGAAAAACAAAAACAAAAAAACCAAACCAAAAATTAGTACATATGATTCTCGAGGCAGCAAAAAGGAAAAAAAAGTTCGAGTGTTTTACAAGAGATAACAAAAAAAAAAAAAGAAAAAAAATGAGCTGAAGTATTCACAATACAAAACTAATAAAGCAGCCAGACGTGGTGGCGCACGCCTTCAATCCCAGCACTCGCGAGGCAGAGGAAGGTGGGTCTCTGTGAGGTCTACAAAGCGAGTCTGGACAGCCAAGGCTACACAGAGAAACCATGACTCGAAATTTAAAAAAACAAACAAAAAACCAAAACCAAACCAAAAACCCTAATAAAGCCTTTTCTTGTGCTAACAGTAAACAGGGTCAGCCTCTGTCCAATTTACTACCTGCTGTGCTGCCTCGGAAGACT
This sequence comes from Lophiomys imhausi, assembly GCA_907164525.1. Classification (NCBI taxonomy): domain Eukaryota; kingdom Metazoa; phylum Chordata; class Mammalia; order Rodentia; family Muridae; genus Lophiomys; species Lophiomys imhausi. The sequence continues at coordinate 2,398,456 of CAJQZJ010033609.1, read as the reverse complement.
GGAGTCCAAGGCCACCCCAAAGAGAGCCAGACAGAGATGGAAAATTATCTCAGGCGACTGGCTGTAGCTGCCTTCCCAACAGTCCATTGACCGGCCGAGCTTCTGACAGACAGTTCACCTCAGCCACTCACGTTGCATAATTTTTCACTTGTCCCGCCCTCCTCGGGCTGATATATTGCTCTTGACCAATAGAAGCATACCGCCGTCAGATCAGAGACCAATCAGCGTCTAGGAACCGCAGGGCCGCGTTCCGAGCGGCCGGAGCGGCCAGAAGGCGAGCTGCGCAGCGCAGCGCGGCGGGGAGGTAAGATGGCGCCGCGTGTGGCGCCTCAGCTTTGCTGTTAGGCTGCTGCCCGTCCCTTCTGTCGGCTCAGCGGGGTACTTCTCCTGCAGCGTCGCAGTCGCTCTGATTGCTAGGCTCTCGGGAACCAGGTTCTCTGGGTGCCGGGAGCCGTAGGACAAGATGGCGCTTGCAGGATGACGGCCTAGGCGCTGCGGGCCGGGGCCGTGAGCTCCGAGGCGGCGGGGGACAAAGGCGGCGGCGTGCCGTTGCAGTGGTGGCCGCGCTTCCGGTCGCCTGCGGTGGCGATTCGGCGGACGGGGTAGGGGCCGGAGCGGCGGGCGGGCGGGCTAGAAATCCAAGGCCCAGGGCGGCGGGAGACCCGATGCGTAAGCTGCGACCCTGCCGCTGCCTGGCCTGCGGAAGAACGTCGACAAGGACTTTTGGCAAAGTGAAGGCCGCTTTGACCTTTCCTGTGACCACTCGCCCCTCGCCCCCCTGCAGGTTTTGGTATGAACAGGATTCGGATTCACGTCTTGCCAACGAATCGGGGGAGGATCACCCCAGTGCCCAGATCTCAGGAGCCCCTTTCTTGTTCATTCACCCACCGCCCATGCTCTCAACCGCGTCTGGAGGGGCAGGAGTTTTGCATTAAGCATATTCTTGAAGACAAGAATGCACCCTTCAAACAATGTAGTTACATATCGACGAAGAATGGAAAAAGGTGTCCCCTTGCTGCCCCAAAGCCCGAGAAGAAGGATGGGTATGTGTAGATCCCTGTGTGAGTGTGGCTGTGTTGGCGACCTCTGTCGGAGTCGTTCCTTCTCGGTGCTGAGGCTTGAACTCGGGGCCTCGTGCACTCAAAGCACAGGTTGCATTACCGAGCCTGTTTAAACGCCCAAGCCTCCTGCCCGGAGGTTTTGATTTTGATTCCACTCCGAAGTATTTGTTTCCTGTTCATACGGTGTCTTGTGCGGGGGCGTGCTCTCGTGTCACGGCACGGGTGTGGAGGTCACGGCCCCACTTGCCGGAGTCGGTTCTAATACCGCTTGGGTCCCGAGGACAGAAGACGTTAGAATTGGCCCGCAGAGACACCGCCCCCCCCCCCTTTATTTTGTTTGTTTTTTTGAGACTGTGTCACTCTATTCCTGGACTAGATTGCTGAGGACCAGACTGGCCTTGGAACACTTTTGGCAACTCTTTACGGTTTTTAGAAAATTCTACGTGTATGGGTGTTCTGCCTGCATGTATGTTTGTGTACCACGTTCATGCTTATGGTCCGAAGAGGTCATTCGATCCCCTGGAACTGGAGTGACAGATGCTTGTGAGCCTCCTTTTGGTTGTTGGGAATCAAATCGGGATCCCCTAGGAAGAAGAGCCATTGCTCTGAACGCTGAGCCTTCTCCAGCTCCATCTTGGCAACCTTTTGGTATTTAGAGTGCTAGTATTATAGGTAGGCACCAAGCCCTGCTCCTGTGCCTTCGGTTTTGTTTTTTCGTTCCTTTTATTTTTTGAGACAGTGTCCTAGAACTCACTATGTAGACCAGTCTGTCCTTGGACTCACAGAGATCTGCCTTCATAATGTTGGGGTGCACCACCATGCCTGTCCCTTGCCCTCAGTTATAAAGTGAAAACAGTAACATAACATGTAGGCTTGGTCATGTCTGTTGAGTTTTAGGTTATGTGTTTGTAAAATTGGGATTAAGGATAAATTCTTTGGGAAGGGTATCAAAATATTAAAATGACCATAACTGATGCTGGGCAGTGGTGGTGCACACCTTTAATCCCAGCACTTGGGAGGCTGAGGCAGGCAGATCTCTGAGTTCAAGGCCAGCCTGGTCTACAGAGAGTTCCAGAATAGCTAGGGCTACAGAGACCCTGTCTAGCCAGGCCGCACCCCCCCCCCCAATCCCTAGATGGCGAGAACTGGGAGGACATCTGAGGCAAGGTTAATTGCTTACTATTAAAATTAAGTGTGTGTGTGTGTGTGTGTGTGTGTGTGTGTGGTGGGTTGTTGTTTTTTTTTTGTGAGTTCTGACTGTACTGAGTTAGTTTTCAACCCCTAACTCTCCTGCCTCAGCTTCTGGGATTACCTTCATACTCAGATATAATAATTTTTTTTTAAACATTAAGTGGATTCACGTGCTGTCACACACACATGTGGTCAGAGGATGGCTTTCTGGAGTTGGTTCTCCTTCCGCCATGTGGGTGGGGATGGAAATCACGAGGTCAGGTCTTGGCAATAGGTGCTTTTGTTTGAGTCACTGAATTGGCCCTTGAGTTAATTCTCAGTGCTGGAGTGCTGACTCACTTGCCCAGCTTTGTTTCTTTTTTTTTTGGTTTTTCGAGACAGGGTTTCTCTGTGTAACCCTGGCTGTCCAGGACTCGCTTTGTAGACCAGGCTGGCCTCAAACTCACAGAGATCCACCTGCCTCTGCCTCCTGAGTGCTGGGATTAAAGGCGTGCGCCACCACGCCCGGCTGCTTTGTTTCTTTTTATTTTTTTTATTTTTTATTTTTTATTTTTTTTTTTTTTTTTTTTTTTTGTTTTTCGAGACAGGGTTTCTCTGTGTATCCTTGGCTGTCCTGGACTCACTTTGTAGACCAGGCTGGCCTCGAACTCACAAAGATCCGCCTGCCTCTGCCTCCCAAGTGCTGGGATTAAAGGCGTGCGCCACCACCGCCCGGCTTGTTTCTTTTTAATAGACACAGTGTATGTGTGCTTTTGGGAAGGGGCTTCATAGTTTTTATCATACATGTACTTAACTTTGCAAGAATATGACTTTACTAGGTAATTTTGTATACATCTTCTAATTTTAGAATTGAACTAAGTCTGTCTACAGTGGATTGATAGTAAAATGTGTTTCCAGAATTAATTTTGAAAAATACAAGCATCTCTGATTTTCTGCGAGATACCACTAACATTTTTTTAATAATTTATTTTTTATTTCTTCAAGTTACATCTCAATCACAATCCCCTCCCTACTCCCCCCTCCAGTCCCACCCTTCCACCCTCCTCCCCCTCAACCCCCCATCCTCTTCCCTTCTTTTTTTTTTTTTTTTTGGTTTTTCGAGACAGGGTTTCTCTGTGTATCCTTGGCTGTCCTGGACTCGCTTTGTAGACCAGGCTGGCCTCGAACTCACAGAGATCCGCCTGCCTCTGCCTCCCGAGTGCTGGGATTAAAGGCGTGCGCCACCACGCCCGGCTTTTTTTTTTTTTTTTTTTTAGTTTAAGTATTTCTTTTTCCCCCCAACAGCTCTCCCTTTCAGTCCAAAAAATGGTTCTTTTTCTTATAACTATAAACATAATACAAAACAACAGAAATAAATAGGCCACAATTATAAGAGTTATATGGCTTAGCATACATTCCCAATGTCCAGTCCACCACTAACATTTTTATGGTTAGAGTGTTTTGTTTGATGACTAGAACACTGGTTAAGCTGTTTGCCTTTTCCTTTAATAGCAGCTAGTGTGGGCCAGGGAGGTAGGATGGTGTTAGAGCCCTTCAGTGCTCAGAGCTCTGGGTTTGCCTGTGAGCACCGCAGTAAACAAAACAGGAACCCCAAATGGCTTAACTTGGGGGCAGTTAGGTTTCTGATTCACATCTCTCTCCTCTCTCTCTCTCTCTCTCTCTCTCTCTCTTTTGAAACAGGGTCTCACTATTTAGGCCTAGCTGGAACTCTTAGACCAGGCTGACCTCTAACTCACAGATCATCCACCTGCCTCTGCCTCTGAAGGACTGGGATTAAAGGCGTGGGCTACCATGAGTGGCTTTCGATTGGTCTTCAAGGTGTGAATATAATAGTCATTTTAAATTTCCTGAAGAAAAAAAATCAACTGGAGACCGAATATTGCTGAGTTCTTTCAAGAGAGAAACTATTAAATATTAATGTTTTGTCTCCTTAGGGTGTCTTTCTGTGCTGAACATGCTCGAAGGAATGCCCTAGCACTTCATGCTCAGATGAAGAAGAGCAACCCAGGCCCTATGGGTGAAACCCTCTTGTGCCAGTTGAGCTCATATGCTAAAACAGAGCTGGGTTCTCAGACCCCAGAGAGCAGCCGCAGTGAAGCTAGCCGGATACTGGGTAAGGATCTTCCCTCCTGGAACACTAACAGAAGACGCTTAAGAATGAGCTTGGCTTACAGCAAGGCTTTGACCATTGGTAGCTAGTAGTTGGGAATTTGGTGCGAATGGCAGAGTTGCTCTTGCTAGTAGCTAGTTGTTTTGCATTTAGAGTTTTTTTAGATATCCTCTCCCAACCTGGTGACCTTTCCTTCTGTTAAATTTTTGAAAAGTTAAAAGCTTTGAATTTTAAGTTGATCTCTTAAGTGTGTAGCTTCATGTGTGGAGTTACAGAGGTGGGAAGTCTTAATGACTGCTCTCCCTTCCTTGCCTCAGATGAAGACAGCTGGAGTGATGGGGACCAGGAACCCATTACTGTGGATCAGACATGGAGAGGTGACCCTGACAGTGAAGCTGATAGCATAGACAGTGATCAAGAAGATCCCCTAAAGTAAGTTGTAACTCCACATAAGCCTTTTACATATTTTATGTAGTTAGTATGTAGAATGTAGTGTGGTGTGGTTAATTAATAATACCTGTAGGTGGCTTTAAGTGTCATGGTTCAACACCATCTTGCTCTGAAGCAGGATTTCTTGATGCTTTTGCAGAAGTCTTAAGTAACTTGGAACTGAGTTATTTATGCCCATGAGATGCTTTAGGGAAGAACAGAGATTTTTTTTTTTTTTGTTTTTTTCTCTCTTGAGACAAGGTTTCTCTGTGTAACAGCCCTGGCAGTCCTGGAACTCACTCTGTAGACCAGGCTGGCCTTGAACTCACAGAGATCCACCTGCCTCTCCCTCCTGAGTGCTGGGATTAAAAGTGTGTGCCACCACGCCCACCGAGATTCCTTGACATAGGGATAGGAGGGAGGCAGAAAGTGCTGGCTGACTAGAGAAGAGAAAATGGGTTTAAATAGGTTCTTGTCCCAAAGCTCAGAAATAATGAGCTAATTATACTTGGACACTTGCTGCAAAATTCCATGGTTTTGACTTTTTAAATGGGAAATAAAAGTGTTCAATAGCCGGGCGTGGTGGCGCACGCCTTTAATCCCAGCACTTGGGAGGCAGAGGCAGGTGGATCTCTGTGAGTTTGAGTGCAGCCTGGTCTACAAAGCAAGTCCAGGACAGCCAGGGCTGTTACACAGAGAAACCCTGTCTCGAAAAAACCAAAAAAAAGAAAAAAAAAGTGTTCAATAGTTGGCTTTGCTTTCAAATCTAATGAAAGGAAAACTAATTTAGAAACCCAAATTTTAATTCTATGTTAAGGTCTACCCTAACCCCTGGTCATCTTAAGAGTTTAGAAATATCAAAATATATACCGCTTCAAAATTATATCAGAATATATACCACTTCAAGAGGCAAGTTGTCAGTATGTAGCTCTGACTGGCCTGGAACTTGGTATGTAAGTCAGGCTGGTCAAACTCAGTCTTTTTTTTTCCCCCTTAGTATTAGTTTTTGAGTCATCTTAGCAGCTATACAGCATTTGTCTTCTTTATATATTATATTAAAAGTGTGTATATCTCACACACACATAATACACTGATGGTTTGAGACAGGGTTTCTCTGGTTAGCCATGGCTTTTGTGGAATTCACTCTGTAGACCAGGGTGGCCTCAAACTCAGAGATCTGCCTGCTTCTGCCCAAAGTTAATCTTTCAATTTTTTTTGGTGTTTCCAGGTAGGGTTTCTCTGGGTAACAACCCTGACTGTCCTGGATTCGCTTTGTGGACCAGGCTGGCCTTGAACTCATAAGGATCCACCTGCCTCTGCCTCCCAAGTGCTGGGATCAGAGGCGGGCACCATCAGGCCTGACCATTACAGACAGTTTTAAACAGCCATGTGGGTGCTGGGATTTGAACCGTGTCCCTTGGAAGAACAGCCAGTGCTCTTTTCTTTTTCTTTTTTAAAATATTTATTTATTTATTTTATGTATATGAGTGCGCTATCTGCATGTACACCTGCAGCCAGAAGAGGGCATCAGATCTCATTGTGGATGGTTGTGAGCCACCATGTGGTTGCTGGGAATTGAACTCAGGTCCTCTGGAAGAGCAAGCGCTAGTTCTTAACCTCTGAGCCATCTGTCCAGCCCCAAGGAAACAATCTTTATATTATATTAACCTCTAGAATATCTTTAAACTTTGTGATTGGCAGCCATACTAATAAAATTGGTATGTAGCCTTCCTACATTTTTGCAATAAAGGGTTAATCCAGAGCACTGAATATTGTGAAGAAAATGGGTATTTTATGGCCAGTGATTTGTATGTGTGAGTGAGTAGGTTTTGGTGATGGTAGTGGTGGTAAGAATCAGCACCAGGGCCTTGCTTGTGCTATATGTGCAGGTTACCATTACTTTGAGCTATATCCCTTGGATTTCATGGTTAGCCTTTGAGGGCCAAAAGTTTCAATATAAGATTGTATTTAAGGAAAAATTAGAATTCATAGTCATTTAATATTTATGTGTGTGTGTGTTTGTCTGAATGTATGTCTGTGCATATATGTCTGTGGATACCCTGGAATTGGAGTTAGAGTTGTGAGCGGTGAGTTTGGGAATTAGACCCAGGTCCTCTGCTCTTAACCACTGAGCCATTCTCTCCAGCCCCTGATATATTTTGTAATTAAAATACTGAGTTGTTCTGACAAGACGGTTCTCTGTTAAATTACTATGTAAGAGTAGAGTATAAATAGTAAAACTTTGTTGTTGCACGTCTTTACTCTTTTTAAATATATGAATAATGAGACATCTCCCTCCTGTTACATTTTGTGAGATAACACATTGGTATCCTTTTGTGGAGAGATGGGACCACGTACGGTCACTCGTAACTCCAACTCTAGGCTATCTGACCATCTCATCTGCACTCACTCAGGTGCCATACACATAATTGGGGGGAAGGACTTGACCATTGTGAGGTTTTTATTTATTTGTCTTTAGTGCTGAAGACGTACCCAAGGGCCTTATACATGCTGAGTCCTCTATCACTGAGCTATCCTAGACTTCCAAGTTCTCTTTATTTTATAATGTCTTAGTAAAATGCTATGTGAAATGCTCATGTTTATTAAGGTAATGTGTCAGTTTGGGTTGACTTTGTTAAATACAAATTGAGTCGATTTTCAGGCTTTTTTACTGTTTTGTGTTTTTGTTGTTTTTAAGCTAGGGTTTCATATCTAGTCTGACCCTGGCTTTGCTATATAGTCCAAGCAGGCCTTGAACTGATCCTGGTGTTTCTACCTTGTAAGTGTTGAGATTACAGGCACACGTCATCATGCGTACCTTTATTATGTTTTTTAAGTGCTTTGTTGAATTTATCATTTTATTCCAGACATGCTGGTGTCTACACAGCTGAAGAAGTGGCTCTTATTATGAGAGAAAAGCTAATTCGTTTGCAGTCTTTGTACATTGATCAGTTTAAACGGCTACAGCACCTGCTCAAAGAGAAGAAGCGCCGTTACTTACACAATCGGAAAGTGGAACATGAAGCTTTAGGCAAGTTGGGGTGACTCTGTCTTAGCTAATGAGTTCCTGTTTCCTTAAATTGGAAGCGCATCCTTGATTACAAGTTACACCTTGACTTTTGTAGCTCTTTCAGTGGTGGATGTGTAGTGTCCCAGTACTTGAGAAGCCGAGGGTAGGGAGTTGGCTGTAAGTTCAAGACCAAATAGACTGAGGTTCTGTTTCAGAAAACTTGATTTTTGTGACTCTTTAGGTACTAGTCTCCTGACTGGCCCAGAGGGCCTTTTGGCCAAAGAAAGAGAGAATTTAAAGCGACTAAAATGTCTAAGGCGATACCGTCAACGCTATGGAGTAGAAGCCTTACTACACAGGCAGTTGAAGGAACGCAGAATGCTGATCACAGATGGGGCTGCTCAACAGGTAATGTTCCAGACATGCTGGTATCCACAGTCAGTAGTGCTGTGTGCTCTGAGTGAATACATTCATTGATAGAATTCAGTATTCAAATTGAGGGGTTTACTGGATGGATTCCCAAGTTCTTTGGTTCAGGGAAGTCCTTAGTTCAGGAACTTGGCAGAAGTTTTACCTAAGCGGTTTGGGAATCTTGTTTTAAAAGCTGGGTGTAGTTTTGCAGACTTGTCTGTTATCTCATCACTTTGTGGAGGATGAGGAAAAGAATCAACAAGCTTGAAAGCCTGCACTATGCAATGTGTTTGCAGATCAGCCAGTTAATCATTGTAAAAGAATAGTAATGGAAGCCGGGTGGTGGTGGCGCACGCCTTTAATCCCAGCACTTGGGAGGCAGAGGCAGGCGGATCTCTGTGAGTTCGAGGCCAGCCTGGTCTACAAAGCGAGTCCAGAACAGCCAGAGATACACAGAGAAACCCTGCCTCGAAAAACCAAAAAAAAAAAAAGAATAGTAATGGAAAGGTGGCTCAGTGGTTAAGAGTATTGCTATCTCTCCAGAGGTCTCAGGGTTAGTTCCACCCACATTCCAGCGCCACCACTGCAACAAGCTTTAACTCTAGTCCCAAGGGACACAAAGCCCTCTTCTGGCTCAAGCACTGCACGCATTGTAAACAGATTACCATGAAAGCAAAACTCATACACATGAAATTAAGTAAAGATCGCTGAGTGTGGCGCACACCTTTAATCGCAGCACTGTGGAAGCAGAGGTAGGTAGGTGGGTGTCTGAGTTCAAGGCCATCCTGGTCTACAAAGTGAATTCCAGGCTAGCAAGGGCTCTTACACAGAGAAATCTTGTCTGGAAAAACAAAACAAAACCAAAAAAAAAGGGAAAAAAATGAAGTAAAGGTTAAAAACATAAGTAAAGTAGTAGCAGTCAGTGTGAAGTAAGGTTGACAGAAAAAATGATTAAATGACCATTCTTTGTTTGCTGAAACCTCGAATGTGCTTGTATGGTAGTTTGTGTGGCTGTGAAAAGAAGGCCCATGTAAACAACCTGAGGGATGAAGGGCTGATTTTTGTCTCAGTTTTAAAGCCTTTAGTCCAACATGGCTGAGAACACGGCAGAACAGAACAGTTCTCATTTTGGTGGCTAAGAACAGAGACTTGTTTTGGCTGGCTAGCTTTCTCTTTGGATTCCATGTTATTTCCTCTGAGCTCTCAGTCTGTGCTGGTGCAGACTACACTCAGGTAGGGGCTTTCCTCCTCATATTTAACACATCCCACAGGTGTGCTTCACTAATCCAATTGATTCTCCGCCCAATCAGATGGACAGTTGAGATGAGCCATTAGAGAATGCAACTGTTTAAAAATTTTGTTGGCTGGGCGTGTTACAGGTCTAATCTCAGCAGCTATGGTCCCTGAGCTGGGAGGATCATGAGCTCAGGGCCTTCTTCAAGGCCTAACATGCCTGAGGCCCTGCATCCTGTCAGTAGCACCACAAACACCACCCCAAAAAGTTTTGTTAAAAGATAAGTTAATTGATTGGGAATTTACCTTGGTGTTAGAGCATATATGTGTGTGATTCTCAGTTTATTTCATAGCATTACCAGAAAAACTTGGTGTTTGAGTCACGGTCCCGCTTTGTAGCCCTCTGCTGGCCTGGAATGTGCTGTGGAGACTAGGATGGCCTCTCACTCACAGATGTGCTATGTCTCTGCCTTTGCTGAGATTGAGACACTGACCACTGTGCCTGGCTAAAACCTGAGTGTTTAGGATACAGTCATTCTCCTTATCTCTGAGGGACAGTTTCTAAGGTCTCTGTTGGAGCATGTGATTTCCTGTATGTGTCTGTGGAGAAGTTTACAATTAATAACAAAGTAGGCCAGTTATGTCAATATGAAGGTAATAAAGCTATTTACAACTTAGAAACTATTTCTATAATTTTGTATTTAATATTTTGAGACCTAGGTTGACAGCAAGTTAACCTACTTAAGGGACAGACTGTTTTATATTTCTTCTACAATGTGGAGGGGTGTATTTGGGACTAGGGTTAACTCCATTTTTAAAAAATTTGTTTATTTAACATTCCAAACACCATCCGTCTGCCTTCCCTTCTCCCAGTCCCACCCTCTGACCCATTATCTCCATTCTTTATACGTGAGGTTTCATTGTTACAGTATTGGTGAGTGAGTTTGTTAAATATTGCATTTTCTACTTGGTATGAATTGACTTTCCTTTTATAACCGAATAATAATATACTCGTGTGTTTTTTGTGGTTTACTTGTATTTGTTTTTTCAATTTCAGGCTCATACCACTCGTTCCAGTCAGAGGTGCTTAGCTTTCGTGGATGATGTCCGTTGCTCCAACCAGTCTCTTCCAATGACCAGACACTGCCTTACCCGTATCTTTATAACTGCTTGGTTAGTTAATACAGAGGCTAATAGTGGTCTCTGGCAGTTTCATTCAAGGTTTTGGTTACTTTGGCCCTGAATCAAGGCCAGCAGTTTGCTGAAGCTGTTGGTTTCAAGCAGGTGCCTAAATAAATATCTTTTTATGGTCTGTTGGCCATTTCAGAAATTTAAAAATGTAATGGCCAATTCATTAGAAAGAAACACCTGCCTGGATATGGGACCCAGCTCTGTAATTGTACTCTAGAGGCTAAGACAAGAGAGGCCTGCCTGGGCCACAGCAAAATCTTGTCTGGGGTAGGTGAAGGTAGGGCCAGGGAGCCAGAGAAACAGCTGAGTCATTGGTGACAGATGTGAATGGCTGATACTCTTAATAACATTCCACGATTTCTGTATATTAATACATTACTAATTTAGCTTATTAAGTTATATGTTAAATCTGTTACCAAGAAAAAAAAATTGCTCTGGGTTTTCATCCCAGAACATGGTTCTGTACTGTAAATTTCTATGCAGTAGTGTTCTTTTGTATGGTTAGTGCCCTAACTTGCATACTTTAAAGTTACTCATAAACTCTAAGTTTAAAGTAGAAACTTTGGGGAAAAAAAAGTATTTTCCCATTCTTTCTCTTTTGTGAATTTAAGTCGTTATACAGTGCTATCCAGTTCACTTTCTGGTATAGAACTATATTCACTGATAGACTATAAAACTTGTGATGTTTATTGAGTTTTTATGTGGCCTATATGGATTTTGTTGGATTTTATTTGCCAGGTGTTTAGAAGTTAAAATATTTTGTTAGTTTAATGTGGTATCTTATTAATGTAGTCCTAGGTAATTAGGAGAGTGAGGCAGGAGGATCACTGAGTCCAGGAGTTCTAGGCCAGTCTGGATAATATATCGAAGATAGCCACACACATACACCTCTCCCCCCAAAAAAAAGAGTAATAGGAAGAGGAGGAATGAACCTCCTCTTGGTTTCTGATTGGAAAGGAAAGGGTTGTTTTTCCTTCCGTATTCCATTTATTGAAATATTTGAAGCTAATTTTTATACTAACATCTGAATGACTTGCCTTTTTAGTCTCTTAGTATGGGATTACAGGTGTGTGCTGCCACACCTTGTTTAGAGTTGCTGCTTTTAATATATAAATGCTTGGGGCTGGAGATATGGCTCAGCAGTTAAGAGCACTGTTTGCTCTTCGAGAGGTCCTGAGTTCAATTCCCAGCAACCACATGGCGGCTCACAACCATCTATACTGGAATCTGATGCCCTCTTCTGGTATAAAGGGGTACATGCAGATAGAGCTCTCATCTATGTAAAATAAATCTTTAAAAAATATAAATGCTTATGCAGAGTAATGCACTCTAAAGATAAATGGTTAAAACGTAATTGGGCTAGGTGAAGGCCAGGGAACTACAAAGGGCCCTGATGCAGTGGGGTGGAGGGAGAAGGGACGGACTTCAAGGGAGGAGACTGGAGACTGATGGAACACTTCAAATATTAAAGTAGGAAGAGAACACTGGAGTGAGAGGAGACTGTAGTAGAACAGGAGATACTAAAGTGCAGGGCGGGCTGGAGGGACAGGGTTTAATGGATACATAAGGGAACTGTTGCTTTGTGAGCTAATTAAAAAAGCAAAACCAAACAGCACTTCAGAGGAAACAGTGGGTGATCAGGGTTAGAAATTATGTTGACTGCGCAGGGAGTACTCCTTGGGATCCTAGTGAGTGTGACATGTTGTTTAAAAGTTTCCTAAGACTTAAGAGCAGAAACAGCATTGTATCTCTTGACCCTTAGAAGAGGTAGGTTGGTACTTGGTTCTGTAACAAGCTGTCTTTGTTTCCATATGGGTTTTCTCTGTCCCTGTGTTCTTTGGCAAGTTATTACCACTCAGTACTGCCATGGGACCTTAGTGTCTCTAGTTTAGATGGCTAGAATCCTTGAAAAGAGGTTGAGGATGAATTGTAAGTTATTGGTAGGGCTAAAATTTATGTGCACAAAATGACACTTATTTAGAGAAGTAACTAAAAGTTACTCATTGCATTTGGCTTTTAGTAAAAATTTGGTAATTCTCGCCGGGCGGTGGTGGCGCACGCCTTTAATTCCAGCACTTGGGAGGCAGAGGCAGGCGCATCTCTGTGAGTTCGAGGCCAGCCTGGTCTACAAAAGTGAGACCAGGACAGCCAGAGCTGTTACACAGAGAAACCCTGTCTCGAAAAAACAAAACAAAAAAAAAAATTTGGTAATTCTCTATGTAATCACACTTGTGTGTGGTACAGCAGACTCTCCTGTAGTGTGTTCCTCCAATGGCTCCGTTTTATTTTCCTTAACTGTTCCTGCAGATATCTGTCAGGATACAAATCAGGTTCTCTTCAAATGCTGCCAGGGATCTGAAGAGGTACCCTGCAACAAAGCAGTTCCTGTAAGCCTCTCTGAGGACCCCTGCTGCCCACTGCATTTCCAGTTGCCTCCTCAGATGTATAAGCCCGAGCAGGTACTGTCTGTGCCAGACGATCTGGAAGCCGGCCCCATGGATCTGTACTTGAGTGCTGCTGAGCTTCAGCCCACTGAGAGTTTACCACTGGAGTTCAGTGATGTAAGTTAGAGAAGCCCTGCTCTGATTGGTCCTTGAGAGAAGGCCTTGTTTACTAGTGGTGAGAATAGCTAGCGGTTTTCAGCCAAGAGGATGGAGAAATTTTTGACGTGATACAAATGTAGTTGAATGTGTTAGTGTATTTATTAGACACTTTCTGCTCTGTATTTTCTTCCCAGACTTTTCTGTTTCTCGAGACAGTCGGAGTTGAACCTGAACTCATGATCCTTGTGTGTGTCTCCCAAATGTTGGTGTTAGAGGCGTGTACCCATGCCTGGCCTCCTTTATTACTTCGGGATGTGATTTATTTATATAGCATAAACTTAACCTTTGGAAGTGTATGATTCAGTGATTTCTTTCTTTTTTTTTAAAGGTATTTATATGCAGGCAGCTGTCTGAGGATATTTGTGCTATTTCAAAAGGAAACAGTACCTGTTACTACTCACTTTTTGTTCTTACTTCCCTAAGCCTTTACTCCCTGAAATGCCTGCCAGCTACAGAGAACTTTATGCATTTTCTCACATTGACCTTGATGAGGCATTATCTTATACTGATTGTGAACTACCCTGTCTCAGCCTTAAGTGCTAGAATTATGAGTGTGGGCCACCATTCCTAACTCCTAAGTGTTTCTGAACATTTCATATAAGTGGATAAATTTTGTGTTTCTAGCTCCTGCTTCCTTCTGAATTTTTACTTTTTTAGATTTTCGAGACAGGGTTTCTCTGTGTAGCCCTGGCTGTCCAGGATTCACTTTGTAGAGCAGCCTGGCCTTGGCCTTGAATTTGCAGAGATCCACCTGCCTCCCGAGTGCTGGGATTAAAGGCGTGTACCACCATGCCCAGCCTTTTTTTTTGGTTTTTCAAGACAGGGTTTCTCTGTAGCCCTGGCTATCCTGGAACTCCCTCTGTAGACCAGGCTGGCCTTGAACTCAGATCCTCTTGCCTTCTGAGCACTGGGATTAAAGGCGTGCACCACCACCACTGACCTGCATGTCTATAGTTTTGTGCTTGACTTTTTTTTTTTTTGGCGGGGAGATGGTTATGCCAGGGATCGGAGTCTTACTGTGTATCACCTGACTGGCCTGAGACTCTGGTGAGAGCTCTGCTTGTTGTCTCTGCTTTCCTGCCCTCCTGCTTCTGCATGTCACAACTCTGCCAAATACATTGATTTAAAGATTTATATTGTAGCTTGTATTAAAACTTAAGGCTATTTATTTTTTTGAGATGAGTTCTCTCACCTTGTAGCTCTGGAGGCAGAGGCATGCAGATATCTGAGGTTGAGGCCAGCCTGGGCTCAAAAAACTGAACGAGGTGCTGGAGAGATGCTCAGTTGGTAAGAGCACTTGGTGCCTTGGAGAGAACTTGGTTTTGGTTCTCAGCATCTGTATGGAGGTACATGCGGATGTGTGTGCACACACAAAACACACATGTAAAAAAAATAAAGCTGGTCTTTTTTTAAGATAGGATCTCTTTATGTAGCTCTGGATGTCGTGAAATTTGTTAGTGCTGTGGGCCACCACACCCAGCAGTGAAGTAGATCTTTAAACCTCATTAGGGGATCCTCTGTTCTGTTGCACTTCCTTCATGGCTTTGCTTAGGCCTTGAGTGTGTTAGGCAGGTCAGTGTGTGAACACTGAACTACATCCCCAGCCTATGTGTGCTTTTTGTAAACAGGAGTGAGTGGTCGTTAGAATGCATTGTTGTGCTGGGTGTCGGCCATACCTATTTTGAGACAGGGTCTCTGTAGTCCTGGCTGTCCTGGAACTTGCTATGTAGACCAGGCTGGTCTCAAACTCACAGAGATCTGCCTGCTGGAATTAAAAACATGGGCCACCAAGCCTGACCTCTATATGGTGTTGTTTTGTTTTGTTTTCTCTCTGGGTTTTGAGATGAGTAGAACACACCTGCATTCCTGGTTTTTTAAACACTCCTGGTAGATAGGCATTTTTGCTGACCCTTTAAATATGTGTGTGTGTGTGTGTGTGTGTGTGTGTGTGTGTGTGTGTGTGTATGTGTGTGTGTATTTTATTTTTTTTTAATTTTTTGGTTTTTCGAGACAGGGTTTCTCTGTGTTACAGCTCTGGCTGTCCTGGACTCGCTTTGTAGACCAGGCTGGCCTCGAACTCACAGTGATCCGCCTGCCTCTGCCTCCCAAGTGCTGGGTTTTAAAGGCATGCGCCACCACGCCCGGCAAAAATATATATATTTTAATTGACAAATTTTATTACAAAATTTATTCAGCCTTCATATGGTTCAGTTCTAATTTTATGTTTTGATGCTGTTATGAATGAGATCTGAACATTTTTACCACTTTCGCTTGCCATTTTAAACCCAGCTTTGTGCCATGACCTAAGACTGGCATTTGATGATACTCTTTTTTTCTTTTTAAAAAAGATTTATTTTATGGTTTGTTTTGTATGTACGTATGTATGTATGCATGCCTAATATGGGAGGCCAGAAGAGGTTAGATCTCCTGGAACTGAAGTTAAAGCCACTTGTGAGCCAGCACGTGGATGCTGGGAATTGCACCTGAGTGCTCTGCAGGAGTAACAAGCTCTCCTGACTACTGAGTCTGCTTGGTTCTTCTATTCACAGAGCTAAGGGGTTTAGAGTAAAATCTTTCCGGAGGTACTGGGTGGAATAGTTGATGTGTGATATAAAACCCTTCTCAAGAGAAATGGCCTTGCATTTTGAAAGCCTTGTGTCTTCACTGCTTCGGGGGAATGGAGTTCCTGGGAAGGATTGTGTTCTTTAAAAAACACTTTTCCTCTATGGTTTAGAGAGAGATGATGTTTTCAGAGTTTGGCAATTTAGGATATAGTCTGTAAATCTCTTAGCTGTAAATTTGGAGTACTTATTTTAAGGGGACAATAAAGTTACATTTTAAGCACCTTCCTGTACAGACAGCTCTTAAGGAAATGCAGCCCTTTGGAGTGCTTGTCCCTGTCATAAATAAATCTCACACATTTTTCCTACTGTGACCTAGACACTCAAATGTGTCTAATTCCATCTAGTTCCAGAGTTAGAGATCCTCAGTGATGGGGAAGCTTAGACTTAAAAGATCCTTTCTTTCCTTCCATGGGGCAGACCTGGGTATTGGGCATTCCTTTTCCAGTTATGGTATAGTGTCCAGAGTGGGTGTCCTACTTGCCTCTGCTTTTCCTGCCCACTCCAAATAGATGTTTTCTAGTTCCCCATGGACAAGAATCTCTTGACCAGTTCCTGACATTCTCAGGGGGAATTGTTCTCACAAATAGACTTTATATGGTGTACCTGTGGGTGGAAAGAGCTGGAAACAATCCCAAGCTTAAGGGAAAAAAATGCAGGAACAAGTGTCTACAGTCACAGTGTAGTGAGAGCATTGGCTTCTGTGGACTGAGTGGTGTTTGTAGCATATCTGTTACTGGATATTAGTAATTGTGACTTCCTCAGAATCTGCTTACACTGAGCAGTTTGTTTAATTGCTACTGTTTTTTAAAATGCATTTTTATTTTGTTTATTTTGTTTTGTTTTTCGAGACAGGATTTTTCTATGTAGTCTTGGCTGTTCTAGAACATGGAGACCATATTGGCTTCGAACTCATAGAGATCCTCCTGCCTTTGCTTCCTAAGTGCTGGGATTAAAATTGGGAGCCATGCCCTCATCAGCTTTAGGTTTAAGGTTTTTTTGGTTTTGTTTTTTGTTTTTCGAGACAGGGTTTCTCTGGTTAGTCCTGGCTGTCTTGGACTCACTTTGTAGACCAGGCTTGTAATAGATTAGAATTCGAATTGGAATTTTAATGTTCTTTCACAAAATTAAAATGAGGTTGATTAAATATTCTTAGATATTAAGTGTTTATAGTTACTGGGTTTAAATATTAGATATTAGGTTGTAGGATATAGGTATTTTATAGATACTTGTTAAATACTAATATAAGTGTTTTAAATAAAAATATTCTGTTTCGCAGGCTGGTCTCAAACTCACAGCGATCCTCCTGCCTCCCAAGTGCTGGGATTAAAGGCATGCGCCACCATGCCTGGCTAGGCTTAAGTTTTAAGGAGATTAGATTCTTTAACTCTATTCTCGCCCCTCCTACCATTATGAAAAGGTTATGATTTTTATTCCTGATGATTAGCACACCAGGAATTTTTTATTAGTGCATAATAGTTATGTAAAATGATGGGTTCCCTTGGGACATCTTCATACATGTATATTTAGTTTTCTCTGTCATCCTTTCTCACTGTCCCTTTTCCTTTCTCTTCCCTGATTGTTCTTTTCTAATGTAGGATTAAAGAATCCCAGCACTCGGGAGGCAGAGGCAGGCAGATCTCTGTGAGTTTGAGGCCAGCCTGGTCTACAAAGGGAGTCCAGGACAGCCAGAGCTCTGTTAAACAGAGAAACCCTGTCTCGAAAAAAACAAAAACAAGCCGGGCGGTGGTGGTGCACGCCTTTAATCCCAGCACTTGGGAGGCAGAGGCAGGCGGATCTTTGTGAGTTTGAGGCCAGCCTGGTCTACAAAGCGAGTCCAGGACAGCCAGAGATATTCAGAGAAACCCTGTCTCGAAAAACCAAACCCCCCCCCCAAAAAAAAAACCCAAAAAAAGCATTAGCTGAGCTTGTGGTGAATGGCGTGGAGCTTAGGTTGCAATAGTATTTGAACTACTGTAGTGACTTGGGCCCTAAATCAAATCAACGTTGGTTTCAGACAGAAGCCCAGAATGATGTCTTTCCTCTGTTGACTTCTCAGTACCTTTGGGAATGGCTGATTGATAGGGAAAAAGTAGAGTCTAGAATACAGTGTTTTTTTTTTTTTTTTTTTTAAACAGAATGCTTGAACTATGTTAAGTTTAAGACTCAGAGGCTTAGCTGGGCCAGGTGGCCTAGGCCCATAATCCCAGCTACTGGGAGGCTGAAGCAGGAGCATCCTAAGTTCACGTCTTGCCTGGGCCCCAGGGTTAGTTCAAGGCTAGCCTGGTCAACTTAGTAAGATTCATCTCAAAGTAGAAAGAAGAGAGGACTGGGAGTGCAGCTCAGTGTAGAATGTGCATCTGCTGTGAGAAGCCCTGACTTCAGTTCTGTGTCCCTTCTTCTGGGGATAGGGAGTTCCCAGAATATTACGCTCACCACACGGGGACATCTGTTTCTGAGGTGCTTCCTCTCTTTCAACCTTCCTCTCCTCTATTAGCTGCTTGCTTTGTGAATGTTGGTCAGTCTATTGTATTGCCTAATGTTTTCCAACAGGGTTCATGTTATTTTACCCATATGCTGATTGTTCTTATTGGATGCTTTAGTGAGGAGCTTAGTTGTTGACTGTATTAGCCTTAGAGGGAATATTATTATTAACTACACTTATTCTGGTGTGTGCACGTGTGCCGTGGCAGTCAGTTCTTTCCTTCCACTGTGGGGCTGGGGACTAAACACGTCACTAGTCTTGGAGGTAACTGCCTTTACTCACTGAGCATCTTGCTATCTCTGCACATTTTTTTCTCTTAAAAATATTTTATACCTACTTATTTTATGTGTGTACATCAGAGGACAGTTGTGGGAGTCTGTTGTCCTCTACCATCTGGATTCTGTGGTTCAAACTCAGTTTATCACATTTAGCAAGTGTCCTTGCTCATTGAACCATCTTGCTTATCCTGAAGGTTTTTTAATGCTTTTTTAAAAATTGTAATTGAACTCGTGTAATAAAGTTTATCCACTTTGAAGTTTATACTTCATTGGTATTGAGATTCAGTGTGTTGTGCAATCATTACTAGTATCTTTTTCTTGAATTCCATCAGTTCAAATTCTATACCTTTTTCCCTCCACTTAGGGTAGTCACTGTTTTACTTTCTGTGATTTTTTTTTTTTCCCTAGAAATTTGCTTGTTGGCTTATATTGTATTATCAGCTAAGAAAGTTTTTACTATTCTTGGATCTTGTTTACTTGGTCTAGCATTCTAAGGAAGTGGAGAAGGAGGGGCCTGAGAATTACTTTTAGGTTTGTTGAAAATTGCCAGTTTTACCTTATTGAGTTCCTAAATGTTGCTGTTGTTTTTCTTTCTTCCCTAGGACTTGGATGTTGTGGGCGATGGCATGCCTTGCCCCCCGTCGCCCTTGCTTTTTGATCCTTCACTAACTCTTGAAGATCATTCGGTAACAGACATTGCCGGAGGCCCAGTGGGTATCTTAACAATTGAATCTCAGATTCCCTCAGAATCTCCGTCCATGGAGTGACTGGGCCGGGCAGAGGGTTTCTCTCTTGGTTTAGTATGAATTCCAGGGAGTAGGGTGTATTCCTAAATACAATATAATGCCCAAGTGAATACCATAAAATGAAAATACCCCTTTTGAGCTGGAAATATAGATCTGTGGGCTTTCTATTGCTGTAATAAAACACAACCAAATGCAACTTGGGTAGAAAAGGACTTACTTCATTTCACCCTTTACTTCAGCTAGTAGTCCATCACTGAGGGAAGTCAAATTGGGAACTTGGAGGCAGGAGCTGATGTACAGTGAGGCCATGGACAAACACTGTTTTCTGGCTTGCTTAGCCAGTTTTCTTACATGGTCTAGGACTACTGCCCAGGGGTGGCACTGCTCACATTCGTTCAGCCCTCCCACACCAATCAAGAAAATGCTTGTTCATAGGCCAGTCTGGTGGGCCCATTTTCCCAGTTGAGGTTCCCTCTTCTAACATGAATCTAGCCTGTGTAAAGTTGACATAAACCAGCCAACACAGACCTTATGCTTACAGTGTATGAAGTCCTGGGTGTAATGCTCAGCACTGCCAAAAACAGAACACAAAGCAGCTTTTGCTTTTGAATGCCTGTCTTGCAGTAATTTTCCAGATGAGCTTTAGAACTAATGGGTCCTAATCCTCAAGAGTAGGGCAGACATTTGAGTAAAAGATGGTAGGTAAGCTGTCCCTTTTGAGAGACATCATCCCAGTTCTTACAGAATAAAGGCCAGGTGGGTAGCTAGTGGCTCTCACTGAAGACTAGCAGTTACACTGTAGCTGTTGGTTTCAAGAAGATGCCTAAAGAACTGTCTTCCTGTGGTTCATCAGCTCTTCTGATCCTCAGCAGAGAATGACTATTTCATTTGGAAGAAACATAGCCTCCCACACCTGTCCCCTCTCATTTGACAGCTTCAGTAATGATTAGGATTCTCAGCAGAGTACTGCAAGAAGCAACCACTTGGTTACCTTGTTTTGTCCTGTTCTTGTATCTACTATAGATGGGTATTGATAAGTCAGTCATGCTTCAGGCCCATGGCATGAGTCTCTAACCAAAGTGCCTTTATTTCCTTTAATAGGGCCAGATTCAGGTGGCTGGAGATAGGTGTAGATCCCAGGGACCCCGACATGTAGAGAAAGCCTGTGCACCGTTCCCTCAACATGGACTGGCTACTGCAAATGGAAAAGCAGAGCCGACTATCAGCTGACACTTCACTCTGGAATTGTTTGCCTTTGAACTTGAACTTTCCATTCCTCAAACAAGTGCATCCCTGGTCATCTCTCACTGAGCAGCGACAACCCACAGACTACATTGTTTTCTTCGGGGCTATAGACAAACACAAGCCAAGCTTGTGTGGAATGGATCTCTAGTATTTAAAAGTTGCAGGATTCTTTGCAAGGAATAGAGTGGGGTAATCCCTGCCTTTGGGATGGACTTCTTATTGAAGACTGTACTTGGGAAAGAGACATTTTTTTTGTAATGGGATTTCTAAACCATGGACAGAAATCCACATGGATGTCTAGGCAGGGCTGTGGTCAGGAATGGTGCTCTTCAGGTGTTGGCTGTTAGTGTCAGATAGCTGTATCTAAAGGCCCCTGTTTAAACCTTTCTTTCCTCAGCTCCACATAATTGGGCAATGTAAACCCCTTTTCCTAGTGAACTGTGACGGTCAGAAAAGCAGCTCACAGATGTGGACTCTCCTTAGTTATCTTTCTTGCTCTTATGTAAATTTCTGTGGTGAATCCTCCATGTAAAATACAGTAAAATTATTGTACATAGTTTCTATTGAATGTTAAAGTGTTAGGAAAATGTAAAGTAGTCTGAATCGATTGTTTTCTTTGTATTTGAGAGTGTCCACGTTATTCTAATAGGACTTTGAGTGCCATCTGATGGGAGGAAGGAAATGGGAAAGGTACATAATATTTCTATCCCAGGACAGGCATTCCTGGAGAAAGGGCATGAGAGAGTGGGCACTCGGTACCTAGTTCCCAGGGCCAGATCAAAGTGTGTTCACTGGTCAGGAAGGAGTTCAGTAGGGGTTCAAGTCTGGCATGGAGCTTTAGGGCCTTGGTTTCACCCTCAGAGAGTGGATGAGAGGACAAAGGGGTGCTTCCAGGTCACTCAAAGGCATATGTCATGAGATTTGTGTAAGGCTGTTTTCTAGGGAAACAAATAATGAGCTACCAGAGCCTGAGTAACGGTTGACAGGTAACTAAAAGAAAAATATTAAGCTTGTCCTTGGGGTGGACAGTTTTCCCCTCACTGTCTGGCTGTACATCTCTCTCTGCAAGAACATATACTTGGGGTGAAGACCACTCGCCTATCCCAGGCCACTTTTAGGTGTTTCAGGTCTTTCCTGTTGCTTATGATTGAGGCTGCTGGCTCTAGAGGGATAAGAGTCCATCATGGCAGGAAGGCTTGGTGGCTGGATCAGGAAGCTGGGCACTCACAACCTTAACTATGAGCATGTGAAACAGCAACCTGCAAACTCTGCAAGGTTTTTAATCTCCAAGCCTAGTTGTCCACTCACTTTGTAGCCGAGGCTGGCCTTGAACTCAGAGATCCGCCTGCCTCTGCCTCCCGAGTGCTGGCATTAAAGGTGCACCACGCCCTGCCCCTTAGCTGTTTTTGAGACAAGATCTTTATAACCTTGCTGATCTGGTCATGTGGCCCCGGTGATCCTTGAACTCATGTCTGTCCTCTTGCCTTGGCCTCCTGAGCCCTGGCATGAACTACATTTCTGTTTCCTTTTGAGGAATCTAGGTTTTCATTCCTCTTTCACAATGGGCTTTTCCTGTCTTGGATATGTCTTCAAATTTTTCATCTGCATCTTTTTACATTTAGAAAATTCCAAGAAGCTGAACAGAGCATCTGGGTACCATGTGCTGTTCCTTGCCAAGTAGCCAACCATCGTCTCTAGCCTCATCTCTCCTGACCCGTCACATTTCACAAATGGGGCAAAGTCCCTTGTGCTTCATACTTTTTGCACAGGTCCCCCTCCCCGTTTTAAAATAGTAGCAATAGCATCATCACACCCTAGAACTGAGAATCCCTGAGTTACTTGGTCCTTGAGCCTCTCTGAATAGTCCCTCAGTGACATCTCTCATCCAGGAGCAGTCCAACAGCTGCTGTTCACTCCAAGGCTTGGTAGCGCTGTCCTAATCTAGCCCGGGAAGTTCAGAAGGTTCCTTGAGAGCCATTGGTACCTATTCTTAACGACAACTTGGAAATACTGATTCTGATATCAGAGTAGGAATCATCAGCAACAGGGGCAAATAAACTCAGTGGAAAGAGGAAAGGCCACTTAGCACTAAAGATGAGGTGACTTCCTACCGAAATAAGTTTGGATTTTTTTTTTTTTTTAAAGATTTATTTATTTATTATGTATACAGTGTTCTGCCTGCAGGTATACCTGCAGGCCAGAAGAGGGCACCAGATCTCATTATAGATGGTTGTAAGCCACCATGTGGTTGCTGGGAATTGAACTCAGGACCTTTGGAAGAGCAGTCAGTGCTCTTAACCTCTGCGCCATCTCTCCAGCCCAAGTTTGGATTTTTTGTTTGTTTTTTTTTGAGACAGGGTTTCTCTTAGTAGCCCTGGCTATCCTGGTACTTGTTCTGTAGGCCAGGTTGGCCTCCTAACTCAGAGATCTGCCTGCCTCTGCTTCCTAAACACTGGGATTAAAGGTGCAGGCCACCATGCCCTGCCTGACACACCTGACATAGTACTTTTTTTTTTTTTTTTGGTTTTTCGAGACAGGGTTTCTCTGTGTATGTCTGGCTGTTCTGGAACTCACTCTGTAGACCAGGCTGGCCTTGAACTCACAGAGATCCGCCTGCCTCTGCCTCCCAAGTGCTGGGATTAAAGGCATGCACCACCACTACCTGGCTTGACATAATATTTTTATCTGAGCTGCTACCAGGCCCATAAATCAGGGTAAGTCTTCTGCATCAATCAGAGCAACTTCTTCAGGTGAGGCTCCCTATTCAGGTGATTCTAATTTGTGACACGTTGACATTAAGATCAATCACAATACTTTTATTTATAAATTCAGAATTAACATCTACAGTCATATGTACCTAAACTCATCATTGGTGGGTTGATATGGGGAGAAGAAAGGAATTAGATTAAATTCTGTATAAGACTCCAGTTCTATCAGTTGATGGTTGGATTGTTCTATGTGTGGACTTTAAGTTCCTTTCATCATGGGCCATGATGGCTCACACCTTTAATCCCAGTGCTCGGGAGGCAGAGGCAGGCGGATCTCTGTGAGTTCGAGGCCAGCCTGGTCTATAGCGCGAGTTCAGGATAGCCAGGGCTACACAGAGAAACCCTGTCAAAAAAAAAAAAAAAAACAAAAAAAAACCAGGGGTTGGGGTGGGGGGTGGGGTGGGAGCCACACCTAATCTTCATTTGGGGTAAATAAGGGTGTAAGAAGCGTGTTGATAACAATAACTCAAGGACTGCCTGTGCCTGTAGTTCACAGGAAAAACACATACTACCAGCATGTGTGCAGTTCCAAGGGTCTATCCCCAGTTCCCCAGGGAAAATAAAGCAATGCAAAGCCACCCAGAGAAGTACAGATTTGCATTCTCACCACAATGTGCTGAGAAGCCAAAGCTCACAAAATGTGAACCAAGAGAGAAATGGAAAGCTTCGGCTGTGATTCAGAGGATGAACTCATTAAGACCACTTTAGTAAATACAGCTCTACAATGTGGATAGTCTGAGAGTTAATAACGCACTAGGCTTCCCATTGTAAACAACTCCTCTAGGGACTGGAAACACTTGGCTTTTCTGGGCCGAGCAGTGGGGTGCTTCCCGAACCCCAGCCCTGCCCGCATTGTAGGTGCTGATGCTGTGTGGGACAGAGGCTAGATGCTCAGACACATCTAACTTTCTAAATGTGTTTACACTTCGCGTCTTGGCCACCCCTCCCTACATGGGCTGCTAATCCCAAAGAGGGCTGGTCTGCATGCTACAGTATTAGTTACTTGGGAGACAAGCTGATAATGAGGGCAAAACACAGCCCGACAGTGCCCCCGTGTGGTCTTGCGTGACACTAGACAGAAGGCCTGTATTGTGAGAGTCTGTGCTCTGTTCTTGTCATCCGACCTGGGGCCCACAGATGAACTATCTGTCTTTGGGTCAGTACCATTATATAGTGCACCAAGAACAATTTGTTCTCACCTGGGAAGATGGCGATGGACATATGCTGTATAGTGTTACCCAGGGATATTTATGTAGCCCTACTATTTGCTGTGGTTTGGAAATGCAGGACTTGGTGTCCTGGGGAAAGGCCCAAGATGGTCACTTTGTACCATTATACTGATATCTATATAATTATATATCTCTGTCTGTCATCCATCATCTATCATTTATCTGTCATCTATCTACCCATCATCTATTTATTTATCTATATATCTATCTATCACCTATCATTTATCTATTATCTACCCATTTATTTGTCATTTGTCTGTTTATCATCATGCTAGCTTCTGATTCTCTCACTGATTTGAAATCCATTGCTGTGAGTCTGAGAGCTGTTCTGGGAACTTCCCTAAAAATCATAGAGATGGATAAACAACTCCAAAGTGTAAAGGTTTGATTTGTCTGTACCAAAGAAGAGCACACTAAACAGTAGTCACCTAACAGAGGTACAAGAGCCTTGAAACCAATAAAACATATTATGATGATAGTATAACATGGGTACGTAAGAGATAGGTCCTCTAGAACCAAGTCCCCACAGGAAAGGGACTGATACATATCCTTGTCTTAGTCAGTGTTCTGTTGCTGTGAAGAGATTCCATGACTATGGCAACTCTTACAAAGGAAAGCATTTAATTGGGACTTGCTTACAGTTTCAGAGTTTAATCCATTATTGTCACAGTGAGGAACATGGCAGCATGCAGACAGACATGGTGCTGGACAAGTTGAGAATTCTACATCTGGATTCACAGGCATCAGGAAGAGAGAGTTGTAGCAAGTGGCTTTTAGTATTTTTTATACTTAAAACCTAATTATGCACTCAAATTTATTTTACTGTACTTAATTCCTTATGCCTCCTGTCTAACCTTTGTTCCTTCCAACCCCCCAACTCTAGGTGGGAGAGAAAAGGTTAGAGGGAGAAAAGACATAGGTCTCTTTGGGCTACTTCCTGCTGATTAGGGTCTTAGGTTTCTTTGGGGGTAAGACCAGTCTCAGCAGATGCCCAGGAGACAGCATCAGGAAGAACAAGCAGCAGTTTGGGGGAGCACCAGCAGCTGGGAGAGCAGCAACCTCTTTCTTCTTTGTAACCCTTTCTCCTACTTTGTAGAGCCCCCCTTTCTTCTTTGTAGTCTCCTCTCCTACTTCTTTGTAGAGCCCCTTTCTCCTTGGGGCTCTGCTTTTCTTTAATCCCTTTCTCAAGTCAACTTGCTCAGCTGGCTAAGCCACGCCCCTGCTAGCTCAGGAGACAGTTAATACTTTATACCTGTGTCTTAAGCAGCCTCACACCTGGGATTAAACATTCTCATAATTGGTTATTTTAATAAACTCATACCACAGAGAGTCACTGGGCCTGGCTTGGGCCCTTGAACCTCAAAGCCCACCCCCAGTGACACACTTCCTCTGAGAAGACCCTACTTCAAAATCCTTTCAAACAGTGACACTTCCTGGTGACCAAGTATTGAAATCTATGAGCCTATGAGGACCATTTGTTGAAAAAAATATGGCTAATTAAATGATTTAACCAGTATTTATATTATCTTTAATTGATTGTTAGCACTAATCCTTAACCTGCCATGATAAATGAATACACACAGACACTGGATGGATCTTTTTTTTTTTTTGGTTTTTCAAGACAGGGTTTCTCTGTGTAACAGCTCTGGCTGTCCTGGAACTCACTTTGTAGATCAGGCTGGCCTTGAACTCACAAAGATCCGCCTGCCTCTGCCTCCCAAGTGCTGGGATTAAAGGCGTGCACCACCACTGCCCGGCTACACTGGATGGATCTTAACAAGCCTAGGCCTGGGTTGTGCAATCCTAGTCCATCTAAACTAGCTCATAATTCCATTACCCAAATATGACCCCATATATACATACGTCCCTTTGGACTATTATTCTCCACACTAAGCCGATGTTCCAGGCCACGTGGAAAGATCTTCTTTAATCTACCCCATGGCGTGTCCTCCTTGTTTACTCCTGGTTTCTTCTCCGGCCTTCTTCCCAAGATGCTCTCTATCAAAAAGCCCGTGAACCTTAGTCCCACCTATCTCTGTCTTTGCCCAATCTCCAGGCCTCAGCTTTTATTTAACCAATCAGAGTCAATTAAGCAAGAAGGGGAATATTTGTATATAATATAGAAATGATAAGATATAAGGATAGATTATTGAATCTGCTCTGAAACTTATAACTATTGTTATTCTTAAAATAAGGTTATCTTTTGATACACTGATATAAAATTTTGTATATTGATAAAAAATAAGATTAATTTTGATAGAATTTTACAGTTTGTTTGTTCAAGTTGATAAATAGGATTTATAAATCAATAGATGTCTTCAAAAACCTCAGAGATGTACAGAGAATGGCATTTAAAGATATTATTTTAAGAATTGTTTGACATTTTGGACAGCATTCTGTCTACAGTTGGGGCAAGGGGCTTTTCCTACCAAGAGATAGGCTGGAAGCAGGTAAGTCGACAGCCTAGCTCTGCCAAGACAGGGTAGGTAAGTCCTTCATAACCCCTGCTCTACAATCAATGTCTGTCAGAGAAACGGGGCCAAATGACTGAAGATCGATGCTGTAATGTATGGAGAGAAAATGGGAACTGTCCAGGCAGCCACAGGTATGTCATTTCTTAGTTTGGGAAGCTGCAGGCCCTGTACTTCCTATAAAATCAGATATATTTATCCCTCTCAGGTCTCTGAGGTGGTTGAAGAACAGATAGCTAGAGTCTCATAATTAAATTTTGAGTTGTTTAGGAGTCAAGAGAGTGTTATAGATCTAAGAAGATACTTTTAAAATTGTGTTGCAAGTTAGTATGAATGTTGAGTCAGATTTAGACCTTTAAACTCATGGAGATGTTTAGATAGTAGAATGTTAAAGTCAAGTACCAAATACATATGGACTGGTCTTTGGGAATGTACGTTAAGCCATATAACCCTCATAACTGTGGCCTAATTACCTCTGTTGTACTGTATTGTATTTGTTATTATAAGAGAAAGAGCCATTTGTTGGACTGAAAGGGGAAACTGTAGGGGGAAATAAGATATACCTTAAACTTAAACTTAAAAGAAAAAAAAAAGGGAAGAGGATGGGGGGTTGAGGGTGGGACTGGAGGGGGAATAGGGAGGGGACTGCGATTGAGATGTAACTTGAAGAAATAAAAAATAAAGAAAAAAAATACATAAAAAAAGAATTTGTTCTGGATCTAAGAAGATGTTTTTAAAATTGTGATGCAAGTTAGTATGAAAGCTGAGTTAGATATAGCGCTTTAAACTCATGAAGATGGTTAGATAGTAGAATGTTAAAGTTAGGTGCCAAATACATATGGACTGGACACTGGGAATATATGCTAAGCCATATAACTCTCAAAAAAAAAATAAAAAATTAAAAAAAAAAGAATTGTTTGACATTAAGACAGTCAGCTCCTGACAGCTCCCATTTGACTTGGAAGAAAACAATGAGCATCAAAAAGAAATCTCTCATCAGGAGATAATTCCTATTGGACAAATATGTCCCTGCTCTTTCAACAGACTATATACAGTCCAAAGAGGGACCAGAGCTTAAATGCAGGCAAGTTGATGTCCTGATTCTGCAGAGACAGAATGGGAAAATCCTTATTACCTGCTGCACAATTATGTCTGTGAGATATGCTTGGCCAGAAGGCTGAAGATGATGCTCCAATAGTATGGAGAGATATTTGGGACTGTCTAGGCAGCAAACTGTCATTTTTTTCTTTTTGGTAGCTGCTCTTCTGTGCTTCCTATTCACTCAAATAATAACTTTATCCCTTTTTAAGTCTTTGATGGGGTTGAAGACATAATAGATATAAAATTTCAATTAAACTTGAGTTATTTAGGATTTAAAAGAAAATATAAGATATGATAGAAATTATTTAGGTTCAGAACTTTAGACACACCAAGATAGGTGATTTTTTTCTTCTTCAATATTGCCTGATAGAAATAGGCTAAACATTATATATGTACCTTTTATCTTTTTTATTAGACAAAAGGAGGGAAATGATGGGGTGGTGTTAAGCATTCTAAATGTTAATTGGTCCTGTTTGTTGTCTGTTGCTTAATTGACTCTGATTGGTTAAATAAATGCTGAGGCCTGGAGATTGGGCAAAGACAGAGGTAAGCAGGACTAGGGGCTTTTAGAGAGAGACAGAACATCTTGGGAAGAAGAAGCCCAGAGAAGAAGCCAGGAGTAAACAAGGAGAACACGCCATGGGGTAGATTAAAGAAGATCCTTCCACGTGGCCTGGAACATCCGCTTAGCATGGAGAATAATAGTCCAAAGGGACATATGTATATATAGGGTCATATTTGGGTAATAAAGTTATGAGATAGCTTAGATGGGCTAGGATTGCACAACCCAGGCCTAGGCTTATTAAGATCCGGTGTCTGTGTGTATTCATTTATCATGGTGGGCTAAGGATTAACACCGCCAAACCAATTAAATATAATATAAATACTGGGTAAACAGTTTAATTAGTTATTTTTTTCTACAGCCATTCTTATTCAAATCATCTCAACCCTCAATAGGGGGGCCATGAGTCACAGGGAATGAGGGACAGAACACTTGCCCACTAATGTGATTTGGACAGAAACAGGAGTTGGTCAAATGGGTCAGTGTGGTGGATTTAGGGCTAAGTGGCTGGTAGTCATATGTGAGCGTTCCCCATTCCATGTGTGTATGTAATTCAGAGGTGTGAGCCTTCCCCATTCCATGTGTGTATATAATTCAGAGGTGTGAGCCTTCCCCATTCCATGTGTGTATGGAATTCAGAGGTGTGAGCCTTCTCCATTCCATGTGTGTATGGAATTCAGAGGTAGGCTGTCCTCATTCCCTTTCTGTTGCTGTGATAGACGCCATGACAAAAAACAACTATGCAGAGGACAGGGTTCATTTAGCCCACAGGTTACAGCTCATCATCTTGGGAAGCCAAGGCTAGAACTGAAGCAGAGACCACAGAGGAGCTCTGCTTAGTGGCTTGTTACCCATTGCTTGCTCAGTTGCTTTTCTTACACAGCCTGGTAATGCCTGCCCAGGGGTGGCACTGTGCACAGAAGGCAACCAGGGCAGCCCACCTTCTGATCGTACACACACACACACACACACACACACACACACACACACAC
>CAJQZJ010033609.1:2337866-2368709 GCA_907164525.1 Lophiomys imhausi | reverse complement strand
ATGTCACATATACACACACATACACATACACACACAGACACACATACACACACAGACACACACACACACACACACACACACGGAATGCAAGGCCTCACTTATTTATGTGCACATAGGAACATACACATATATTAATTATACACTCACAAATGAAAGACAGAAAATACAAAGAACCCAACCCGGAGAAGTTCTAGGGGTGGGAAAGTTTCAGCGTTTAGTTTCTTTGTTGGGTTGTAAATCCCTCCAACAGCCAAACTCGGTGGCTTCCAGCATCACTATTTTCTGACTCTTGGGTTTGGCAGGTGGTGGTCCAGAGATCTGCCACTGCAGGATTGAGATCAGGCTGTGCTTCAGATTTAATACCAGGGTTTGGGGCTGTGTATGGGGGTATACACCTCTTTTTCTGTGGCATGTTTGTGGTAGGATTGGTGAAATTAATATAGAATCTAGTAGCATAGGGATTTTGGAAGCTTGGCATCTCAGATAAAAGGTATGGTTGGATCCAGTTATATCCAGATGTGATTAATATTGAAGGGCATGCCTTGAAACCCTGCCACAGATGATCATGGGGCTGTGGACACACTGTTGGAGGGGTGTGCCTTGGAAAGCCCACCAGCAACTATGGCATTGACAATGCCAGAATTCACGCAGAGATCATTATGACACATTACGACACAAGGGATTTAAAATCGGAAGCCCAGGAGGCCTCCCTCCGCCTCTTCTTCATCTTCCTCTGGCAACACATGTCGAAAGACCACGCAGCCAAAATACTGGAGTGGAGTCTTGGAGCCCCAGAGCATCGAAGGTGAGCCCAAGAAACTTTTCATCTTGCAAACAATTGGGCCCTAGCACCATAGAGGCAATTCTTGTCTGATTAAAAGGCCACCCCACTTCAATGGTTGAAACAGATCAAATTTATAAACTGGCCTTAAGACCTGATGAATAAGACTCACAGACTTTAAGATTGAGAGACTTGGTGGAAACCAGCCACCCATATGGATCCACACCAAAAATTAACCTGAGAGAATATCCTTTTAAGACACTTAAGTTAGCCGGGCGGTGGTGGCGCACGCCTTTAATCCCAGCACTTGGGAGGCAGAGGCAGGTGGATCTTTGTGAGTTCGAGGCCAGCCTGGTCTACAAAGTGAGTCCAGGACAGCCAGGGCTACACAGAGAAACCATGTCTTGAAAAACCAAAAAAAAAAAAAAAGAAACTTAATGTTAAGTGTTTGTTTTTTATAGATATTAGAGTATTTTAGGCATTGAGATATTCTTAGATTATAGGTTTTGGAATTAGGGTTTGAGTTTTAGGATTTAGGAACTTTATAGGTATTAAGTATTAATAAATATATAAGTATAAATAAAAATTTTCTGTTAAATATGTTCTTTTCTGTAGTCATAGGGGCACAAAAACTCAGACAGCGCTGTGTAAATACATTTCCAGTCCCTCCTGCTATCACACCCACTGGTATTCTATTGGCTAAAACAAGTCACATGCCGAAGCTCAAGCTTCATGGAATGGGGAGGATATGGGGAGAATATGCTCTGTCCATTGCAGTGATGGGAAGGTCACATGACAGAGGGGGCGGTAAGGAGTTAGGGTTAGGCCCTGGAGAGGTGATGGCTCAGCGGTTAAGAGCACTGGCTGCTCTTCCAAAGGACCCGGGTTCAAATCCCAGCACCCACATGGCAGCTCACAACTGTCTGTAATTGCCAGGCATGGTGGTGCACGCCTTTAATCCCAGGACTCGGGAGTCAGAAGCAGGAGGATCTCTGTGAGTTCAAGGGAATCCTGGTGTACAAAGTGAGTCCAGGAGAGGCAGAGCTGTTACACAGAGAAACCTTGTCTCGAAAAACAAAAAAAATTGGGATTAAGGGCTGGAGAGATGTCTCAGCCATTAAAGGCTAGGCTCACAACCCAAAATATAAGAATTAGGATTAATAATTTGTTTTATCCCTGGAAGAGACAGAGGGGCTTTGGACTGTTGATCCTCTTGTCCCAGCCTCCTAAGTTTGTGGGTGTGTACTACCACACTCAGCAAGATCTGGTTTCTTTCTTTTCCTTCCTTCCTTCCTTCCTTTCCTCCCTCTGTTCCTCCCTCCCTCCCTCTCTTCTTTCTTTTTTTTTGGTTTTTCAAGACAGGGCTTCTCTGTAGCCCTGGCTGTCCTGGACTCACTCTGTAGATCAGGCTGTCCTCAAACTCACAGAGATCCACCTGCCTCTGCCTCCTGAGTGCTGGAATTAAAGGCATGCACCACCACACCCAGCAAGATCTGGTTTCTTAAAGTGCTTTGCAAATGTTGAAAGAATGTTCCAGGAGGTGAAATGGAAAAGTCTTTTCATTTTCACTTCATGTGAGTCCTGTGACAACAGAGGTCACTTTCCAAAGTGAGATGCAAGACTGTAAATATTTACAAAAGCTTCTTGGAATCTTCTTTGCAGTTTCTTCTTTCTTTTAAAAAAATAATTATTTTTATTTTATGTGTATGAGTGTTTTGTGTGCATGTATGTAAGTGCAGTGCATACACACGTAATGCCCTCAGAGGCCAGAAGAGGGCATCTAATCTGGAACTAGAGTTACAAATGGTTGTGAGCTGCCAGGTAGGTTCTGGGAACTGAAACCAGGTCCCTGTCAAGGATGGTGGTGGCACACTCCTTTAATCCCATTGTTGGGAACAAGCAAAAGAAACTTATTTTAAATACTACTATTTCATTTTCAGACTCCATTTAATCATAGGGAAAAACTAAATTCCAGGTCCCAGGCCTAGGGGAGCTGGGAACTTCCCAACAGCTGAACAGCTTCTGATGTAGGAAGACAGTTGTCTGAATCCAGGATCTCAAGGACAACGTCTCCATCTTGCTGACCGGGTCAAACAAGTTCATGTTCCCAGGCCCAGGATGAGTTAAGGGCCTTGAACTTGGACCTAATGTCCAGGAGAATGAATTAAGGGCCTTGAGGACAGGTGTCCTGGATCAGGCCCAGTCTTCAACAGATATTCCCTTGCTTAACCCATAATGTCCAAATACAGTTGGATAACACTGCAGCTCACCCCCAGCCATCCCCCCTCTTTTGTGTTCCCATCCTTTAAAAATGTTACACAATCTCCCTTTGGGGATGTGGTTCCGATCCTGAATGGGCTGCCTTCCTGAGCTCAGAAATTAAAACTTTCATTTTAAGCTTTCATATCCGAAATGAGTTTTCTCGGTTTCCGCCACAAACTGAACACCCAGCACTCGGGAGGCAGTAGCAGGTGGATCTCTGAGTTCGAGGCCAGCCTGGTCTACAGAGTGAGTTCCAGGACAGCCAGGGCCACACAGAGAAACCCTGTCTTGAATAAAACAAACAGTGCTGAGCTATCTCTCCAGATTCAGATTTTGCATTTCAAATTTATAGAGGGTGGTAGGAAGTCCAAGATGAGAACTGGGGAGAGGAGAGGGGAATCTTTGGACAGAGTTAACATGCTTTCACTCACTAGTGTGACCAGATTATGTATTGTAGGTAGCTGTTACGGTGAGAGAAAGACCTGCCCCACAATCAGTTTAAGGAGGTGGTGTGTAACAGTAAATTTTTATTTATCACACATATAATATTTATCAATACTTAACAATTACCTAACAATTGTCTATAAAATTCCTAAATCCTAAACCCAAACCCTAACTCTGAAACCTAGCACCAGATACTAAAACTTCTTAGTATCTGTAATACAAGCATTTGACATTAACCTAAGGTTTCTCAAAAGGATGTTTTTCTCTGAGCGTGGGTCCTGATGGATGGCTGGTCTTCATACAATTTTTCAGTTTTAAAGTCTCTTAAAGTGTCATGAACACTTATCTCGGGCAGCAAGCCAGTTGATTCTGGCAGTGATGGCTCAGCCTGTGGGGTCCCTTAATTACTAGGCCAGAGGCAAATGGATTGTGTCAAACACAATTTTTTATTATACTAGTCACACACAGAAGGTTGGGGGGGTCCCTCTTGCTTCGACACTCCAAATGTTGTGGGTCATATTTATGAGAACACACAATAGATTATACTAAGGGCTAACACTATAAAAACTATTAGTAAATAACATTCCATCTAAATCCTAAATTTCAATGTATAGTAATACAGCCGGCATAACTTTAACAAGTATCTCAATAACAGTTGGTGAGCAGCCCGCATTACAATAACACAGTCTTCATGCTCGGAAGCTATACAACCTGATATTTGTCTGTTTGCCAATCAGTCCAAGCTCCGCTGTGTTGGAACAGTCCTGATGTAGCTGGAGAACGTTGGTCAAGAGGCTGAATTACTCTTGACCACGAGGAGTGCTTGCCTGCGAAGTTAGATTAACTCTTTGCAGTCTGGTTCTCAGGTTCTGAGCCTTCTCTCAACGGAAGCCGCGTGGGGGGCAGGAGATGGAGGCTCAAGAGTGTTTTTTTTTTTAGGTTTTTCGAGACAAGGTTTCACTGTGTATCCTTGACTGTCCTGGACTCACTTTGTAGACCAGGCTGGCCTTGAATTCACAGAGATCCACCTGCCTCTGCCTCCCAAGTGCTGGGATTAAAGGCGTGCACCACCACACCCGGCTAAGAGTGTTTTTTCTCTCAGCAATTCATCTCGGGAGTGGGGATAGCGAGGTGGACTTCAGCCCCTCCTTCTATACTAGTGATTGACGTAATGCTTCACCCCCTTTCTGATAACCACTCACGTCTCGTTATCACCCCTTGGGTGGACACCCACATGTGGCTATCACACCTTGGGTGTGAGAGGGGTTGACACTTGGATCATTCTGGAATTTCCAAACATCTGTTAATCATCTCATGCTCACAGACATTCAACTTGTCTCACAATATTTGAAATGTACTTTCTCAAAATGGAGTTTACTTTGCTTTCCTGCCTGCCTAATTACGTGCTCATTACATAAAGTCTCTGAATTTCGTTTGTCCCCTTGTGGTTTTAAGACCAATTAACACATGAAAGTTTCCCAGGCGGCTCACCGATTCAGATGCTTATGGCCTGCAAAGCCCGAAGTTCCGGAGTTCCAGTCTGATCACTCCCGAATCTCAGGGAGAATTTGTCCCGATTCAGACCTGAAACGGGTCAACATCAGAGGGTGGAACTTTCCCATGAGATTGTGATGCTTGTTCTTTCGCCGGTCGGTCGAGGAAAACCTTGAGTGAATCAGGAACAGGAAAGAGAGCCTGTGCAGCGTCCACGTGGATCCTGCCTTATATATCTTCACCTGTTGGCAGAAGTTTTTGTGCACTTTTAAAGTTAGTTCTGAGGGCTCAGTCTTTTTCAAAAAAGCTTTTTGCAGAAGTTTTTGTGCACTTTTAAAGTTAGTTCCGAGGGCTCAGTCTTTTTCAAAAAAGCTTTTTTGCAGAGGGGAGTGAATTCACAGGCGGTCCGCAGATGTGGGCAGGTGCCTCAGGGCATGTCATTCAGATGTCCTTTGCAGAGAGCTGCGAAATGACAATAGACCTCTGACCTTCGGAGGACAGGCACGCCAACCCCAAGATCAAAGAGGTCCTGGTCCTTGGTGAGTTCCCAAGGACATGTCACTTCGGATGAAGTCTTTTATCTTAAAAGTCCAGCCTTATTCCAAGTTCCCTACGCTATATATGCCAACACTAAACCTACCACAGTGGTGAGACAGACACAAACCCACTGTCATGGGTGTATATCATAGGTTGTGTTTGTTCAGTGGAACACCTACCATACAGGAATATGATGAGGACCCACTTCAGGTTATGTATTAATTACTGTATCAGGCTGCCTGTTGTCCACCGAAATCCACTCTCTTTTTTTTTTTTGGTTTTTCGAGACAGGGTTTCTCTGTGTAGCCCTGGCTGTCCTGGACTCAATTTGTAGACCAGGCTGGCCTCGAACTCGCAAAGATCCACCTACCTCTGCCTCCCAAGTGCTGGGATTAAAGGCGTGCGCCACCACTGCCCGGCTCTCGAAATCCACTCTCTAATAATGTGGCAGCATTTTAGCAGGGCACAGGCTGCCTAGTTAAGGACTGTATTTACCAGGCTATTAAACTATTATCTGTAGAATATAAACGGAAGCAACAATGAGTTTCTTCTTCCAGGCCTGTGTCAGTGTAAATTTATAAAGTTGTTGCAGTTTTCTCTTAACCTGGCTAGCTTCCAAACAATTGAGACTGGACTATGTTATTTATTTTACAAGCTTTTTAAAGGCAAAAATATTTTAATATTTTAAGGCACAATACCGAGCAATTATTACTGTATTCTATTTCTCTAAGCTAAACTGGCTATCTCTCAACCAAAATCCCTAAGATACTTGCACTTATGGCTTTCTCTGCTCCAGCAATTTTCTCATGCTCTCTCCTGGACTGCTCTCTGGCTGAATCCCCTACTTACCACCTCCCACCACCTGTCCCCTA
This sequence comes from Lophiomys imhausi, assembly GCA_907164525.1. Classification (NCBI taxonomy): domain Eukaryota; kingdom Metazoa; phylum Chordata; class Mammalia; order Rodentia; family Muridae; genus Lophiomys; species Lophiomys imhausi. The sequence continues at coordinate 2,362,319 of CAJQZJ010033609.1, read as the reverse complement.
CTTGGCAGGAAGTTCAACCCTATTCTTTCCCAGTCATTGGCCATTAAGCTACTTTATTGGCTTATCAGAGAACAATTGGGAAGCTTGTGTTTACATTGAGACAGGAGATTCTTTAAGGATTGCAATCAGATATAGAGGAGACAGAAATCAACACTGAATCTTCACACAGTACACAATAACATTATGCCTACAGGCCTGGGCCTTTAAACAATGCATGTGCGTTTCTCCATACTCATAAGTCTTCCTGTAAATTGAAACATAGAGGTATCTTCAATTAGCTTTGTATTTGTCAAATATCCCAGGGCCATGCTTTTTAGTTTTACTAATTTTACTCTGTGGGAGAATCACCACAAGAGATCATTAAACTAGATTAAAACAAGGGCAATGTGGGAGTGCAATGGGCTCAGGAATTTGCATTTTTAACGTGCTTCAGGTGCTGCTGCTGGTCCATGCTCCTACTGTAATGCCCAGTTCATGAAACCACTAGACTATCCAGAAGACTCCAACTCAATGAAAATGCAAAAGGATCTTTAATTTGGGGTTCAAGCCAAGGTAAGGACGTCACACGTTCTCCACGCAGGGAGTCAGTGAACGGCCTCGAACCTGGAAAGTTCTTAAGGCTCTTAAGGGCTAGGTAAGGGAGGGGGACGAGCAAGCAGGGCAGGTGGGGTGGGCTTTCAAGCTTTGGCTTTATACGATTGGCTAAGTATGGCTGACCTTTAGGTAGATTGGCCCAGGCCAAGTGGCCAAACCATAAGTGGACCAGAGGCACATCTGGTATTGTAAAATCCTGATAAACTTGTTCCAGGGAGTGAGGAGGTACTTCCAGTCATTCCCAGTCTCCTTGAGCTCAAGGTCTCTAGAGAGGGGGGCTGTGTGGTTTTTGTTCTTGGGCTATCATTGTTGCCTTACTTTTTATGAGCTATTCAATAGCTCATAAGGTGGGTAAGAGCCAGGGCAGACTAGGGTCTTTGTTCTTTCACTACCTTGCATCGTAGCAGTGCTATACTGATGTTCAGGTTTTGTTTGTTTGGTTTTTGATTTATGAGACAGGGGGGTTTCTTTGTGGAGCTCTGGCTGTCCTGGAACTCACTCTGTAGAACAGGCTGGTCTTGATCTTGGTGATCCTCCTACTTCTGCCTCCCTAGTGCTGGGATTGAAGGAGTATGCCACCATGCCTGGCTACTGATAGTTTTGTCAGATTGACACAATCTAGAATCACCTGAGAGTGTTAATGAGGGATTGTCTCAATCAAGTTGGCCTGTGGGGGAAATTGTCTTGTGTAGAGGAATTTTAATCCGGAAACATGGAGGCTGTGGCAAAGGATCACTTCTGAAGACCTAGGTCTATGTGATCTGGCTGGAATGCAGACATGCCACACACCTTTAATCCCTCTGGCTAGAATACAGAACACGCCATTAGTACACACCTTTAACCCAAACAATGAAAGTAAAGTTAGTTTGTAGAAGGAATCGCAGATGTTTGAAAGTGATGTCTAATTGAAGGGCAGAAAAAGTGACTAATCAGACAAAGATTTAGCCAGATTTGACAGGAGATGCCCAACTCTCACCAGAAGAGACAGGAAAAGGAGTACTTAGGAAAGTGCAGGGCGTGGGGGGGGGGGGAGAGGCAGTTTTACTGGGAGAGTTGTACAGAGACACAAATGAAGACAAAACAAGCCAGAGTGGAGCCAGAAGATAGGAACAAATTGTTAGAGTTAGTTTGAGGCCAAACAGAGCAAAAAGTCAGAGGCTGAGGAAGAAGTTAGATTGACTCAGTCACCTTGAAGAGGAGTTTGAGCCAAAACAGCTGAGTTGAACCACCCAGCCAGAGTTCATAAAGAACAAGAAAAGGATGAGCTTATTCAGCAGTAAGTCTCAGAGGCTGAAAACGTTCTAAGCCTAGGTTAGCAGAAGGAGTCAGTAAGCCTCCAAGATGATGATTGCATCAGGCTAATAAAAGTTACTATTAGCTGGGCATGGTGGTGCACGCCTTTAATCCCAGCACTTGGGAGGCAGAGGCAGGCGGATCTCTGTGAGTTTGAGGCCAGCCTGGTCTACAAAGCAAGTCCAGGACAGCCAGGCTGTTACACAGAGAAACCCTGTCTTGAAAAACCAAAAAAAAAAAAAAACCAAACAAACAAAAACAAAAGTTACTATTATAGTGTTGATTGTGGTCACTGAGGTGGGGATGACCCACCCTGAATGTAGGTGGCACCACTTCATGGATTGAGCCCTAGACTGGATGAAGTGGAGAGGGGCAACTGAGCGTCAGCTCTCATGTGTCTCTAGTTGTCTTCTGACCACAGATGTGACCAGTTCTCTCAAGGTCTTGTTGACATGACTAACCTGCTGTGATGAACTGTGATCTGGGGTTGTGAGCTAAAATAAATCCCTTGCTTCTGCCTTAGTGAGGGTTTTATTGCTGGGAAGAGACATCGTGACCACAACAACTCTTATAAAGGAAAACATTTGACTAAGACATTCCAGAGGTTTAGTCCGTTATTGTCATGATGGCAGGAAGCATGGCGGCACACAGGCAGATGTGGTGCTGGAGAGGGAGCTGAGAGTCCTACATCTGGATTGACAGGCAGCAGGAAGAGAGAGGGAGCCACGAGGCCTGCCTTGGGCTTCAGAGGCCTCAAAGTCCATCCTCAGTGACACACTTCCTCCAACAAGGTTCCACACACTTCTAATAGTGCCATTCCCTCCCTAGGAGCCATTGCCATTTTATTCAAATCACTACAGCCTCTAAATTCTTTTGTCGGTGTTTTAAAGGTGTACACTGCCACTGCCAGACAAGAGCACTGCGGAGGGGCCAGATGGAAAGAACCCGTGGTTTTGAATGTCTTTATGGGAAGATATCCTTGGGTTATTGTGAGAGACAGATGCCTAGCACCATGTGTTGGGGATTTTCTTGCACCATCCTAGACCAGCCAGCATTATCACCTTGTTAGCTGGCCAATCTTCTGTTTCTTTCTCAACTTTCTTATGTTTTACCTTGAATTTACTTGAACTACTTTCCAGGTGGTGAATAAAATGAGTTCACTCAATGAACGTCATAAGAGCCGGCATCATGAGGACTGGCCTCTACAATGCCATGTTCAACTGTTAGTAATAGCTCAGACTGGATGATACTTAAGATGTTCTCTGCCAGGCACTGAGGAGGTAGAGGTTAGAGGACTGTGAGTTCAAGGACAGCCTGAGCTACACAGTGTGTTCGAGGGATGGCCTCAGGAAGAGGCTTTCCTTAACTTTCTTTCCAGTGGGAGGGTCCGTGAGAATGGGGTTTTGGGCTGCCTGTCCAATGCAGCAAATGCCCACAGGACTCAGTTTCTTTTTTCCCTTTTATTGAAAATAGATCATCTTCTTACATAACTTGTCCCAATCACAACCCCACCCCTTGCACCTCCCATTTGAATTGAACTCCACTCCATCTCCAACCAGAAAACAGACTTCCAAAGGATAACACCAGAACAAAACACAATAAAATAAATATAATAAGACAAAAAAAAAGAAACAACCAGGAAGAAGTGGCACATGCCTTTAATCCCAGCACTCAGAAGGCAGAGGCAGATAGATCTCTGTGAATTCAAGGCCAGACTGGTCTACAAAGCAAGTCCAAGACAGCCAGGGAGATTACACAGAGAAAAGCTGTCTGGAAAAAAAAAAAGGATAAAACAAAACCAATACATCGGAACAGGACAAAACAAACTAACAGAAGGAAAGAGCCCAAAGAGAAGGCACAAGAAACAGAGACCCACTTGTTCACATACCCAGAACCTAACAAAAACACCAAACTGGAAACATTAACATACATACAAATGATCTGCACGGTAAAAAAAAAAAAAAAAGAAGAAAAAATACATAAATAAGATAAAATAAAGCCAGGCAGTGGTGGCGCACGCCTTTAATCCCAGCACTTGGGAGGCAGAGGCAGGCGGATCTTTGCGAGTTCGAGGCCAGCCTGGTCTACAAAGTGAGTCCAGGACAGCCAGGGCTACACAGAGAAACCCTGTCTCGAAAAAAAAAAACCAAAAAAAAAAAGGATAAAATAAAACACCCCCCCAATAATAAGATAAAAAGAAGAAAGAAAAAGGAAAAACCCTGACATTACATTGTGAGATAAGTAACCTCCAAAGATGTCAAGTTCCCTTTCTGTTGCCATCTACTGCTGGGCATTCAGTCGTCCCCAGGAGCTGTCTGTGTCCAAGTGAGACCTCCGCTTTCCAACAAAATCTACATTTGCAAGTAGCCATCAACTGGAGATTGCCCTGACTAGGGTTAGGGCATGTATCCACCTCTTCCTCCAGCTCCAGGACCTCATCTGGCAGAGCCCCATGCACACCCAAGCTACCCCAATCTGAGAGTCCTATATGCATTGATCCTGGTGATCCAACAGGCCTTGCTTTCCTGGTGTTCTCCAACCCTCACCCTATCTCCTATGTTCTCTCTTGTAGGTGTAAGGTTATTGTGTAATTCAAATGCTGATTTCTGTACCCCTCATATCTGGTTTCAGTCTTTGTTCTGAAGAGCTCATGTCTCAATGTTATGTAACATTGCTCCTCAATTGTCCCCTGATGTGCCAATAAAGCAGTTTACAGCCAATCACTGAGGGAAGAGAATAGGGCTGGACTTCCTGCTCTTCAGTGGAGGAAGAGTTAGGGAGAGGAAGTAGGGGGAGTCAGAGAAGAGATAGAGGCAGGAGATATGAGAGGAGATTCAGTTGAAGCAGGAAAGCCATGAAGTGCAAGTATCTCTGAGATTTATGCTGGGGGGAAGCCAGATTAGTTTAGTGGGTTAAGAATAGAGTAATTGGTCAGCTTTTGAATTGTGAAGCCTGATTAACAAATAATATAAAGAGTGTCAATTATTTGGATGATAGCTGGGTTAAGAGGTAAACTGTGAAACCAACACAATTATATAATGTTACAATAACACCCTCTGCCTTCTCCTCCTTGGGGCTCCCTGAGGGGAGAGACCCATTGGATAGACCCCACCAGTACTGAGTGCCCCCTACTCTCTGAATAATGTCAGGCAATGGATCTTTGCGTCCCGGCCCATAAGGTGCTGGAGGAAGCCTCTCTGATGATAACTTGAGCAAGCCACAGATCTGGATCTATGAGCACAGCGCATTGTCACTAGGGTGACACATTTCTTAAGCATGCTACTTTTATTTTGGAGGGGAAGATAGGTAAAATTAAGAGTTTCCAAGGACCAAAGGAATTGGCCCATCTTATGGGAGGCATGTCTGAAGACAATTTCACAGTTTACAGCTGGCCAAGTATTTGGACGAATGCTGGCGTTTGCAGTGGCTCATTAACGGATCCCTAGGGGCAGAGAAAGAGAGCATAGATCAGGACCACAGTCTTTTGGGTGCTCAGATACTGCACTGCGGGAAAGTTCAAGTAGAGAGAGCTTGCCTATCAAGACAAGGCTGTTGTGTTGACTGAGACGCATACTTGTGTTATTTCCCCCCATTTGCACACCAGGAGAGCACATTTGCACACCAGGAGAGCAGTCTCAAATCATCCCCGAGCTCAGAGTAAGGCCTAACATGGACAGGTCAGGTCCTGTATGGACCTGTGCTGGTAGAGCTGCTGATCTCCCCCTTCACGTCTCTCTCACCAGACAGATGAGGCATTAGGATCTTCCATAACTGTCTTGACACAGAGGATGTCATCGCTGATATCATCATCCAAGAGTTCTGAAAGGGAAAGTGGATGAGTGGGGGAGGGAGACATCTCTTTCCTTGTTTCATTATTCTTTTCAATAATTGGTCATTGTTATGGGAAACTTTTTTTTTGTCTTTTTCTCTTCTTGTTTTTTTTTTTTTTGAGATAGGGTTTCTTTTTGTAGTCCTGTTTGGCCTTGAACTCAGAGATCTGCTGCCTCTGCCTCTTGGGGGCTGGGATTAAAGGTGTGTGCTATACCATTCCTCATTTTCTTAAGGAATATGAGCCCTACGGTTTACAAGTCCTTCACATCTCTGAAATCCCGTTCTAGATTTGCCTTCCATTTTGCCTGGGCTTTCTGAATACCAATGTAGAGCTGATTAGGTAGAGAGAGCCCATTTTCAGAACACGGCTCAGTATCTTGAGTGTAGCTTGTGAGTGTGTGGGATAGTGATACAGGTGTGTGTGCATGTGTACATGTATGTGTGCATATGTGAGTGTGATTGTGTGCTGGGGACAGGGCAAATGTCTTGACAGATGAGAATTCATGAATGAAGAGGATGACACAGAGTCTGGGCTTCGAGGTGGACTGGGACTTGGTCAGGGGACAGTGTGTCTCTCCTTTTTGGAAAGCATATCTGTAGGATCCCACTGTAGTTTGAGAGAACTCTTTGGGACCGTTGGCTGCCTGCACTCAAGCTTGGATGTGTTACAGAGAAGCACATTTATGTTCCTATTTTGTCTGCCCTACTGCTTCCAACCCTTGGAGGGGACAGAGGCCTTACTGCTGCATGGCATGTTGCAGGCATTTCTTGAGGTGGTCTGGTTGTCTTGGCACCACTGGTTGCTCAGATAGAAGATTCCATAGTTTCTACTGCCATCAGCATTTTCCCCACTAAAGGCTTGAGTGTTGAAGTTACTCTTATGCTCAGCCAAGCAGACCCCTGTATCAGAGAAAGCAAAGGATATGGACAGAAAATGGAGAATGGTTTATGATGAGAGGTCACAGAGTAAGCCAAGGGGAGGCAACATTTATCTAGTGGTGAAGTTATGGGAGATGAAGTGCTGGGCTAGCATTACCAGAACAGAAGGGTGAAGCCTGGCTTCAGTTGGGTGTGGTGATGTGCACCTATAATCCCAACACTTGGAAAGATTGGCAGATCCAGGATAGCTGGGTCACAGTGAGATGTTGTCTCAAAACAAGCAAAACCAAGCAAACAAACCAACCCAAACAAAGTGAAAAGAAAAGACTATTAATTATTATTATTATTATTTTTTGAGACAGAGTTTATCTGTTTATCACTGGCTGGCCCAGAACTTCCTTTGTAGAGCAGTATGTCCTTGAACAGAGATTCACCTGGTTCCTGAGTCCTGAGATTAAAGGTGTGAGCCACTACCACCTTGTAAGAAAGGTTCTTTTAAGATCAAAATGAAAAACCCAAACCAAAACCTATGAAGTCCTAAATATTAGAGGTTATTTATAATTAGGGTCTCTCATTACTAAGCAACAATTAACCCATAGTGTTTATTAAGTAAGAAAGGAATGTTAGTAATCAACTAGTCCATTAGTCTGCTTCCTAGTCTACTTCTCCTTGTCCGATCTTCTAGGTAAATGTCTACTCTCATTTTTACATTCACTTTAGATGGACAATAAAGACTAAATTTGGCAAGGGGAGAATGAAGGAGGACATTCTAGGGAAATCAAAATGTTTCATGTCTTTTAACCAGTGAGGTGGATGACCGAGATGGTCCATCCTTCCTTCACTCTTGTCATCGACTCACCTTCATGCTCTACCCTGGCATCGAGGTCTCGTCCCATCAGTAGAACAGCACTCAGACAAATGTAGAAGGTGGTGGTGGGCTATTTTTGGCAGATTTAAGAGTGGAGCGAGGGAGAGAGAAAGTATGTGATTTGCTCCAGAGACGGGTTGGAAATAGTTCAGGCGAAGGCAAAGGGGAGAGGCATCAAGGGGAAAGTTGTTGGATCAGTTCCTGGCTATGTCCAGAAAATGTTCCAGGGAAAGTGGGAAAGTGTTCTGGTGTGTGTGAGGGGGAAGCAGATGAAAATCTACAGTAGATAGGACAGCCCCCAGGTAGAGAAAGAAGAAAGCCAGTCAGGACTTACAGGGAAGAGGGATCAGGGGCAGAAGGGACAGTCAGGAGACCTGGGAGTAGCTCTGAGTTACCAGAGAGTCTTGGGGGGAGAGGCTATCATGAGAGAAAGTGTTTGGAAGGGGTCTCTTTCACAGAGAAGAATTTATACTCACATTGAGACACTCGATAGCTGTGAAAATCACCTACGTACTTTAGCTTTTGAGCTAGTTCACACACTGTGAAGACTTTGGCCTTGTAATTCTCAAGGAAGCAGCTGAGGAAGGAGATGAGCAGAATGGGCCTCATTTCTTCACCTAAGGGGACCCAAGACTGGCACACCCAGGACGCTGTAGTCTCTTAAACCCTCCAGGCACAAAGGTGTCTCTGAGTGGGTTATAGCATTGGCAGCTATGCCAGGAAGAACTTGGTTGCTCCAGGCTAATGACGCAAACTTGTCTAACCACCTCAGGGAGGGAGGTGAAGCCAAGAATAAAGCCTTTGGGTGAAGGGAAAGTGCTTCTGGGTCTGAGAAACATGTATAGAGAAGGGAAATGTTGGAAAGAGAAGGAATTTGGTAGGAGAAAGAAGTATAACTTCTAAAGCTTGTGCCTTATTGAAATATTCTCTCCCAGGTGGTGGTGGTGCACACCTTTAATCCCAACACTTGGGAGGCAGAGGGAGGAGGATCTCTGTGACTTTGAAACCAGCCTGGTCTATAGAGCTAGTTTCAGGATAGCCAGGGCTACACAGAGAAACCCTGTCTGGAAACAGTGGGGGGAAAATGTCCTGAAAGGTGGTTCCCTGGGACACAAGCTAGATTTATTTGAAAGGATTGAACTTCAATTGAGAAAATGTCTCCATAAGATCCAGCTGTAGGGCATTTTCTTAATTAGTGATTGACCACCAAGGAGGGTCCATCCCATTGTGGGTAGGGCCATCCCTGGGCTGGTGGTCCCGTGTTCTGTAAGAAAGCAGGCTGAGCAAGCCTGAGTGCAAGCTAGTAAGCAGCACTCATCTCCAGGTCCCTGCCCTGCTTGAGTTCATCCCTGACTTCCTTCAATGATGGTCTACAAAGTGGAGGCCAAATAAACCCTTTTTTTCCTAACTTGCTTTTGGTCATGATGTTCATCACAACAATTGTAACCCCAACTAAGACATATACCATAGGACTACCTGTGAGACCCTGACTAAAAAACAAACGAACAAACATGTAGAGAGCTGCGATGTGCCGCGCCCTAAAGATGGCGCCAGTTTCCGCCTTCCACCAGCCCGACGGTGAGCGCTCTCGGTGGTAAACAAGTCCATATTTGGCTAAGACCGCTGATCTGGCTTGCTTCCGCATACGTGGGCCTCTAAGATAGCACTACGTGGCTTTACTTGATTGGCTGTTCATTTAGTATTTAGCCTGTGGGTTGGGTCTGCCCGGGCATTCGGAAGACTGTTTTCAAGGGACCTGAATAAACTGCTTGAGAAGAGCTTTTGCGAGTTGCGTCGTCCTTGCTGGTCGAGGGGGACGCGACAAGTGGTGGCCCGTACGGGGACCCAGAAAAGACTCAGAACTCCTGCAGTCAGGGGCAGCGCTGGTAAGTTTCTGGGATAAATTAGGACAATAAAGTTTCACGGAAATAGCGAACACAAGGTAAAGTTTTGCGGAGATAGCGAACAAAAGGTAAAGTTTCGCGGAGATAGTGAACAAATGGTAAAGTTTCGCGGAGATTGCGAACAAAGGGTAAAGTTTTGCGGGAAGTTGCGAACAAAAGGTAAAGTTTCGCGGGAAACTACGAACCAAAAGTAAATTTTTAATTATGGGATCGTCTCAGTCACATCCAATTTTTCTGGCTCTTCAGGAGCTACTTTTAGCTAGGAATTTGAAACTTAAGAAGTCTACCCTAGAGAGATTTCTGAATGAATGCGATTCCGTGGCTCCGTGGTTTGCGGTGTCCGGGAATCTTACGGTATCCTGCTGGGACAAATTAGGCAGGGACTTGGATTTTGCTTGGGAACAAGGTACTCTAAAGCATGGAGTAAGACCAATTTGGAAGATGGTGAGGAGTTGTTTAGAAGATCAGAGATGCTGTAACGCGATCAAGGAGGGAGAATCAGCCTTGTAACTGCTGCAAGGGGAAAGATCTGAGCAGGTAGACAGTGAAAAGGAAAGTAACAAAGGCGAAAGATTTGAGCAGGCAGACAGTGAAAAGGGAAGCAAAAAGAAGGTTCCTCTCTATCCCGATCTTAGAGATTTTAGAGATTTTAGAGATTTTGAGGACTCAGAGGGCACGGATTCTGAAGAGGAGCTACACGCTCTAATAGAACAGTTGGAGAGGACTGCTATTAGAAAAGTTAATCAACGCATAGATTTAATACAAGAACAGATTGATTCTCTTTGGCAACTAGCACAATTGGGGTGTGAGTGGAAAATGCAAGGTTTGTGTGTTACTTCCGTGCAGTATCAAAATTTTACAAAGGCTGCTAATTTGTCTAGACAATTGTCAAAGTTCCTCTTACAGGATTGGTCGGCTGAATTTAAAAATAAGATGAGAGAGCTGAGAGCGACAATCGTCCACATCAACTCCACTCGGGTGGATTTGAGCCTGGCTACTGGTTTGACTTCCTGGATACAGACGGCTATGGATCATCTTAAGGAGTGGGCGGGCGTAGGCTCTTTGGTGATACTGATGATACTAGCCTCTCTGGTTTGCCTATGGTGCATCTACAAGATGAGAGCCACACAAAAGCGTAATGCAGCCATGATTATACAAGCCCTTGTCACCATTGAGGCGGGCCAGTCCCCTCAGGCATGGCTCGCTGCCGTGAAGTAAATCTTCACTAAGCATAGTCCCTGCCCACTGAGGTATTCGTTCCATGTATATTAGGGTCTGGCAAGTCAATGACGGAGTAGACGGGTAAGTCTCAGCCACTTAAGACAGGGCAGTCCCGAGTGGGGAGGCTGACCCAGAGACGGGTAAGAGTTTGAGCACCGCCCTCCTACAGGCTCAGGCCCACTGTGAGATCCCCAGATAGGGGGATTACGAAGCCTTTCCAGGGACTTCTACCAACTTTAGAAAAAATAAAAAAGGGGGAACTGTAGAGAGCTGCGATGTGCCACGCCCTAAAGATGGCGCTGGTTTCCGCCTTCCACCAGCCCAACGGTGAGCGCTCTCGGTGGTAAACAAGTCCATATTTGGCTAAGACCGCTGATCTGGCTTGCTTCCGCATACGTGGGCCTCTAAGATAGCACTACGTGGCTTTACTTGATTGGCTGTTCATTTAGTATTTAGCCTGTGGGTTGAGTCTGCCCGGGCATTCGGAAGACTGTTTTCAAGGGACCTGAATAAACTGCTTGAGAAGAGCTTTTGCGAGTTGCGTCGTCCTTGCTGGTCGAGGGGGACGCGACACAAACAAATAAGAAATCAACGAAAGAAGGCAAAACAACAAAACCTAACCATTTTCTATAGGCCAGAGCACTTCAGGGAGACAGAGACAAAATACATGATATATACAATAAAATAAAGAAATTAATTGTAATAATTTGGCTCATACAGTTATGGATCTGAGGAGTCTAGATTCAGGCCTAACTAACTTTTCTGCCTCTCAAAAAGCTGAAAAGTGAACTGCTTGAAGGTCGGATTGAAAGGACCGCTGTTGGCACAAGCCGCCTCAAGACCAAGTTCTCAGCACAAAGATTTGTTTGTCAAAGAGGGACAAAGGGCAGGGAGTAAGAGACAAAGACAGGAGATTGAGGGCAATGGGGAAGAGGAAAGGAATAAGGGAGCAAGGGAAGGTGTATTTGTCCTAGGGGGTGGGGAGGACGGGATGACAAAGGACTGCCATTGAATAGAGACAGGGCAGATATCACAAATGGCAGTTTATGAAGGTAAAAGGACAAACCCGTGTTAGGTTGGGGTGTTTAATTTTAACTGGACATGTTAATTAGGGGAGCCAAAGGAGGCTTTTGATTGCTGGCGTTCCTACTTCGATAGCTGGACCTTGACAGTGAGCCTCAGTGGGAGGAGGTGGCCCAACTAAGGGGACACAGCTTGGTGGCCAGCTTTAGGGATGTGATCCAACAGTTTTAGCAAAGCAGAGGGGACGGAGGAGGGCAGGCCTGCCAGTGCCATGTTTGCCATGCTTGGGCAGGCTAGAGCCTCTTTACACATACACATCATTTAAATTCAGTAGAGATCACTACACATCTGTAAAACTAGATGAGTGAAAGATTGTTTTGATTCGGGGAGAAGTGTTTTTAATCTTCAGTGGAATCGCAGCACATGGCTGTAGTAAATGGCCGGCTGAACGAATTTAGGTCTCTTTCATTATTTGAACAAAGGACACCTTGTGATCTGAGTGAGGACAGACTGCTCATGTTTTCTCCGTTGACACACCACAGCAATTTATTAGTGTCGTTCCAGTAGTCATGGCTTATAGCTGTAAATTAGAGCCATTTTGGTTTTTTATATTTATTTCATTTCATTTTGTTTTGTTAGTTTATGTGTATGAGTACCTTTTTTCTGAATGCTCTTTGTGCCTTGTGTCTTTGGAGGCCAGAAGAAAGTACTGAATTCTGTGGACCTGAAGTTACAGATGGTTGTGAATCATCATCATGAGGATGGGATTTCAATCCAGGTCCTCTGGAGAGCAGACAATACTTTTTTCTTTTTTTCCTTTTCTTTTTCCTCTATCTATCTTTTTTATTTTATTTTGAGAGTTTCTCTACATAACTTTGGCTGTCCTGGAACTCTCTATGTAGACCATGCTGGCCTAAAACTCACAGAGATCTGCTTGCTTCTGCCTGAGTTCTAGGGTTAAAAGTGTACACCACCGATGGGTGTGGTGGCGCATGCTTTTAATCCCAGCACTCAGGGGGCAGAGGCAAGCAGATCTCTGTGAGTTCAAGGCCAGCCTGATCTACAGAGTGAGTCTAGGTCAGGGCTAACTCTGTCTATAAAACAAAACAAAACAAAACAAAAGAGTGTACACCACCATGCCCAGCCTCAGAATATATACATTCTCTCTCTCTCTTTTTGTTTTTTTTTTCAAGACAAGGTTTCTCTGTGTAATAGCCCTGGCTGTCCTGGACTCAATTTGTAGGCCAGGCTGGCCTCAAACTCACAGAGATCGCCTGCCTCTGCCCCCTGAGTGCTGGGATTAAAGGTGTGTGCCACCATGCCCGGCTTGGAGGCAGTTTCTTAATAAAGGTTCCCTCCTCTCAGGTGACACCAACTTGAATCAAATGACATAAAACTGTCCAGAACAGTTGAGATGATGGTATCTGCTTGCTTTTTCCTATAGATGGGAGTATGCAAGAGAAAAAGCTCAAATTAGATCTGGTCCTAAAGAGTCCTTCCCAAGATCCAAAAACTTGGAACCCATGAAAAGAACTGGATAGTGAAGAGAGAATAAGAAGGCAGAGGCAATAGAAGACAGGCCTTGGCCCATCTTTAACACCAAGGAAAGGAAACCATGGTTCAGTGTAGGGAGATAGATTAATATAAATTAGATTTAGAAAATATCTAGGTTTCTGATACAGTCTTTTTTTTTTTTTTTGGTTTTTTCGAGACAGGGTTTCTCTGTGTAGCCCTGGCTGTCCTGGACTCACTTTGTAGACCAGGCTGGCCTCGAACTCACAAAGATCCGCCTGCCTCTGCCTCCCAAGTGCTGGGATTAAAGGCGTGCGCCACCACCGCCTGGCCTGATACAGTCTCTTAATCCAGGGCATGAAGATCAACTTGGCTGTGAGCAATTAGTTTATCAGCTTATGGATGAAGTCACGTGAAACAAGGGGAGTCTCTATGGATTGAAAAACAAGGTTGAAGCCAGGTGAAACAAGGACAGACTTTATGACCTGGCATTGTTTTCAACTGCTAAGTGGGCAGAGCCCAAATTAAGCTGAAGCAGGTGGAACAAGGAGAGATCCTATTTAAGGACAAATGAATGAGTCCGAGAGAGGGCGTGCTAGGGGCTTCATGTTAGAGAGCCGATGCTATCGAGTCCTCACACTAGAAAGGACAATGAGTAGTTTGTATCCTCTGATGGAGAAAGTGCTCGTGAACTGACGGCCAGATCTCCCTGAGGCAGAAAGAAGCTGATGAACAGAGAAAGCCTCAGTAAGACAGCAAAAGGCCAAGGACTAAACCCTGTGGCTCAGCTTTTGCCTACAGGGGTTTGACCTGTCCAAACAATGGCCTGAACGAAACTGTGGCCAGCTTTAAAGACTGAGGCAGAGCGGCAGAGTTGCTGATACGAAGGAAGTAAGTTGGCCTACAGACGCCTGGGGTCTCCCAGAGAGAAGAAAGCCTCAAGCCTTATTTAAGGTGAGACTGCCATAGCCAATTTACCCTGACGGATCAATGTCTGAGATATCCCAGAAGAAAGTATGCTGAGTGCATTAAAGGGTCTACCCCAGAGACTGTGTTCCTGATGACTGAGGATCTGCCCCAGAGACTGTATCCTCTAATAGGTTATGAAAATAGTTGTAATAGTTATCAATAGGTTTAGTGGTTAGGTCATAGGGGTTGTAGGAATAGTAGTTAAGTAAGTAAGTGTATTTGTTATAAGTGAATATAGTTATTAATAAATAAATGATTAATAATTAAAAAGTACAGTTTCACCAACTCATACGTGATAAAAAAAATTGTGCTACATTAGCCTTCAAGTGATCCCAATAGACCCCTTCACCTGCTTTCCCCTTTCCTCCTATGCTCATGTTCACTTTAGAAACCTGATCTCCAAGCTGACCAGTGTCATTCAGGTCCCACAGAGCTTCTCATAAAAGTCACACCATGTTCTGGGGCTCAGCAAAGCCACCAATGCCCCACTCTGGTGCCAAGATCCTTGTTGATTCAGTCTCTTGTTTGCCTCTCTAGTGAGGACAGTCCTATGCAGGCCAGGGAACTGGGCATCAAACACCACCTTTCCCATGCCTGATAACCTCTTTAAGAGTAATCTTCCATTCCATTGCTTTTCAGTCCCTGACGTGCATGGAGACCTCAACTGTCAAAAGTAGGTGTTCCTGACAGTTCATGTGAGCCAGATCACCAGGGAAGTGTTTCTCATGCTTCCTCAAGTTGTTCAGCCTTTGTCTCCTGTAGGATGGGTGGCACATTCCTCACCTCTTCCATGTCCACACCCTCAACAGTGGCCCCCTCAAGGCCCTAGTCCTACAGCTTTGCCATCAGGGCGGTGAGAGGCTCTGATATTGCCTATTGAAAGTCTTTCCAACTCAAGCACTTGCGTTACTGCATACGTCTACTTTTGTGTGCCCAGCTGCATGCTGAACTGAAACCCAACCTTTTTAAAATTATTAAACACTTATTTATTAGGAACTATTCACTTATAACAAATACACTTACTTAACTATTATTCCTATAAATTCCCACAACCCCTATGAATGCCTTCAACCTCTAAGACCTAACCACTAAGCCTATTGATAACTATTACAACTATTTTCATAACCTATTAGAGGATACAGTCTCTGGGGCAGGTCCTCAGTCGTCAGGAACACAGTCTCTGGGGTAGACCCTTTAATGCACTTAGCAGTCTTTCTTCTGGAATATCTCAGACATTGATCCATCAGGGTAAATTGGCTATGGCGGTTTCACCTTAAATAAGGCTTGAGGCTTTCTTCTCTCTGGGAGACCTCAGCCATCTGTAGGCCAACTTATTTCCTTTGTATCAGCAACTCTGCCGCTCTGCCTCAGTCTTTAAAGCTGGCCACAGTTTCGCTCAGGCCACTGTTTGGACAGGTCAAACCCCTGTAGGCAAAAGCTGGGCCACAGGGTTTAGTCCTTGGCCTTTTGCTGTCTTGCTGAGGCTCTCTCTGCTCACCAGCTTCTTTCTGCCTCAGGAAGATCTGGCCATCAGTCCACCAGCACTTTCTCCATTAGAGGATACAAACTACTCGTTGTCCTTTCTAGCGTGAGGACTTGCTAGCATCGGAGCTCTAGCTCTCTAGTGTGTCCCCTTGGCTCCATCCACTTACACTCCTTGTTCCACCTGCTTCAGCTTAATTTGGGCTCTGCCCACTTAGCAGTTGAAAACAATGCCAGGTCATAACATCTGTCCTTGTTTTTCAGTCCATAGAGACGCCCCTAGTTTCACGTGACTTCATCCATAAACTGATAAGCTAATTGCTCACAGCCAAGTTGATCTTCATGCCCAGATTAAGAGACTGTATCAGAAACCTAGATATTTACTAAATCTAATTTATATTAATTTAACTTCCTACAAGTTTGTGAGGGGAAAATGACAGAAGGCCAGTGAGATGGGTCTTTGGCCTCAGATACTTGAGGCCAGATGGTGCAAGCCTGCCCATCCAGGAACCTACATCAAGGTGGAAGGGGAAAAGCAACTGCACAATGTGTTCTGTGATCTCCACATACACACTGTGGTGCACATATCATACACAAACAATTTCAAAAGAAAACTCAAACCCGATGACAGAAAGCCAAACACTGTGCTGCTGATCTGGATGGTTTAAAGTCTGAGCAAGAATTTGCAGAAGAAACAAATAACTTTTCCCCAAAGTACAGGTTAAAATAACATGAGTCTGTTCTGAGCTAGGTGATTAGCCCAGAATACACAGAGTGGTGTATTATATTTCTCCCTTGTAAGAATGTATATACTCGGTCGGGTGTAGTGGTGGTGGATGCCTGTTAGGGTCTGGAACATTCTGAAAAAACCTCCCTCAAACTCAGAAACATGCAAAAGCAATGAATGTTTATCTTTCTGCAGAACTCCAGCATGCAGGGGTCACCATTTAGGCAAAATGGCAACCCTGAGACAAGCTTGCAGGCTGTTTTTAAAGGCTTTCAGGGATATTTCAGGGGGAAGTGCGGGAAGCTGTAATGTGATTGGAGCATTCAAACTGAAAAGTGAGGGTCAGAAGCATGGGCTAGGGGAGGAGATGACTTCGGTTTATTTGTCATTAATCAGTGGTCTCGAGTTAATCTTAAGACATGGGGGTATGGTCTAACCCGGGTATTGTCTTACTGTTAGCTAAGCAACCTTATCTCTTTCCAGCCAGATGACCAGGTCTTGACCATTGTTCCTGGTTTTTCCATTAACTGCTGAGTTAATCTCTGGGAATGGGAACCTCAGGGCCTACTTTAATTTAACAAGATGAGGAAGCCTGCCATGGAATCAGCCTGACTCACAGTTTGGACTTTTTTTGGGAGGAGGGAGGTGGAGGCCTAGATTTTTTTAGGGGTCTCAATTAGGGGTTCCCCTAGGGCCCTTCATGCCTTTAATCCCAGCACTCGGGAAGCAGAGGCAGGTGGATCTCTGTGAGTTCAAGGCCAGCCTGGTCTGCAGACTGAGTCTAGGACAGCCAGGGCTACACAGAGAAACCCTGTCTCTAAAAAACACAAACAAAAAAAATTATGCTACATTAACCTTCAAGTGATCCC
The DNA here is from genome assembly GCA_907164525.1 of Lophiomys imhausi. Classification (NCBI taxonomy): domain Eukaryota; kingdom Metazoa; phylum Chordata; class Mammalia; order Rodentia; family Muridae; genus Lophiomys; species Lophiomys imhausi. The sequence goes on along the minus strand of CAJQZJ010033609.1, from coordinate 2,345,147 downwards.
AATAGACCCCTTCGCCTGCTTTCCCCTTTCCTCACCCTCCTATTCTCATGTTCACTTTAGAAACCTGATCTCCAAGCTGACCAGTGTCATTCAGGTCCCACAGAGCTTCTCATAAAAGTCACACCATGTTCTGGGGCTCAGCAAAGCCACCAATGGCCCATTCTGGTGCCAAGATCCTTGTTGATTCAGTCTCTTGTTTGCCTCTCTAGTGAGGACAGTCCTATGCAGGCCAGGGAACTGGGCATCAAACAGCACCTTTCCCATGCCTGATAACCTCTTTAAGAGTAATCTTCCATTCCATTGCTTTTCAGTCCCTGACATGCATGGAGTAAGTGTTCCTGACAGTTCATGTGAGCCAGATCACCAGGAAAAGTGTTTCTCATGCTTCCTCAAGTTGTTCAGTCTTTGTCTCCTGTAGCAAGGCGGCTTTTACTAATTTGTATACTAATTATACATTCTAATTCATATTACTGTCCTTAATACCTTATGCCTCCCCTGTCCAACCCTTGTTCCTTTCAACCCCCCAACCCTAGGTGTGAGAGAAAGAAGGTTAGATGGAAAAAGGATGGAGTTCTCTTTGAGCTACTTCCTGCTGATAAGGATTGTTGGGTTCTTTGGGGGCAATACCAGTCTCAGTAGAAGTCCAGCAAACCAGGAGACAGCAGCAGCAAGAACAAGCAGCAGTTTGGGGGGCACCAGCAACTGGGAGAGCAGCAACCGCTTTCTACCTTGTAGCCCTTTCTCTTCTCTGTAGAGTTTTCTCCTACTTCTCTGTAAAGCCTCTTTACTCATACTTTATAAAGCCTATTCTCTTTTACTTTTTCATGGAGCTCCTTTTCTCTTTTCTCTTTATAGCCCCCTTTTCCTCGGGGCTCTGGCTTTTTTCCCTCCTTTGTAGAGCCCCCTTTTCCTCAGGGCTTTGGCTTTTTATTTCTCTCTCCCAAGTCTTCAGAGTTAAACTTGCTCAGCTGGTTAAGCCATGACCCTGCTAGCTCATGAGACCATTAATATTTAATACGTGTGTCTTAAGCATGCCCTCTGGGATTAAACAAAAACTTTCTCACAATTGATTTTAATAAACTCCTACCACATTTCCCCCTTTTAGATAAAAACATGGTGTGTATGTGTGTGTGTGTATAAAGATATTTATCAGATCTATCAATAATTATATTTACAATGTCCAGTCCATTTGTATTTAGCAACCTTTGAGAAAGCATCTATTTTCTATACCTTGCTTAGACTTCTGTACCTATATCATTTTCTATTCTTATTTGCATTTATCAACCTATAACATCTTTTAGAATTAATACATTTCTTAAATCCTATACAACTAACCTTAATTATAATATTATAATTATTTAGGCTTCAACCCCATCAGAGACTTTAGGAGGAAATTGAATTGTTACTTATGTATGTAGGAAGTGTAGAGGAAGCAACTTCCAAAACTATAGTAATGACAGGGGCTGCTGGCTACCTAAACAGTCACCATGGTTTCTCTGTGTCATTGGAGAATCCAGTCTTCAACCTATTGGCCCAGATTATCAGACAACCTTTTCTGTGAAGCAGAAATATTAAAGGACTGACCTATCTTATCTCTGTAACGTTGGTCAGTCGACTTTTCAGTGTCTTGCTTGTTCACAGATTGGACAGACAGCCTGCTATCATCAGTTTTTTGTCCAGTGACCATCTTGCCACATTTGGTTTCTTTAATGCCCATCATCTTTTTATTCTGGATGCTTCCAGGAGCAGATGCCTGTCTATCAGAAAAACCTTTTCTTATTAAAGCATCTTAAATGCCATTTTCTGTAGGTCTCTGAAGTTTTTGAAAACCATTTATTATCTATATGTCTGTCTATCTAAATAGACAAACATTGGCTGTTTTTTTTAATCTATCATCTATTTAACTTCAAAAGCTACAAGAGATTAAATACAGCATATTTCTGCAATAACTAAACAAATATCTAACAAAACTATAAGTTCTTAAATCCTACACAGTTTTCAATAGCTGCTTTCAAATGGACTGGAACTAAAATTTGCATTTTTAAACGAGTAACAGACATTTTCAACAAATTAAATGCTTTTTGTATCAGTAGTTAATTTTTACAGCCTGGAAACTCTCCACTGCTCTCTCTTGGTAACAACTCTCAGCTGCTCTTGTCTGAAATGGCTCACACATTTTGATGTGGGGCTTTGAGGTAGGACCCCAAAGTTTCTTCCTGCCTGCTAAAGATTACCTTGTATGTCCCTCTTGGACATATATTCATTTGTCCAATGATGAACTCTCCCAAAAAGTTTGAAAATTCTGGAAAATCTTGACTTTCTGCCACTAGAAACCATTTGTGTGCTGTTACTGTATTTCCTAGAGTTCCATTTTGACATCTGGCTGTTCTCATACAGGAGGAAAAACAGCACCATACCAAAAAATCCATTCTCCGCACAAAGCAGGAGAGAACCCAGTGACAGCAGCCATCATAAGCCAAAAAACAAAACTCTTACCACAAAAGTTAAACACAGCACAGAAAAATTGTAATTCAACATCCAGTCATCCAGTCTCAGGGTTGAACCACCCCAGCACAACCCAAGTAGAGAGATTAGCAGATGTGGGTCTTGTTGATGAGACGTAATACAGCAGAGCGGATCAGTCAGCGGTGGGTCTTGGCCCTGCAGGTTCTGCTCTTCCTCCTGGGCTAGGATGCAGCTCTGAGAGTCACAGTGATTCACGCAGTGCTTGGTTTTCTCAAAGGAAGAAGGCAGAGGCCCACTGGCACTTGAATTTGTTACTGGCTTTTTTGATGGACAGTGTAATTCATCATTTCCCAAGGAGCAAGAACAATAACCACCTTTGTGTCTCCAGTTCTGCCTCTCTTCATAGTGTACAAACTTCTTGGCTTCTCTTCCTCTCCCGTCTCTCTACCACCTACTTCCTAACTTCTGCTCTGCCCACTTGAGGAGGGTCAGGTACGGCCCACGGTGTCTCCTCTTTTTAGGGATTATAGTGTATGCATGTTCTACACCAGTGGTTCTTCTAATGCTGCAACCCTTTAATGCAGTTCCTCAAGTTGTGGGTGACCCCCCCCAACTATAAAGTTACTTTGTTGCTACTTCATAACTGTGATTTTGGGACTGTGATGAATCATAATGTAAATAGCTGGTGTGCTGCAACCCACAGGCTGAAAACTTGTGAAAGCTCTGTCCGTGGACTGTCTGTCCAGCTGTCAGACTGCTCAGCCTGTCTGAAAGTCCTGGAAGGAGGGACTTGTGAATCTTCTAAGTTTCAGGAACTTTCTGACATTTGTAAGTTGTTTTTTTTCCTTTATTTTTTATTTCTTCAAGTTACATCTCAATCGCAATCCCCTCCCTATTCCCCCCTCCAGTCCCACCCTCCCACCCTCAACCCCCCATCCTCTTCCCTTTTTTTTTAAGTTTAAGGTATATCTTATTTCCCCCTACAGTTTCCCCTTTCAGTCCAACAAATGGCTCCTTCTCTTATAATAATAAATACAATACAAAACAACAGAGGTAATTAGACCACAGTTATGAGGGTTATATGGCTTAGCATACATTCCCAATGTCCAGTCCATTGTTTTTTTTTAAAGATTTATTTTATTTTATTATTTTATGTATACAGTGTTCTGCCTGCAGGTATGCCTACAGGCCAGAAGAGGGCACCAAATTTCATTATAGATGGTTGTGAGCCACCATGTGGTTGCTGGGAATTAAACTCAGGACCTCTGGAAGAGCAGTCAGTGCTCTTAACCTCTGAGCCATCTCTCCAGCCCCAACATTTGTAAGTTTTGTTAAGCTCCTGCGTCTTGTCTTAAGGAGCCTCTATCCAGGAGGGAATATTTCATATAAGAGGAAATAATTACACAACAGGGAGATCCATAAAGAAGGGCTGGAATGAGGGCTCATCAGGCAATAGTACCCCTCTTCCCCCTGAGTACCCAGGTTTGGTTCCCAGCACCCACATGATTGCTCATGACCATCCTAACTCTAGTTGCATCGTTCCAACACCTTCTTCTGACCTCTGAGGGCACTAGGCATGCTTGTGAGCCAGTCTTGCCTTTTGTCTGCTTGGTGGTGGTGTTGGCGAGGGAGAAATTCCCTCCCCTCCCTTTTGGCCTCACCGTCAATGACAGAGAGTAGATATGGCCCTGGTGGGGTCACAGGAGCAGGAGAGCTGTCCCTGCCCCTCACATGCTACAGCACTCAGGAGAGCAGGCCCTGCACCTTGCCTGGACTGCTTAGTACAGCTGGTCTGAGATGTGGGGGATGTGGGTGAGCCAGCACTGTCTTTTGGTGGTGTTGGTGAGAGAGAGATCCCTTCCACTCTCTTTTGCCCTCAACACAGGTAGCAGGTGGGAGAGTTGGCCCTGATGGGCATATGAGAGGAGGAGAATTGATCCAGTCCCTTCCCTGCTGTAGTACTCAGGATAGCAGGCTCTTCACCTTACCTAGGTAGCACAGTAGAACTGGCCCTGAATGTGGGAGTTTTAGGCCAGAACCAGGGCTTTGAGTTGGCCCACACCAACATGTAGCCCATGGATGAACTGCTGGAGTGCATGAAGGGGCCAGTTCCACAGACCCAAAGCTACAGGATCTTCATGACACAGGACAACAACAGCATATCAGTGAGGTTCCAGTATTGACAAAGTAGCAGAAGCCAGAGGTGATGGGGTGATGTTAAGCATTCTAAATGTTAATTAATTGGTCCTGCTTGCTGTCTGTTACTTACATTGTCTCTGATTGGTTAAATAAAATGCTGAGGCCTGAGATTGGGCAGAGACAGAGAAAGATGGGACTTCCTGAGATTAGAACAGGAAGCCTGTGCTTTAGACAGAGGATTCATGCATTTCAGCTAGGAGCAGGAAGAAGGAGGACACACACCATGGGTTAGGAAAAAGAACCTCATTCCACATGGCCAGGACCATCTGCATAGTGTGGAAAATGGCAGTCCAAGGGGATGTATGTATATATGGGGTCATATTTGGGTAATAGAATTAAGAGCTAGCTTAGATGGGCCAAGATTGCTCAATTCAGGCCTAGGCTTGTTAAAATCCATCTGGTGAAGATTAACACCACCAAACCAATTAAATATAATATAAATACTAGCAAATAACTTAATTAGCTATTTATTTTTCTACACAGAGGTCATAACAGACCAAAGAATCATTATAGTGAACATTTGCAAGCAGAAAAGTATGGAGACAATAGAATATTGTGGGACACATCGAGACACACTACAGCTTCTAGAATGAGATTTTTTTTTTTTTAATGTTGGGAGAGGTTTCAAGGGTGGAAGGTGAGTTTGAAGGGAGGTGGGAGATGAGAAGGAACAGGGTTAATGATATGAAATTCACAAAATAATAAAGCAATAATAAAAAAAGATGAGTTGGGATTATCAAATTCTTCTCAGTCAGGATCTTGGAACTTGATGAGAGACTGATGGACCCCATATGTGGAACGAAGTGACAAAGACTTAAGGATTAACACAGAGGGGAGAAGACAGAAGATCCTTGGATGAAATGCAGAGAGATGCCATGGGCAGGGAGAGATGGCATGTCTCATAAAGCCTGGTGGCGCCAGGGCCTCCCTTAGAAGGGTAACACCGAATTCCTTCTGCTTGCCAGAAGTGATCTCTCAGTCATTTGAAACTATAAAAAGATCCAGCAGGAAGAGAACACTCCAGTTAGGGGCACCTAAGTGTCCTATTTCTTAAAAAGGTAGGCCAGTTGGGCCAGCAAGATGACTCAGCAGGTAAAGATCCTGAAGATCTTACACCATGGTGGTTCCCAGAACCCGTGTGATGGTGGAAGGAGAGGGTGCACTCTAGCACCTGTGCAGCATTGCATGTGTGGTACCAACAGCAATGAATAAATATTTTAAAGGTAGGCAAATAGAGGCCAGACATGGCTTTAATATCTATAATCCCAGCAGTTGTGAGACTGTGGCCAGAGGGTCACAAGTTCAAAGCTACACTGGGACACAGCATATAGAAGGAAATAAAAAAAGAAAAATGGGAGAATTTTTTGGGGTAGGATCAATCAGTCCTCCATAGTTCAGAATGTCCTTGGACCCACTAAGGTGTGTCCTAAATCAGGACTGATGCCCACCATACAGCCCAATGAGCTATCAGCAACAACACAATGTCAGGGGCAGGTCTTTCAGATATTCCCAAAGTCGTTAATTAGGGGAGTAGCTGAAGAGCCATAGAGATCTGACCTGGCATCCAGAGTCAGTATGCAGCCAGTCACAACCACATTTGGAGGATAATAGTAACTGAACACACACCACATGCTGAACACACACACCACACACTAGCCACGTGTTTCACAAACAGTTGCCAAGACGTGTGACACAATCCCCATTTTACAGACGATTGGGCAGGAGCCACAGGGGCTAAAGACTAGTGGGCCAGGCCAGTAGTGTGCACTTAGACTCTGCTGATTTTTGTCTTCATCCTGTAACACTGTCTTGCCAGGAGCAGTATTTGCGCTCTTCCAGGTCTTCAATGATCAAGATGGGTGTTCAGGCCAGGAGGCACAGCTGGTCTGTGGCAAAGCGAGTTCTCCCTTCTTTCAGAACTTTTTTACCAGGCACTCAAGGACCCTAACCTTGCGCCCTGTTCAGAGTGGGTGTGATATTGTCACAGATGCTATTATTCATCAAGGTTGAAGAGAAGAGAGAGAAGATACCTGTGGTCCAACTGAGACTCCTTTCCACAGAGGAGCCCCTCCGTGGGATTCCCAGCCTTCTCTTATTGTCTGGATTACTTTTCTATTGCTGTGATAAGACACCATGATCCTCCTCCATTCCCCACCTGCCCGACTTCGCATCTCTTTAAAACAAGCGCCAACCAAACCTATCAAATCCAATTTGTGCTGTGCAAACACTCTTGGTTATGAGTAGGCCCCATCTCTTAAAATAAATTTCCCCCTATTTCCCGATGGCGCTATTAATCCCCCTCCCCCATTTCCTGATGGCGCTATTGGCCGGGAACAAAGCCTTTAAGTCACGGGCCATTGAAACATTCCGGATCCAAACTACAGCAGCAACAGTACTCATTTCCTAGGGCTTTTGTAAATTAAGTGGCTTAGCGCGGAGCACCGAGAGCAGGGCTTGGCACACAGTAAGCACCCACCCACGAAGCAGGGCTTGGCACACAGTAAGCACCCACCCACGAAGCAGGGCTTGGCCCACAGTAAGCACCCACCCACGAAGCAGGGCTTGGCACACAGTAAGCACCCACCCACGAAGCAGGGCTTGGCCCACAGTAAGCAC
>CAJQZJ010033609.1:2317674-2337856 GCA_907164525.1 Lophiomys imhausi | reverse complement strand
CACCCACGAAGCAGGGCTTGGCACACAGTAAGCACCCACTCTCCTTCACACCCTTGTTCCAAGGAGAAGTTTTCAGTAGCTGAGTTATCCGGAGGGATATCTCATAGGTTGTTTCAGCTTCAGGAATGCCTAAGGACCATTATTTGTGTACAATAGCCAACTACCTTCAAGGGGTATCATGGAGTTATTGTCACTGTTAGAGATATGGTTAGAATTATATTCTATCCCATCTCAAATGTGGAACTTCCAGTCACGTGGTAGGGAGAGGAGATTATAATAAAAGCCACTCTTGGAGAGGCCAGAGAGAGGGCTCAGAGTTTAAGAATGCTTGTTGCTTTTCCAGAGGTCTGGAGTTTGGTTCCCAGCACCCATGTCAGGGGGTTCACCTGTGACTCCAGCTCCAGGGGATCCAACTACTCTGGCCTCTTTGGGCACCTACACTCATGTGCACATACCGACACCTTGCACCTAAACATAATTTAAAAATAATAAAGATAAAATTAAAAAAAAAAACAGACAAACTGAGAACCCAAAATAACAGCAACAACAAAAAACCAGTTCTGGGAGAGGTCAAGTGCCTGTTATACAGACTGCACCCTTTGAAGTGCCTTCCTCATGGTAGACATTTTGGCTCTGAACATGCCTAGAAGTCTATTTTCTCAATCTCTCTATCCAAATTTTTGTTCCATTTGCTGTATCCAGGCCAGGTCTCAATGCACAGCTAGCTCTCACTTGTCTGAGTCCTCTCATGCCTGACACTCACATGAAGGAGGCCTAACCTGTACATTTGTTACGTGCAGGGTTGCACAGGGCTTGGAGTAGCTAACACTCACTTGTAGAACCCTTGGGAGATAACATTAGTCCGTAACACTGCTTCGTGCATCAATGCTATTCTGCCACTTTGAAACCTTGATGGTACACAGGGGACCTTGAGCTGTCAGGGTGACGTTGGTGATGTGAGGCATTCCACTGTGGAGAGCATCACCAGGTTTTGAGAATCCCCTACAGCTCACACACAAGTATAATCTGATCAGAGTCGCTCTCCTGCCTTTTGTTCCTTATCCTCCGATTCCCTGGGAGTATGATTTGTTCTGGACAAAAGTTTCAACATCAGTATAAGACAAGGACTTGCTTAGGTTGAGTGGAGAAGAGAGGATGAAATCCTAAGGCTAGAGAGGGGAAAAGGAAGTCAGGCTGGGAAAGGCATGGTTTACATCTGGGTCAAAGATCTGCCTCTGCCTCATAGTGTGTGGAGGGTCAAAGTACCCAGTCCATTCCTCTTCCTTGTTGTCTATTGTAGGCCTGAGGTAACTGTGTAATTCAAGTGCTGATTCCTGTACCCGCCCCCATATGTGGTTGCAATCCTTGTTGTGTAAACACCGCTCCCCAATTGTTCCCTGATGTGCCAATAAAGCAGCTTACAGCCAATCACTGAGCAGAGGGCTGGACTGAGAGGAGGAATTAGGGGAGCAAGTAAAGTATTGAGGACAGGCAGAGATGCAAGAGAGATCTAGAGAGTGCTAGCTGAAGCAGAAAAAGCCACAAAATGCAAATATCTCTGGGATTTAAGCTGGGAAGATGCCAGATTAGTTTAGGGGGTTAAGAATAGAGTAATAACTGCTCAATTCTTGTGTTGTGAAGCTTGTTTAACAAGTGATATAACAGAATCTCAATTACTTGGGTGATAGCTGGGTTAAGAGAGAAAGTGTAAGACTAACACAATTATATAAAGTCCTCCATCAGGGATCAAAGGAGATGCTAGATCTGCCTCTCTGGCACCTCTGTAGTCCTAAGCAGCCAGGGGGCTGTCTTTGGTGGTGAAACACTCCCAGCTCCTTAGATCACACGCCTCCTATGGAGTCGGGTGTGAACATGTAAATGGATGTGGTGGTCATGAAAAATTAGACTCTGAATGCAAAACAATAAAAAAAATTAATTCAAAATAAAACGTGAATTCCAGGCATTTCTGTCAGTACATTCTTTGTTATGTTTTTTGACTTTACACTGACTTTTAAAACCATGTTTAGGGGCTGGAGAAATGGCTCAGTTAAGAATATTGACTACTCCGGGCGGTGGTGGCACATGCCTTTAATCCCAGCACTTGGGAGGCAGAGGCAGGCGGATCTTTGCAAGTTCGAGGCCAGCCTGGTCTACAAAGCGAGTCCAGGACAGCCAGAGCTGTTAAACAGAGAAACCCTGTCTCGAAAAACCAAAAAAAAAAAAAAAAACCAGTTATGATATGTGACTATGCTTTTGGGGCTGGAGAGGTGGCTAAGAGGTTAAGAGCACTGGCTGTTCTTCCCAAGGTCCTGAGTTCAATTCCCAGCAACCACATGGTGGCTCACAGCCATCTACATTGAGATCTGCCCGGGCATATATGTAGAGCAAATACTGTATACATAATAAATAAATGTTTAAAAAAAAAGAATATTGACTACTCTCGAAGACGACACTAGTTGATCCTCAGTGTCCTGAAAGGTCACAACTTTCTGTAATTCCAGTTGCAGGAGACCCATGTCCTCTCTGGCCTCCTGCACTGTGTGCTTGAGGATGTCAGAGGACAACTTTCAGGATGGGGTTCGCTCCTTCTACTGTAAGGGGTTGACCTCAGATTTTATGAGGTCAGGCTTGCAGTCAAGTGCCTTTACCCACTGAGCCACCTTTCTGTCCCAAAGACTGGTTTTGAACACAGTGTGCAAAGCCATCAGGGCACACAGTGCCACTGAGTGCTGTCTGGAGCATTTGGATGTTCAGATTGGATTTGTGTTATGAACAGAAGTGCTTTTACTGTCTTTGTTAGGACTTTACTGTGAAGAGACACCATGACCCACAGCCACTCTTACAAAGGAAAACATTTGACTAAAACATTTCAGAGGTTTAGTTCATTATCATAAAAGTGGGCAGCATTGCAGCGTGCAGGCAGACATGGTGCTGGAGGAGCCCAGGCTTCCACATCTTCATCCACAGGCAGCAGAAGGACACTGTGTGTCACACTGGGTGTAGCTTGAGCATAGGAGACCTCAAAGTCTGCCCCCCACTGTGACACTTTCTCCAACAAGACCACATCCACTTAACAAGGCCATCTCTCTCTCTCTCTCTCTCTCCTCTCTTTGATTTTTTGACACTGGGTTTCTCTGTGTAACAGCCCTGGCTGTCCTGGATGTCCTTGAACTCACAGATCCACCTGCCTCTGGCTCCCTAGTACTGGGATTAAAACTGTGTGCCACCATGCCCAGTGACCACATCTCTTAATAGTGCCACGCCCTATGGGCCTAGCATTCAAACACATAAGTTCATGGCAGGCATTCTTATTCCAAACACCACAGTATCAAAAAAGTTTTCAGCTCATAGAAACATCACATTTTTAATTATGGAAAACAAAGACTTAGCATTTTCCTCCCATCATTCTTCAGCATGTAGGTATTGAATTAGTACATCTTTGGATTTTATTGTGATGGAATGTTTGTTTTCTTAAAAGTTCTGTTTGAAGTGAATTTAGGCTTCAGATAAGGCAAAACAACTTCTGAAATGAGCGTAAACTTTCACCACTGTGGACTGCATACTTACGTAATATGATATTTTTGTCACTGATAATTACAAAATCAAAATATTGATCAGCTCTGAAGAAATGAAGATGTGTATACCCTGGAGTATCACATATTTAGTTGAAATTCAATTCTTTGGTGTATGGTGTATGTGTGTGTTCAGGAGCATGTACACATGTGCATATGTATGCATGTATGTGTCAAGGGGCATGTACACATGTGAATGTGTGTGTTAAGAGGCATGTACACATGTCTGTGTGTGTGTGTATGCCCAGGGGCATATACACATGTGTGTGTCCAGGGGCATGCACATATGTGTGTGTGTGTGTGTATGCATGTGTGTGTTCAGGTGCATGTACACATGTGTGTGGAAGCCAGGGGCTGTCATGTGTCTTCCTGTTTGCTTTCCACCATGTCTTTAGAGACAGAGTCTCTCACTGGATGTAAGCTTGATGATTTGGCAAGACTAGCTCGAGTGCTGGGCATCTGAACTCAGTGTTTATGTTTGCTGTTCACTCCATGAATCTTCTCCCCTGCCCAAGATAGAGTTCTTTTTTTTTTTTTTTCGAGACAGGGTTTCTCTGTGTAGCCCTGGCTAGCTTGGACTCACTTTGTAGACCAGGCTGGCCTCAAACTCGGAACTTGCAAAGATCCACCTGCCTCTGCCTCCCAAGTACTGGGATTAAAGGTGTGCGCCACCACCGCCCGGCAAGATATAGTTCTTTGTGTAAGAAAAAAAGCATATCATTGCATTAGTATGAGAGCTTTCTTTAATCATAAATAAATAGTAAAATTATATTTATACTAAGGAATTGTCTTAAATTAAGATTCTAGTTTCAGTGAGAGGGTCCAAGGGGTAAAAGGCACTTTTCATCAAGCCTGATAACCTGAGTTCAATCCCTGGGATCCACATGGTGGAAGGAGAGAGCTGACTCCTGAAAGTTGTCTTCTGACCTCCACATGTGCATAGTGGTGGGCATGCACACAGATTTACACAAACATGCACACACACAACAAAGTGTAATACGAATTAAAAAAAATTCTTCATGACTTCTTACCTGCATGTGACTTGGATGCATATTTTACATTTATGTACTTTTGTGCCTCTATGGTTTGCGTTCATGGATGCAGGTGTGCATAGCCACGAAGTGTGTGTGGAGTCACAGGACAGCCTGCAGGAGTCAGTTCTCTCTCTCCATCATGTGGGTCCTGAGGAATGAACTCAGCTCATCAGGGTTGGCAGCAAGCGCCTTCACAAGGCCAGCCGTCTTGGTAGCCCTTTTTATATACCAGACTTCATGAGAATGCTTGGGGTGAAAAGGAGCCACAAGAGGCTAAGAAGCTGTCCTGGCTGGTTTTGTGTCAACTGCACACAGGCTGGAGTCATCAGAGAGGGAGGAGCCTCCGTTGAGGAAATGTCTCCATGAGATCCACCTGTAAGGAATTTTCTCAATTAGTGATCCATGGACGGGGTGGGGGATCATGGGGTCCACAAGAAAGCAGGCCGAGCAAGCCATGGGAAGCAAGCCAGTAAGCAGCACCCTCCATGGTCTCTGCATCAGCTCCTGCCTCCAGGTTCCTGCCCTGCTTGAGTTCCTGTCCTGACTTCCTTCAGTGATGAACAGTGATGTGGAAGGGTAAGCTGAATAAACCTTTTCTCCCAGCTTTATTTTTGGTCATGGTGTTTCATCACAGCAATAGAAACCCTACCTTAAGACAGAATCCCTGCTCTAGACAATCAAAGACACACTCTATCTCCAAGTGTGCTCTTTCTCAGTCTCCTCCACCTCCGCCACCCATCGCTGCTGTTCCATCATCCTCTACACAACTGATGTCCGCTTTAGTTATTCACTAATAATGTCTGGGCCTCATCTTCCTTCTCCCTTCCCCTCTTCACTTTTTTAAAAAAGTTTAATTACATTGTTGTATGTGTGTGTGGTATGTGTTTGTGTGTACATATGTGGTGTGTTCATGATGTGTATGCATAATGTGTGGTGTGTGTGTGTGTGTGTGTGTGTGTGTGCATGGGTGTGCCTGTGTGCGTGGGTGTACCTGTGTGTGTGGGTGCGTGTTTGCCACGATGCCACGGTCTATGGAGGTCAAAGGAGACCCTGTGAGAATAGATTTCCCTCCTTCCACCATGTGGGTTCTGAGGATCAAACTCAGGTTCCCAGCCTTGGAGGGAGGTGACTTACTCCATGAGCCAATTTTACCAGCCTCTTTCTTTTATTCTTGAATGGTCAAGAGTACTACAGCAACAACAGTGGGAAATGAACAAGGACTTGGAAGCTGAATAATAACTGTACTTTGAGTCCTCAATTCATTTCTTAACCAAATTTGCCTCTCTGAGCCGCATTTCCTTCAGCTGTACTATCTGCTGCTCATGTTGTAAAGAGATCTGTACAGGTAGAAGAGCCTAACGCGCTGCTGACCTGAGGAGCGTGAAGGGTAACTAACTGGACATCTGTTGTTCATAGTATTTACTCAGAACAGCCAGCTGGTCTAGTTACCCATCTTATTAAACACTTTTCACTGATTGAACTAGTTCAGAATAACTTTTTTTAGAATTTATTTTTAAAAATATACTATTTTATTCATTCTTTGAGAATTTCATATATGTACACAATGTCCACTCTTCCCTCCCACTCCCCTGGATTCCACCCAACATGCCCAATCCAGCCTCATCCCCTGTCCTTAACAACATGTTCATTACTCGCTGAGTCCAATTAATGCTGCCGACATGCACGCAGGAGAAGGACGGTCCTCCGGAGCATGGGCAACCTACCGACAGACATGACAGTGAACAAAAATGACTGTCACTCAGAGGCACCAATGGCCATGGCTCTTCATCTAGGCGGGGGCTTCTAATTTCGCTTGACCTCATAGGTCTTCGTCGCTGCAGTTCCCTCAGAGGCCACAAGGGGGCATTGGAACTCCGGGCACTGGAGTTAAAGGCCCTTGTGAAGCGAGCACCTGATGCGGTGGTTTGGAATTAAACTCGGGTCCTGGTCCTCTGTAAGAGCACTTGGAGCCATCTCAGCAGACCCGTTAAAGTTTCTTTCTTTACTTCCTTCCCTCCTTCTACCTTCTTTCCTTTAAAGTTATTTATCTGTCGTTTTAAAAATAATTATTTTTATTATTATGTGTATGGATATTCCACCTGAACGGCTCTGTACCATGTGCATGCATTGTCAGAGGAGGCCAGAGAGGGCACTGGAGCTCCTGGAACTGGAGTTAATAATCATTTGTGAGCTGCCTTGGGGATGGTAGAAACTGAACCCAGGTCTTCCGGAAGAGCAACCAGTGCTCTTAACTGCTGAGCTATCTCTCTTGTCATCTATTTCTGTTTTTACAGGTAAAATCTCTCTGGATAGACCCTGGTTGGTCTGAAGCTTTCTGTACAGACTTGGCTGGCCTTGAATTTGTGGCCCTCCTGCTTTTGCATCTGGGATTACTGGCACGCACCACCACACCTGCCCCAGCTGCTTTCTGTAGTTTGCTTGGCCCCATCCCATGCTGAAAATTAAATTCAGACCCTGTGCATGTCAGGCAAGCTAGCCACTGAGATACATACCAGTTTAGAAGTAGCTTCATTTAGCCGGGCGGTGGTGGCGCATGCCTTTAATCCCAGCACTTGGGAGGCAGAGGCAGGCGAATCTTTGTGAGTTCAAGGCCAGCCTGGTCTACAAAGTGAGTCCAGGACAGCCAAGGATACACAGAGAAACCCTGTCTCGAAAAACCAAAAAAAAAAAAAAAAAGAAGTAGCTTCATTTTCATGGACTTCACACTCGTTGGACCACTGGTTTCTTATTTAGATTCTCTCTTTCTCTCTTCCCTCCCTTATTCCTTTCTTTCCCTCTCCTTCCAGATCTCCCTTTCTTCCCTTCCCTCTTTCCTCTCCTGTCTCAACATCTCCTTGTCTGGCAGTTTTGTGGTAGCTTCTCTCTGTCCTCCTAGAGTCCCCTGACTGGACTTATGTTGGCAGTTTAGGGATGTGGCCATTGGTGACATTGAGATTAGGGATGTGGCCATTGGTGACATTGAGTTGACTCCTTCAGATCTAGATGAGGATCCAGAAGCTCCGTGGGTCAGTTCGTTGACATGAAGATGTCTGTCCCCCTGCCTCCCTCCATCTACCACTGTCACAGTGCCACACAGCAGTTTCAAAATGACCACACTCTCCACTTCTCACTTCTGGGAAGGTCCTGGCTCCTGTCCTTGCTGCAGATGGTCACTTTAGTGTCTGTGAAGTGGATGAGCAGAGCCACGTTTACTTGCTTAGAACCCAGCAGGCCGGAGCTCCAGCACTACCCCTGGTGTTTAGTGAATTTCTCTTCTCTCTTCCACGGTGGCCCATGGAGGGATTCATCTTTCTTTTGAGCCATTTTGTGTGTCTTTTTTTTTTTTTTTTTTTGGTTTTTTCGAGACAGGGTTTCTCTGTTTAACAGCTCTGGCTGTCCTGGACTCGCTTTGTAGACCAGGCTGGCCTCGAACTCGCAAAGATCCGCCTGCCTCTGCCTCCCAAGTGCTGGGATTAAAGGCGTGCGCCACCACCGCCTGGCTTTGTGTGTCTTTAAAATGTTTCTATTCTGCATTTTTTTCAATCACTGCTATTTGTGTGTTATATCTAGGACATCTAGAAGCAGGAACTCAGAATGCAAAGTGAGCAGGAATCCTAGTGAGTGATCACAGAAAGGACCACAATAAAACTTTATTATATTTTAATTTGTGTGTGTGTGGTGTGTTCATGTGTGTGTGGTGTGTGTGTGTATGTGTGTGGATATGTGTATGTGTTCAGTGCGTGCATGTGTGTGTTCACATGTGTATGTGGTATGTGTGTTTGCATGTGTGTGTGCACGTATGTGTGGTATGTGTGCATGTGTGTGGTGTGTGTGCATGTGTATGGTGTGTGCATGTGTGTGTGATGCAGTGATTTGTTATGTATTCTAAATTTCTTTTTTTTTAATGTTTTTAGAGACAGGGTTTCTCTGTGTATCCTTGACTGTCCTGGACTCACTTTGTAGACCAGGCTGGCCTTGAACTCACAGAGATACACCTGCCTCTGCCTCCTGAGTGCTGGGATTAAAGGTGTTCACCTCCACATCCAGCTTCTAAATGTTAATGGCTGTCAGAGGCCTGCTTGCTGTGCACCATGTAATGCTGTGTTATCTTGCTTTCTAATTATTGTCTCTGATTGGCTTTAATAAAATGCTAAGGCCTGTGATTGAGCAGAGAGAGATGTAGGTGGGGGGGTGTTTGAAGGTTTCTGGGGCAGACAAAGAGGAGGAGGAAGAAGCCTGAGGGAGGAAGGAGGAGACACATGATGGGTTAAATGGAAGAACATTCCACGTTGCCTGAAACATCAGCATAGTGTGGTGTGTGGAGAATAACAGTCCAAGGGGACATATATATACATATATATATATACATACATATATATGTATATGTTATGGGTTTTATTTGGGGAATAGAATGAGCTAGTTTAGATGGGCTAAGATTGAACAATCCAGGCCAAGGCTTGTGAGATCCATCAGGTGTCTGTGTGTGCTCATTTATAATGATGGGTTAAGGATTAACATCACAGACCAATTAACTATAATTTAAATATGGTAAATAATTTAAATAATTCTTTCTACATGTGTGTGTGTTGCATATACATGCACAGCACAATGCAGAGTGAAGGTCAAAAGGAAAGCTGAGGAGTCTGACCTTTGGGTTCCAGGGATTGAACTCCGATCTGCAGGCTTGGCAGCAGGGATCTTTACATGCTGAGCTATTTCACTAGCCCTCCTACCAGATTTTAACATATTCCATTAAAACTTCAGTCTGATTCCTTTTCATTAGGAAAATAAACACGTGGTATAAGCAGAAGAATCTCAGAAAGATTTCCGAACCTTCTCTTTCTTCCTCTTTTCCTATGTTTTTCCATTTTTCTAAATTTCTCTTTTATCTTTCACTGTTCCTCCGTTTCTTCTTCTTCTCTCCCTCAGGATTTCTTTTTATGTCTTTACTTCACTTTTCTCATCCTCTGGTCAGGTCCACTGTCTGGTGATCTCTCATTTTCCTGGCGTCATCTCAGTCTGTTCATTCCAAGTGACAGGAGGGAATGGGTGTATCCATGTTTCCATGCTACAAGGACCCACTCAAGGGAAGGCCTTAGTGATGCTCTGACGGACTTCAGACAGTCTTGGAAAGAGGTGGTGGGAGGGAAGAAGTTAACATTTACTAAATGGTCTGCCAGGTGAAGTAGAGGAGGGGGATTTAAGTATGTTTCTTACTTATGTGGCTGAAGGCAGCAGTGCACTTTGTTCAGATAATGGGATCCTGGCTTCTAGGGCTGCTGAAGTCCATGTCTACCGAGTCTCCTGGACTCTCTTGTAGAGAGACTGTCTTGTGTATTGTATGGATGCACCACCTGCCAATTAAAAATCATTGCCCTATCGGAAAGGGTCGAATAGAAGGTGGGACATCCGGTAGGCTGAAGGATTCTGGGATAGAGCCAGGTGAGGAGGATTCCCCACGGAAGATTCCCCTGAGAAGAAGACAGCTGCTCAGAACCTGAGCAGAGGTAGCTGGCCACGTGGCAGAATGTAGATTAGTACAAACAGGTCATTATACGTTATAAGCTAGTCCGAGAATGAGCCTAGCTATATAGTCTAATTTTTGTAAATATATTTTGAGTCTCAGAGTCTGGGAGCTTGGGGCTGGAAGGAAAAACATGATTTTATACTCAATGTCATTTAGAGGGATAGAAACAGAGTCCTGAGCATAGTGTGAGGGTTGCACCCTGAGGAGAACACTGTGCCCTTTGTCCCATGGACTTGCTCTGCTCCTTGTACACTGTCCTGGTTCTCTCTCTAGGACACTCACACACAACACAGGGCTTTACCTTTTTTGAGACATGTGTTTTTTTTTTTTGAGTAGCGCTTACTGCCCTGGAATTCACTAGACCAGGCTGGCCTAGAACTCACGCAGCCTTCTTGTCTCTGCTTGCCTAGTGATTAAAGGCATGCGCGGCCACGCCCACCCAACCGGATTTTCCTTTTGGTTTTAATGCAAAGAGTAAACACCACAGATTTGTGTGTGTGTGTGTGTGCGCGCTAAAGATTGAACTCAGCACATTGTGCATGCTAAGCAACTGCCCTACCATTGAATGGCATTTTCAGCCTTAACAGAGGTGTCTTAAATACTTCTACGCAGGTTAGGTCTGACCCACTTTCCAAGCAATATTCTCGATGGAGGAATTCCATTATTCTTCTCTGTTCTGTACTGGCAAGGAAGTTGTCTGTCCTAGATTCTCTATGTCCTCAGATTCACCCCTTCTCATACATTTCCTCTGCTCTCTTCTTTCTCCTACTTCCTTTCGGTCTATCTACATCTGTTGGCATCTGTATTCCCCACTTTCCATGTTTGGCTTTGCTACTGACTTTGCTCCTGAAATCCTCACCATTGGACACCGTCCTCTCTTCTTACACTGAGAATCAGTTATGGTGTTTATTATATAAGGGGAGATAGATTAAATTAGATTTAGTAAATATCTATGGGCTTCTGATACAATCTCTTAATACGGGGCATGAAGAGCAACTTGGCCGTGGGCAATTAAGAGTATCAGCATATGGACTAAAAACAAGGTTAATAGCCTGGCATTGTTTTCAGCTGCTAATAGCCTTATGAAGTGGGAGGAGCTCAGATTGGGCTGAAGTCAGGTGAAACAAGGAGAGACCCTATTTAAGGACGAAGTGGGTGGAGTTCCCACATTAGAGACGAGGAGTTGCAAGGCAGTTTGTATCATCTGGTGGAGAAAATGCTGGTGGACTGAAAAGCTGATTTCTGACAGCTGAAAAATTACGGCTAGCTCTCCCAGAGGCAGAAAGAAGCTGGTGAGCAGAGAAGGCCTCAGCAAAGCAGCAAAAGGCCAAGGACTAAACCCTGTGGCTCAGCTTTTGCCTAGAGGGGTTTGACCTGTCTGAACAGTGGTGTAAGTGGAACTGTGGCCGGCTTTAAAGACTGAGGCAGAGTGACTGAGTGGCTGATACAAACTGAATAAGTTGGCTTACGGACAGCTGAGGCCTTCCAGGGAGAAGAAACCCTCAAGCCTCATTTAAAGTGAAGTTGCCATAGCTAATTTACCCTAATGTACCGATGTCTGAGATATTCCTGAAGAAAGACTGTTGACTAAGTGCCTTAAAGGATCTACTCCTGAGGTGTTCCTGATGACTGAGGATCTGCCCCAGAGACTGTGTCCTTCTAAAAGGTTAGGATTAGTTGTTATAGTTATTAATAGGTTTAGTGGTTAGGTAACAGTGGTTGTAGTCATTCTTAGGGCTAGTAATTAGTTAAGTGTTTATATTTGTTATAAATGTTTATAGTTATTAATAAATACTTATTGGATAATTAAAAGTTTTGGTTTCAACAGTCCTCTGGGCCCGGTCCCCTTTCTAGACAGTCAGATTCTGTAGGTCTGATTGCTCAGAAGTTTTTATTTGTAAATTAAGACCCTTTCAATACTGGGGATTGCAGTTAGGGCCTTGAATGTGATTGGCGAGCACAGACATCATGGTATATCCCCAACCCTATAGAAATAATTCCTTCAGATCATTCCAGCACTGGTGGATCATATACCACACCGTGAAAGAGACACCGGTACAGTTCAAGTGAAAAATTAAAATTGTGTGGTGTGTGGTGTGTGTGTGTGTGTGTGTGTGTGTGCGTGTGTTGGGCGTTTGACCAAGGGGTTCATACACATTTGGTATCTGCTCTGTCACTGAGACACACCTCAGACTGTTTCATTTTGTCTCTTTTCTTTTTTTTCCTTTATTTTTTATTTCTTCAAGTTACACTCAATCGCAGTCCCCTTCCTATTACCCCTCCAGTCCCACCCTCCCACCCTCAACCCCCCATCCTCTTCCCTTTTTTTTTCTTTTTTTTTTTTGTTTGTTTGTTTTTTGGTTTTTCGAGACAGGGTTTCTCTGTGTAACAGCCCTGGCTGTCCTGGACTTGCTTTGTACACCAGGCTGGCCTCGAACTCACAGAGATCCGCCTGCCTCTGCCTCCCAAGTGCTGGGATTAAAGGCGTGTGCCACCA
Organism: Lophiomys imhausi; assembly: GCA_907164525.1. Classification (NCBI taxonomy): domain Eukaryota; kingdom Metazoa; phylum Chordata; class Mammalia; order Rodentia; family Muridae; genus Lophiomys; species Lophiomys imhausi. The sequence continues at coordinate 2,325,226 of CAJQZJ010033609.1, read as the reverse complement.
CGCCTGGCCCTTTTTTTTTCTTTTAAGTTTAAGGTATATCTTATCTCCCCCTACAGTTTCTTCTTTCAGTCCAACAAATGGCTCTTTCTCTTGTAATAATAAATAAAATACAGTACAACAGAGGTAATTAGGCCACAGTTATGAGGGTTGTATGGCTTAACGTACATTCCCAATGTCCAGTCCATATGTATTTGGTACCTGACTTTAACATTCTACTATCTAAACATCTCCATGAGTTTAAAGGTCTATATCTGACTCAACATTCATACTAACTTGCAACACAATTTTAAAAGTATCTTCTTAGATCTATAGCACTCTCTTGACTCCTAAACAACTCAAAATTTAATTATGAGATTCTAGCTATCTGTTCTTCAACCACCTCAGAGTCCTGAGAGGGATAAATATATCTGATTTTATAGGAAGTACAGGGCCTGCAGCTTCCCAAACTAAGAAATGACATACCAGTGGCTGCCTGGACAGTTCCCATTTTCTTTCCATACATTACAGCATCGATCTTCAGTCATTTGGCCCCGTTTCTCTGACAGACATTGATTGTAGAGCAGGGGTTATGAAGGACTTGCCTACCCTGTCTTGGCAGAGCTAGGCTGTCGACTTACCTGCTTCCAGGTTTTGTCCTTTTTGGACAGCATTCTGTCTACAGTTGGAGCAAGGGGCTTTTCCTACCAAGAGATAGGCTTGCGACTAATTCAATCATCTCCCACTGGAGATTCTTCGATGCTCATCTTCTACTTGGAGGAGAATAGGGGGTGCTGTCAGGAGTTGATATGTCTCTTTTCTTTATGGACAGGGTTTCTCTGTGTAACCCTGGCTGTCTTGGAACTCACTGTAGACCAGTCTGGCCTTGAACTCAGAGATCCTCCTGCCTCTGCCTCCCGAGTGCTAGGATTAAAAGTGTGCGCCACCACTGCCAGGAGACTGTTCTTTTGTTGTTTTTTTTTACTATTGCTGTCTAGTCTGCCCAAACTTCTGGGGCTAAGGACACATGTCACTACTTTTAGCTTTAGTCATTTTAAAAGTCTTCGAAGCCGGGCAGTGGTGGCGCACGCCTTTAATCCCAGCACTTGGGAGGCAGAGGCAGGCGGATCTTTGTGAGTTCGAGGCCAGCCTGGTCTACAAATTGAGTCCAGGACAGCCAGGGCTACACAGAGAAACCCTGTCTCGAAAAACCAAAAAAAAAAAAAAAAGTCTTCGAAGAATCTCTGATAGAGACATAGATACTTTTGAAAGTCAGGGTTATCTCACAGGTTTTAGTTTATCCTTCAATTCTCATCTAATTGCCTCCTTCCTTTCCTTTACTATTTATTATCCTAACATCAATGACAGGGACTAATTGGAACTCACAGAGCAGTGCCTTAATTGGTCTCCTGGGCTTGAGTAGTTTGAGCTTTTGACTCTCCACTAACTGACCTTTGCTTTCCAAGGCAAACCTCTGCATGCAACCCCTCCGGCTAGCACCCCTAGGGACTTTATGGCTAAGCATTTTATTTCTTCATTTCTGAGAGAGCACTTGAAGCCTGGCAGGAAGTCCTATCTTAATTCTGGTTCACAATATAATTACTAACCGTCCTTTCCTTTGCTTCCAACCTTAGACCTGACAGCCTTGGATTAAGAATCTGTTGCTGGGCGGTGGTGGCTCACGCCTTTAATCCCAGCACTTGGGAGGCAGAGGCAGGCGGATCTCTGTGTGTTCGAGGCCAGCCTTGTCTACAAAGCGAGTCCAGAACAGCCAGAGATATTCAGAGAAACCCTGTCTCGAAAAAAACTAAAAAAAAAAAAAAAAGAATCTGTTAAGTACAGACTGGAGAGATGGCTCACTGGTTAAGAGCTCTGGCTACTCTTCCAGAGGACCTGAGTTCAGTTCTTAGCACCCACATGGTGTTAAACCTGAGAATCACAGAGGAAGACCAGTTCCACAAATTTTTAGCCAAATTTGAAGCAAGCTTTAATTAAATACTGGCCAGATGGGTGGGCTCTGGTGAGGACAATTCCAGGGTTTCTGGGAAATGGTGATGAGTTGCATTTTCTGAGACTTATAAGACCACTATATTTCCCATCATACTTCCTGCCCATGTACTTCCTATGCACATGTGAGCAAGCACATTTGGTTCAGATAGTTTAAACTAACATAGGACAAACAGGAACTTATTCTTTTGTTTTTGTTTTTTTTTTTTTCAAGACAAAGTTTCTCTATGTAACAGCACTTGCTGTCCTGGAACTAGCTCTGTAGACAAGGCTGGCCTTGAACTCACAGAGATCCACCTGCCTCTGCCTCCCAAGTGCTGGGATTAAAGGCGTGCGCCACCACGTCCCAGTTAGGAACCTAGTCTTAACTGTCTTAAATGCAAACAGAACCCTTAACCTGCAAGGTATATTTTCTCTGTTTTGGTCTTACAACAGCAGCTTACAACTGTCTGTAAATCTAGTTCCAAGGAATCCAACCCCCTCTTCTGGCCTTCATGGCGCCGGGCAAGAGGCATACATACGGTGGACAGACACACATGGAGGCAACACACCAACACATAAAACAAAAGAATCTGTCAACATTCCCCATCTGGTGTTACTGCTCAGTTCCTTCATGTATTCTTTTCAGTGTGGATTCATTTACAATGAGTGTTTATGAAATGTCCACAGTGCTTAGGCCCCGTTTGCAGCATGCAGTTTTGATCTCTGCCCAATCACAATGGAAAATTGAAGTTACCTCATTTTGTTAGGTATTTGCTTTCAATCCCATTGTCTCCATCTTTTCAACACAATGCCCTTCTCTGTCTGACTTTGAGGAAGGGGCTAAGCTAAATTTGAGGAAGAAGTTAACAGCTGTCTGTACACCCCGGCAGGGGCGTGTCCTCAGATGAGCTCCCTCCAGAGCCTGTGCAGAGCCCATTTCAATTCTTTATTCTTGAGGCTGTAGATGATGGGGTTGACCATGGGGGTGAGCACAGTGTAGAGGACGGAGAGGGCATCTGGAGCAAGGGGGGCATATGATCTGTTGGGGCCACATAGACCACAATGAGAGTGCTGTAAAACACTCCAACCACACTGAGGTGGGAGGAGCAGGTGGCGAAGGCTTTCTGTCTCCCACAGCCTGAAGGTATTCTTAGCACAGCCCTCAGGATGGAGAGATAGGATGTGACGATCAGCAAGAAGGGGGCGAGTGTCAGGCAGCCCGAGATGCTGACTCCAGCTGCCCACATCACCCACACCTCCCCACAGAACAGCCCTACAACTGGAGTGAAGTCACAGAAGTAGTGATCAATGACCCTGTTGCCGGGACAGAGGGACAGAGGGGCTGCCAAGGCCAGGGTGAAGGCGGAGAAGGAGAAGCCACTGAGCCAAGCGCCGGTGGCCAGGCAGCTACAGGACCAGGTGCTCATGAGAACAGGGTAATGAAGTGGATGACAGATGGCCAAGTAACGGTCGTAGGACATGGCAGAGAGCATGAGACACTCGGCTGCAGCCAGTGAGGCAAACACGTAGAACTGGACTAGGCAGCTGACCAATGAGATGATGTCACCACCTTCCAGGAAGCTCTGCAACAGCCGAGGCATGATGTTGGATGTGTAGCCAATCTCTAGCAGGGAGAGGTGACAGAGGAAGAAGTACATGGGTGTGTGGAGGGTCCGACTGGAGGCCACAGCAAGCATGATGAGGATATTGCCCCCGACTGTTACCACATAGATGGCTAGGAAGAGGGCGAAAGGGAGGAAGCCCAGGTGTTTCAGCTCCCCAAAGCCCACCAGGGTCAGCCAGGTGGTCTGGTTCTCACTGGCTCTGCTCATGGAGATCTGAGCCCAGAAGACAGGAAGACAGGTGTTACTGAGCAATATTCCATTAGGGCCACATTCGATGCTTGGCTTAATGTTCACACATCATAGCAAGTATTGGAGACAGGCTTAATTGTCTCCTGTTAATTTAAGAGAAATCAATGCTCAGCAAGTTTGCATCAGGTATTCAAGATTGTTTTCATGGAATTACAGTTTGAGTGCATTTGTTTGGGTCCATATCTCCTAGATAACATCCTGTTCTATAGTGCTTCCCCCCAAACTTTTTCTTGGGGGACAGAAACACACATGTGTGAGAGAGTACCATAGCAGTCAACCATTTACCTAGTGACACTGGCTGAGGACCCAGAGGAGACCCACCCCTAGTAATAAACTTTTCTGGAAGGGTGGGACTGCTGCCATGGCAGAGGTGGCTTCCTTCTGAAGTCATGCATATTCCCCGGGGCAGAAATCCATTTCAGACTATTTCTCTTTCTAAGAAGGCCAGACTTGGCAGGATGGGGAGATAGTACGGTTGACTTGGTGTCATGAGTTTGATTCCCAGCATTCACGAGAAAGAGATGTGAGCACACTGGGGAAGAGGAGATGAGAGGATTTCTGGGGCTTGTAGGCCACCACTGAAGCCAAATTGAAGATCTCTAGGATCAGGGAGAGACCTTGTCCACCAGAAAATGTGGAAAGTGAGGAAGATCCCCAACACGTATCCCTGACTTCCACATGTGTGTGCACGTGCGCACATGCACACACACACACACACACACACACACACACACACACAAACACACACTAAGAAAGAAAGTCAGACTTGGGAAGCCAGAGAAACCATCTGTGTCATCGGCCCTGTGAGATGCAGTATAGGTCTGGGTTTGTCTAGAACCTGCTGCCCTGGGAAGTTGCTTGTTTTCCTGAACAAGCGGTTTGGTAATGCTGGACAAGGCTGTGGGCAAACTTTGTTCAGGCTCCGGTCAGTCGTCAGGATCCAAAGAGTCTTTATTTTCCCTGACTCCTCATTAGATTCCACATGTGGGTCAAATGCCAAATCTATCTCACCTTTCTGAGTTCTTTAGAGAGCTCCGCCCTAGTGCAGGTTTAGTCTCTTACAGCAGCACTAACACCAAATACAAGGGGGCCTTCTGAGGAGCACCATGGAAGGAAGAATAGGAGTGCACAGACAAAGGAATTCGCTAAGTGAGATTCTGGTAAGCTGCCAGGAGAGTCTTAGTCTGTGACAATGTGTGGGTCAGAGAGAAGACAGTCTTTTGAGACAAAGTATCACATTGTAGCCCAGGTTAGCCCAGAACTGACCATGTGGCACAGGCTGGCAACAGATTTCTGGTGCTTCTTTTGTCTTAGCTTCTCAAGTGCTGGGATTACAGGCACCAGCCTCCATGCCTGGCAGAAAAAGGTATCTAATTAGGTACTAAAGGACCTCGCCGAATTGAGGAAATATTGAGAATATTGACAAGTATTGAGAATATAGACAAAAATCAAAGACCTGCATGTGTGCCTGTGTGTGAGAGACAGACAGAGATGGAGGGGGAAACTAGCAAACCGAAATTGATATGGAGGCAACAAATTTGAAGTTAGAAATAGAACATTCCATATCTACAGACGACAGCAAGAACACTTGGCTTTTGTGTGCCTGCCTTGGTCCTGTCTTGTGTGCTGCTGGTTTATGCTGTGCAGACACATGTTCAAATCTCACACTGAGTGCTTTTCTATGTATTGGAACGTTTCATACTTTACCTTCTATGTAGTAATGGCTTCTAAAGGATCCAGGAAGGGACTTGAATAGGACACTTGATTTGTCAGAGAGTTGAAGAGACTAGTAAAACTGACCAACCAGACAACTAATCTCAAACTTCTCAAGTCTATACCCCGAACTAATGCTTTAGATTAGTGGTTCTCAACCCGTAGCTTATGACCCCTTAGGGGAGGGGCAAATAGCCCTTTCACAGGAGTCACCTAAGACCATCAGAAAACAAGATATTTATGTTATGATTTATAACAGAAGCAAAACTACAGTTATGAAGTAGGATCAAAAATAATTTTATGGTTGGGGGGTCACCACAACATGAAGAGCTGTATTAAAGGGTCACAGCATTAGGAGGGCTGAGAACCACTGCTTTAGATAAAAAAGTTACTAATGCTTTTAACAACTAGTGAATTTTAATCTTTGGTGAGTTTATCATCATTATTATTATTTTGTTTTTCAAGACAGGGTTTCTCTGTGTAACAGAGCCCTGGCTGTCCTGGACTCACTTTGTAGACCAGGCTGGCCACAAATTCACAGAGATCTGCTTGCCTCTGCCTCTCAAGTGCTGCGATTAAAGACGTGTGCACCACCATGCCCAGCCAGATTACTATATTTTTAATGTTGCTATTTTAAAAGTTTTTTTTTCTGAGACAGGGTTTCTCTGTGTAGCCCTGGCTGTTCTGGACTCGCTTTGTAGACCAGGCTGGCCTTGAAATCACAGAGATCCACCTGCCTCTGCCTCCCAAGTGCTGGGATTAAAGGCGTGCACTACCACACCCGGCAATTAGACAGCTGTGAACTGTCATGTGGTTGCTGGGATTTGAACCCAGGTCCTTTGGAAGAACAGCCAGTGCTCTTAATCTCTGAGACATCTCTCCAGCCCTTTAAAAATTTTTATATATGGGCCTGATTATTTTGTCTGCATGTATGTATGCATGCCCTGTTCCCATGGAGGTGAGAAGGGGGCATAGAATCCCCTTGGAACTGGAGTTATGGATTCTTATGAGCCACTATGTGGGTGTTTGGATTTGAAGCCAGATCCTCTGTAAGAACAGCAGTTGCTCTTAACCGCTGAGTCGTCTTTCCAGACCCACTGTTGCCGTCTTTTGTGATCTCGTCTTGCTGTGTAGCTCAGGATTACCCGGAACTTACTCTATAGTGCAGGCTAGACTGAGACTGGTCCTGTTTCAGCCTCCCCGGTGCTGGGATTACAGATGTGTTACCATGCTCAGCTCCCGTGAAATTCTTTTTCTTTTTGGTATTTTGAGACAGGGTCTCATTTTGTAACTTTGACTGTCCTGAATCTCACTATGTAGATAGTCTGGCCTCACACTCACAGAGATCCACCTGCTTTTGCCTCCTGAATGCTAGGATTAAAGGCATGTGTCATCATACCTGGCTCTCCTGGTAAAATTTTTAAATATATATTTTATAGAATAGTTGTCTCAAAAAGAAATATCAAGAGGCTTGGTGATGGTGGAGCACGCCTTTAATCCGAGCACTCAGGAAACAGAGGCAGGTGGATCTCTGAGTTTAAGGTCAGACTGGTCTACAGAGCAAGTTTTAGGACAGTCAAGGGTACACAGAGAAACCCTTTCTCAATCCCCCTCCAAAAAAGTTACCAAGAGGTTTGTAATGTTCACCATGGGAAACCTAACTGTCATTTACTGAGACGGTTAGTAGTCAAATAGATAAGGAGGGAGCTGTAGAACAGGGTGTGTTAATGTCAGTAAAGCGATATAGAGAATGGAGGTGCTCTAGACCTTGTATCCTCTCCATATTTTATCAGTAACTTCAGTGGACATGATAAATATGCTTGATTTGTAAAAGTCCAGATAATACGAAATAAAGGGGGAAACCGATATCACAGGCAACAGAATTATAAGTCAAAGAAGTCTTGCAGTTTGAAACATGACAAAAGAAATGGACAGAAGCATGTTTAAAGCCTACATGCACACCTTACCAACGAGTGGGTCAAGTACAGGAAACGTAGCAT